>JAACJM010000078.1:0-353543 GCA_013368315.1 Tetrapyrgos nigripes
TTGATGTTGGGGAGTGATTTGAGTAATATTGACGGTATGTTGCACTGATCAGTATGTCTCGCTCTCGGAAGATCGCTGATTCATAGCATCATTTGGCAGGTTTTGGCCGTTCCCTTGTTTCGAATACTGCTGCCTTCTCCGCTATCGCTGATTTCGCTTCCAATACCTATGCGTCCAAGAAATCCAGGGTCAGTCAAGGGGTAGCCCAACAGCTGCAGGCGTGGATTGCTGGGCCTTCACCTTCGGCGCGCCGACAGGTTCGTATCATAAGTCTTCTGTCAACCATGCTTTCCTTAATAAAGTGTGACCATTACGGATATCTTGACAGGAGGCTCCACGGCACTCGTTCTTTTGGCCAATTACGGACCCGCCTAGGTCAAGGCGGCTTCCAAACCTCGTTGACCGGAGTCAAACGGTTTCGATCTCCCTTGCTGAGCTAGGGATTGCCAGTCGTTCCTGGAACGCTAAAGATGTCTGGAATAATAAGAATCTTGGAGTTCTGAAAGGGAATTCGGCTATCTTGAGTAAGAATTTGGGCGAAGGGGAGAGTGCTGTCATACTCTTGACGAAGAGGGTTTGAGAGTTCCGTGGGCTGTCTTCTAGGCGAGGTACTGAAACGCCAACTGTCTGTCGTTCCTTTGAGTCTTGTGCGTTCGTTTTGTACATAGTAATATGAGATAAAGTGAATTGTTCGGCAGCACATAGTGCAGGCTGTCTGTCTACCAATTCAAACTCTCGGATGTTTTTGTTCCATCAGTGTGTTCCGTTACCACCTGGACGGAAAGGAAAGGAGAGACTCTTGTAGGCAGCAAGATAAAAGCTCGCTAGAAGTACTAGTAGACATCCGTATCACTTAACACCTATGTCATCGTTTCCTCTGATAAAACCCCTTTGCCTCATCATCGCCAGCATTTCGTCTGGATTTGCAAGACTTCTCCAATCCTCGACCAAAAGAACATGAAATTGCAGTGAAAGAAGCCCAGCTGGTTTCGACAAAGGGTGCCAGTATGGCGAAAGTAAGTACGATTGTAGATTCCTTTCGCACCACCTTCTCATTGCTTTTTCATGGACTCAGTACGTCCCAGTAATCATGCTCATCCTAGAAGCTCTCGTCCTTCAATTCTCCCATTTTCTCCACTCAGATCTCCAATCCTATCTCATCGCCAACGGGGTGACCTCTCAACCTTCCACTCAATTTTACATCGGCATTTCTATCCTCTTCATTGCAGGCTTCATTCGATACCGATGCTACACGAGCTCGGCAGACACTTCACCTTTGAAATCAGTGTCCTTTCCCAGCATAAACTCATCACCACTGGTCCATACTCCATCGTCCGACATCCAAGCTACGCCGGATCTTGCCTCTGTCTCGTTGGTGTCCTTGTGACGTGGGGGTCCAAGAGGTCTTTGGTTAGAACTCTTTTCGAAGAATTATACAGAGATAAACAGTTGCATGGTATGGTCAGTGTTATAGGGTTGATGGCCATTGTGGTCGTTGTTGCGTGGACGTGGAGCTTTTCCATTGCGATTACAATTTTGCTTGGACGGATGAAGAAGGAAGATGAGTTGATGAAGCGGGAGTTTGGAAATCAGTGGATTGAGTGGAAGCAGAGTGTCCCCTATAAGTTGGTACCCGGAGTGTATTGATCATGAATAGTTGATGAATATGCAAGTAGTGTGGCGGGTTTGGCAATGATCATCATCAGTCCTTCTTGGTCTCTCCCTAGGACGGAGATGTACCTATTAAATACAGTAGCTACATCGGGTTTCCTCCTGGACCCCGGTGCATCAATTCTTGGTCCCAGGGGCCCGGGTAATACACTCCTCCTCCTCCTTAAAGGATCACAACCTTCACAAATACTCCGGACCGTAAGAATCATTGATCTGAAGCGTCATCTTGAACCGAACAAGAAAATGTTGGAAAAGAAATCCTTACATTACTTCGTACAAACGCCAAGCTACTTCCCCATTCGTTAAGACTTCTAAATTATTCCAGGCAGCAGCTTCCAAGGGACCTTCTTCTCCATTCAACCCACTCTTCCCCAAAATTCTTTTTCATCGACTCGTCTTCCTTCTTCATTCGTCCCATTAGTGCCACAACCAAGTTACACACATGAGCTACGAATGCGTCGAGTATTGCTACACAGCAAACATCACAATGATCCTCATCCAACTACTCAGTTCTTCCTCACGCATTAATACCTCCAGTAGGCCCTTGACGCAAGAACCCTCGCTCCCCGTATCAACGCAATTCCGGATGCGGCGAATAAGACACCCGTATAGCTCGGATGCCTAACGAATGAATAAGGGCCAGTTGTTATTAATCTATGCTCCTTGAGCAAAGATACTTCAAACGTGAAGTGTCTTCCCATCTCAATAATATAGCATCGGTATCGGATGGTGGCTGCTAGAAAATAGGGATAATTCTCCAAAAGAAAAACCTGAAGTGAAGGATTGGCCTGCGGATGGGACTCGACACTGGCAAGAAGTCTTGAATGATAAGGAGAGCCTCGAGTAAGAAAGTAAATGCAGGGACACACTACAAGGATGCATTTCGAGCAGTGGTCGATGATCTATGACCGGAAGTACTGCGTACCTTCGCTAGATGTAACGGACCTGTTCCGTTTAGGTATATCTTATCTTTTCCTACCCTTAAATTTTCTTTATCGATACTTAGATAATCGATCTTTTTCTTTGACCTTCGACCCATCATCTACGTACTTTCGTACCTCACTATTTCTCAGAATAGACAGAGGTCTACTCGTAGCTGCTGGCTATCGAGATTGGAGGTCACGCGCTCCTAGGCGCGTTACAACTAGATTTGCTCCGCCCGTCGTGGCCGCCCAATCGTTTGAATTCTTTCACAGCCAATTTCATCATCTCGAGCGGCAGGAATTTGGAGCAGTCCAGACAATCCAGACGCGAGACACTCGCAACTATCAGGCAGAGTGACTTTACGAAGAAATATAACATGAAGGCAAGTTGGATGACAGATCCTGCACTGTCGTTAGCCTGCGCTTTTAAGTGTCACTCTGGTGCCTGCCAATGGTTGGAACTCCAAGCCAGCCCATGAGATGACCTTTACTTCCGAGATTTTACAGCTGATATGCATGGTTCGTCCATAATCAGAGGCTCCACAGGTACAAAAACGACATAGTAGCTACTTCCACATCACTACCGCCGCTTCTAGATGAGCGTCAGTCCAGTGAAATGGTTCAATGATAGGAGCGGTGGAGAATTATGCCAATCAGGCCCAAATTAAGTCAAAAAAATCCTAAGCTCCCTATATATCAACACAACTCCGGATGCGGCGAATAAGATGCCGTATAGACCGGATGACAAGTGCCAGTCGTTATCAGTTTATGCTCTTTGAGCAAAGATACTTCATTGAAGTGTCTTACTCTCAATATAGCATCGGTAGGGAATGCTGTGATGCGCAGTAGAAGAAACAACGCACGAGACTCCCGAAGGCTCTACAACAGCCGGGGAATCCCGCTAGGAGGAGGGAGAGGTCGTATAAGTGGCTGATAACCCTTGAAAATCAATAACTTCTAAAACTTTGCGTTTGCCAGACTTTAACTGGGCAGGTGAGATCAGAGAGGTATAGGGAAGTTTCTGAGAAGTAAGACGAAGACTGGAAATATCTGGGGAACACGGAGGACTTGGTTTATTTTGTAAGTAGATACTCTTTTATACAAATCGGTTTGTATGTACGTATCGTAGTCTACAGCTATATACGGGTGTTTCTAAAATATGTAATAAGACTCGAAGCTCGTTACAACAGGCTGTAAGAGCAGAAACGCGGAAAAGCAGTATACAGTCTGATATCTCATAATGCATTATCTCATACTGCATAAATGCCATAATGCATAAGGTTTTGGCAGAACAAAATGGCCTTTCCCCCAAATCGTATCTCATAATGCATAAATGTCGAAATGCATAAGGATTTTCTGGAACGAACCCTATGCATTATGAGATATTCGACTGTATATGGAAATACGGAACATATAAAACACAATCGGGAGTAAGACGGAATCGGGAGTATGACGGAAATGGTCCGTGCGCAGCAAATAGTTGAAACGGTAATCAACTTGGAAAATACTGGAAACGTGAAAAATGAAAAAAGAGGACGCGAATAGGGGAACGAGATTTGAAAGGACTAAAGTAGTAACCGAAAATAGAGAGGTTGAGCACAGCCACGATGCCTCTTTTTTCTGACTTGGGCACGCCTGCCATCAAGGCTTCCTCTTGTTCTTAGTTTGTCCTGGTTGTCTTCAGCCATTTTTTTTGTTGGTTGAAGGGATGTGTTGGCCAGCGGATATGTCCGGAGTCATGAGAACAACTTGCCATAAAGGCTTTCAGAAATTACAAGACCAAACAACTGACAAATGTATGAAAACGCCAAGAAAACGCCCATCTCTTCCAATAGCTTTCAAACCCATACTTATCTCAAACTCGTGTCAGCAAGCTTACTGTGTCATCCTTTCTTCACGCGGAGCACTCCGATCTGTTGACCGTCTGCCGGTCTATACTGGTCTTATACCGCTGGTCAACAGACAGCCGAGGAAATATTGCCACAGGGTTTGGAATTTGGAGGAGGATTGGAAACCGCCATAAACGCTCCGGCAAAGCCTCATCAAGTACTTATTGATTGTCATCTAACCGAAAATATATAACCACAGTCAAGCATTGACCGCCCATCTGTGATCAAAGGCCGAGGCAGTGCACTACACCCAACCCCTACAACTTGCTTCAAACCTCCATGTCCGACAACGAAGACAAGTCAAGGTCTGGCTCGCAGAAGAGACGAAGGCTACAAAATGCGTGCGACGAGTGTAGAAAGAGGAAAAGTAAGTGACTCGCCAACTTCTGGACAACCGTAGCACACCAACCGTCAAAACCCTCTATTCTTCTACGTCGTAGTCAAGTGTAGGTTCATCCAATGACTCAAGCCAATCCAAGACTCACAAGCATCAAAGGTGATAGCGCAAAAATGCCTGGAAATCGCTGTACACACTGTATTTCTCTGGAAATAGACTGTACTCACGTATTGGCATCTATAAAGAAGGTGAGTCAGTGTAGCCCTGATAATAGCGAATCTCATCTTTTTGGCATGCAGAAACGAGGTCCTCCGTTTGGGTATGTATTCAGAAATCCTTTTCTCCTCCTACTTACGCAGTAATAATTAGTAAACCTCGTGGGTCAAAGTCGATTCGCTCCACAGTATCTGCGATACTGTCGACCACGAAACCGTTTGAGGTACCTGATACTCCTGAAGCAGTATTAAAGCTTTTCAAAGACCTGGCCACCTACGTTAGGAAGCTGGAAGAAGAACTCGACGAACTTCAACAAAGAATCCCCGCTCTCCCTGGCTGGAGTCAACAAAATGTATTATCAGACGAAACAGCGGAACAGGACGCGCGTTCTTTAGAAGGACTGTCTGAACAGCTCAAACGTCTCGTCCTGAGCCAATCCTTTCAAGCGTCATTTTGGCACCTCTAGTTCACTGACCCTAGTCAGACACGCGATGGATGACGTGCATCTACCCCAAGACATTCATTTGCCATCCTCCCATGCGGCCCGTTATTTGAAGGCAAGACGCCCAGAGTTTTGGGCCGTCTATCAAGTTAAGTGTTTTCCATTCACGTCGGCCAACCAGTGTTTCCAGAGAGGGTTACTCACATCAATCACGCACATCAGTGGCAAATCCCTCCTCAAGAAGACCTCAAACCTCTCGCTTTTCCAGAGACCGACTTGATGAAGAAACTCATCGACCTCTACTTCGTCAATCACGGCCAATACCTACCCATCCTCCACCGTCCTACTTTTGACCGCTCTGTCGCTGAGGGCATGCACCTCCGTAATCGTAATTTTGGCTGCGTCCTCCTGGGAGTATGTGCCTTGGGATCTAGATACTGCGATGATCCCGCGGTACTAGCGCCAGAGGCGCCGGAATTTAGTGCGGGCTGGAAATACTTTAGACAGATTAGACCAAATCCCAATCACATACTCCGCCGCACCTTCTCTTTATCAGCTCCAGACCATATGCGTAAGTATCCTATGTGCTAACTCTTCAAATCATCACCGCTAATTCCTGTTACGTTTCACAGATCTCCATCTTCTTCCTCGAAGCAACTTCCACTCCCGAATCAGTCTGGGTCCAAGTCGCCGTTGGGATCCGTTTAGCACAAGAAGTCGGTGCTCACAGACGCAGGCAGGGTCAGAAACCTACTATCGAAGGAGAGTTGTGGAAGCGAGTGTTCTGGATGCTCTATTCTTGCGATATCTACGTTAGCGCTTCTTTGGGTCGTCCGAGAGCTACGTCTTCTGATGAGTACGTATCTCCTTCTATCAAATGCTCTAACAACCGACGACTATCTGACGGTTATCGAATCCTCGCCCTCTAGCTTTGATATCGACCTACCTGTCCAATGCGACGACGAATACTGGGAACACCCTGATCCAGAGCTGGCCTTTAAACAACCTCCTGGGCGTCCGTCCAAATTGGTCTACCTAGTTACATTCTTGAGGCTCCTCGATATTCTAAACATAGCTCAAAAGACTATCGTATGTCACTTGCAATAAATGATACTAACCCGCGATCTGCCATTAATCCGACCTAACCTGACTCCAACAGTACTTAACCAGACGGTCCGACACATGGTCCTATGATGGGTAGATCAGATTTGGAATGGAGCCAACGAACCGTATCCGAGCTGGACTCGATGTTGAACAATTGGATAGACACTATACCTGAGCATTGTGAGGAATTTTCTTTCTTTCTCCAATCTGTCCACAATTCGATTTATAACTCAATCCCGGCCACTTATTAGTGAAATGGAATCCAAACAGAGAAGATACTGTCTTCTTCCACCAATCAGTATCTCTCTACGTCAGTTACTACTGGATCCAAATCCTCGTTCACAAACCCTTTATCCCTCGTCTCGGTGCCACTTCAGAAATTACCTTCCCTTCGATGGCTATTTGCGCCAATGCAGCAAGATCAGCTTGTCATGTTATGGAGGTGCAACAATGTCGTGGATCTTTACCGCTTGTTAATGTTGTCGTAAGTGTATTCCATCGAATTGACCTTCAGGCGATCTGGTTAATGGATGAATTTTGGTTGAATATCAGTTAACGCTTTACAATGCTGCGATCGTTCTTCTCCTAAATGCATGGAGAGGAAAACATCTCCGGACCACGCCGGGTACGAACAACGAACTAGTAGACGTGTATAAATGCATTGGAATGCTTCGTTCGTATGAGGGACGGTATGTCTTATTCATTCATGCCTTGGCGAAAAAAAGAAGCTAATAATCTAGACATCTCATCCCAGTTGGCAGAGGGCAGGGACCTACTGGTACGTTACGCCTTTCAATGCAGCTTGTTCTGCTAAGGTGATGAATATAATCTCACAACATCTCTCTCTCTTTCCCAGTGATATCATCCGCGAAATCCTCGCCATCAGCAACCTCTACAGCCCAGAACCTTCCGATGCCGGATGTCTCAAACGCTACCGGGACTCCAAGGACGATTCTTCCACTGGTGGACAACAACCGACCTCTTCGCCAAATTCCAATTCGTCTTCGTCGTCTTCGTCGTTACCATCATCCTCGGGCTCTGGAGAACCTCGAAAGATAGCGGGTACTCATCGAGTATCCGCCTTAGCGTCGAGGCAATCCTCTGGCAATGGAACTAGCCACGGTACTACTACCACTCTTAACATCGACCCCATCTTCAACCTTCCTTTACGTTCTAACGAATTGGGTAGTCTACCCCTTCACGAATCGTTTGACCCCTTTGGTGACGCGCAGGCCTTTGTCAATTCGAGTATCTGGATGGCTGAGTTGTTTCAAACTGACAGTGAGGAGTCGCAGGTACCGGTTACTGGCACCGGCGGCGGCGATGGTCGCATTTTTTGCGCAGAACCATCGATTCAGAGCTTGAACTTACCTTCTCAGCAAATGGGGCAAACAATATTGGTAGATTCAGGCTCCTCCGCTATTGACAGCGACCCTAACGACCATGAGCAGGTACGTGAAATCTATCATATGTTGCGATCTTGGCTGTTGTTCTGAATTTAGTCCATTACATAGCAGTGACTGGGACGCGTACATTGCTAACGTAGATGATCTGTTGCGCTCGTTTATGTCTCAGTGATACCATGTCTATATTAGCGTTAGAGTAAATAACACTTCTCTCCCCACTCCCCAAAGAGAAGCCATATATGGCTGTTTTGTCGTGTGCACCTGGTTGGCTGCCATGAAAATTGTACTGTGGAAGGTTGCATATCTACTGAGAAAGAAGAGCTCATAAATCATCATATCAACCTTTCAGACTCTTACTGAAGCCATTCTGCAAGTAGAGTGCTGCCGGGTCCTTAAACACCCATTTTTCAGCTGAGCGGCTAATGATGACATCATCTGATGACATGCCGCTGTTGCTCGAAATTAGAGGGATGGCTTGCTTCCAAGTATTCTAACTTGGCGTAAGCAGGCTATTTCATTTGCATTAACCTAGTATACTGAGGTGTGTACTGTAGATGTGATGAAGAAACCAAATTGCAACCCATGGCAGCCAACCAGTTACCAGGTGCACACGACAAAACAGCCATATATGGCTTCTCATGGCTGTGCTCAACCTCTCTAATCAGTACTACAGTTGGCAGTGAGAGATGGGAACAATGATCCCAACTAAAGCTGAACTGAAGGATGAGCAGTCATTGCGATGGGGATGATGATAAAGAGCGCCTCAAGGAAAAAGTAGATGCAGGGACATGCTGCAAAGATGAATTTCGGGAAGCTCTCGATGGCTCTAGAATCATAAGTACTTGCCTTCTTTCTGACCTCAGGCAAAGGCTACTTATAATTAGTAATGCGAAGCGTGTGCGCTATTGGTGTACATGTGCTACCAACTATGTGCCAAGTGCCCAATCCCTTGTTTAAGAACACTTGTACAAATGACAATGTGAATAGATCTTCTCTCCCTCCCTAAAATGGCCCAAGTCAGAGAAGACTACTGCTTGGACGGATGAAGAAGGAAGATGAGTTAATGAAGAGGGAGTTTGGAAATTAGTGGATTGAGTGGAAGCAGAGTGTTCCCTACAAGTTGGTACCTGGAGTGTATTGATCACTGCTGAACATTTAGGCCTTTAGGTTTGGCTTCTTACAGCTGCAGGAGGGGGATAGAGAGAGAGGGCCTTGTGGGGGTAAAAATCAACAAGATCAAAATGGGCTTGAAGTGCAGTTTTCTCCTGCGCCACATGCAGTCAACACTCGGACCGAACGCGTCTTGATCTCTTACCGTCACCACCTCGGAGTTTCCCATGGACCTAAAAGCCCAAAGGAAGCTTTGCAGCCTCAGTGACACAGAGCATTAGATAGCACATAATACACTATCTCCCCACCAGCTCACCCACCTAATCCACTTATACACCTACTCACCTCCCACCAATGGCACCTCGACGTGGGGTGTACACTATTGACACGTCAGAAAAATGACGAGCCAAATCTTGTCACGCCACCCATCTGAACCACCGACAGATGGCACCAACACGCCCTCCACCAGCACAAAACGTACAACAAGAAACACCACAGTGCAACTGGGCCTTATGAACACAGAAAGAGAAGCACAAGGATACATTGCCTGCAAGTACCAGCTACCTGACAACCTCACAAGAAATGACGTCTATTTCGCCATGTGGGAAGCGCAAAAGATAGAGCAGAAAAACCATGAGGAACTGGTAAAAGTAATAAAGAGTTGCCTAACCTTGTTGGAATATTTGGACAAGAAAGAGATGGTACAGGCCATCGCAGACGCGGTAATGTCCTCTGCCCGGTCTTCTTTTGAACAACTTGATATTTTCACAGATATAAAGGACTCCCTCAGCATTATCACTGGGGCCCTAGATGGACTGGCTGACACTGTGGATAACAAGGTAGAGAAGACAATCAAGACAGTGCTCCCCCAAACCTATGCCGATGTCGCCTCGACCTCCCCCCCCGCTTCCCCTCCCCAGCCACAAACCTGAGTGTCCTTCACGCCCGCCCTCCAAGCTGAAAGAGCTAAGGTCCAGGTAGCAATACAACACTGCCAAGTGCTGATTGCATACAAGGCAAGTGAACAGGGAAGGGAAATTGCCGGTTTGAGTGACAGAGGAACCATTGACTGCCTGACAACGATCCTGGACCCTATGGGTGCGCCGGTTGACTGCTCTATACAGGCCCTGCAAAAGTAACAAGGTAACACTGTTCTGGTCGAACTCGCTAACCCTGAAGCAGCCAACTGGGTGAGGGCCAATGCAGACCAGCTCTACTGACTATCCAGCAGCGCACTACGAGTCCTACCCAAGGACCACGTAGTCATCTCAAAACGTGTCCCCACCTTGTTCATTCCACACAATGTCGACATGCTGAGGGAACTGGAGGAGATGAACCACATCCCAGAAGGATCCATTGTCAAGATGAGATGGTGCAATGGCACAAAGGATGGTAAGAAATACTTGGGACAACATGTTGCTCACCTCTACCTATACATCACCACACCTGAAACTGCCAACCGACTGGTGATCAATGGTCTCCTAGCTGAAGGTGCACGCTGCCCAATGGAGTGCAAGATCCTAGAAGACCCAAGATGCTTCCACTGCAATGAATTTGGTCACATTTCACTGAACTGCCCTCAGCGTGGACAAGAAGGTGGAGACATCCCAATATGTGGAAATTGTGGGGAAGGTCATGACACCAGGCAGTGCATGAACAGTGAGCATACCTACTGTGTCAATTGCAAGACGGATGACCACTCCAGCAGAGACAGATCCTGCCCAACATTCCAACAATGCTGCAGCAACAGAAACAAGCACCAGTTCACCAATGCCCTTCCCTTCTTCCCCACTGACGAGGACTGGACCTGGGCGACGGAACCCACAAATGCACCTTGAGCCGCTCCACTGCCATGAATACGAGAACGTCCCCGTAACCCGCAGCAGCGCCAAACCACCCTTGGAGACTCAGGCTGGCAATCAAACCCAAACTGAACCCCAATTGGCCCTACCCAGTGGTGGATTAGTAGCCCAAACAACACCCAGACTGAGACCCCCACCTCTACTTCTGTTCTGACACCCCTGGCTAACCTTTCTCAAACTTCAGATGGTTGAGCAAGCCAACCCCCCTCAATGCAAGATATCAAGATCCTACAAATGAACACACATAAATCCAAGACTGCCACCTTTGACCTCATCAACGAAGACAAGGACAGCAGCTACTCCGATAATTATGATATCATCTGCATACAAGAACCCTGGAGGGATGCGTATGGCAACGCTCGCCAAAACTACCACTGGACGATGGTGTATCTGTACTCTAGGCCTGTGCTGGGAAGGGAAGTACTCCTCTGCTCTATTATCCTTGTCAACAAACGAATCCCAACTGGATCCTGGCAAACCCTGGAAATACCAGACACTAATGATATCGTGGGCATTACCATAAAAACAGACAGCGGATGCCTTCACGTCATCAACGTCTATAATGATTGTTCACAACAAAGCCACACAGGTACCAACTCTGGAGATGAGGGACGGAAGTGGAAACATGAACAGAAAGCTAAGTTTTTTTGCTGAAACCTTCTTCACACCTGCACTGCCTCATGACCCCCAACTAGACAGAAACCCATGTCCAAACCCTCTGCTGGAACCACCACCAGTCACCCTGGAACACGTGATCAGAACATTCGAAGCGATGGCACCTTATAAGGCACCAGGCCCAGATGGCATCCCAAATGTCATCCTAAAGAAACATGCGGCACTCATCGCACCCTTTGCCTTACAGATCTATGATGCATCCCAATGTCTCATTGCTTTCCCAGCTACCTTCAACCTCTCAAACATGGTGGTGCTATGGAAACCGGGACAGAAGGACTATGGACAACCAAAGTCACACCGTCCAATCAGCCTGCTAAACGGGTTCAAGAAGGCGCACACTGCCATCATTACTGAAGACATCTCCTATCTAGCTGAGTCACATTCCCTTCTGCCTGAAAATCAATTTGGAGGTAGACCAAGCAGGATGACCACTGATGCGATCCACCTAGTTGTTAACCACATCAAGAACACCTGGAGAAACAAACGAGATGTGTCTATGCTCTCCCTCAACATTGAGGGTGCCTTCCCAAATGCTGGAATCCAATGCCTACTCTTCAACCTACAGAAGTGGCAGATTCTGGAGTGCATTGTCAAGCTCATCAGTGTCATCCTTGAAAGCCATCGTACCAGACTCAAATTTGGAGACTACACGTCGGACCTCTTTAACATTACTAATGGAATTGACCAGGGGGACCCCCTTTCCATGATACTCTATCTATTCTATAATGCTGACTTCTTTGATCTTACAGTTGCACTTCAAGACTGCGGTATCTCCGTGGGTTTCGTAGATGACAAGAACATTGTGGTTGACGTTGGTACTCTGGAGGAAAACGTGCAGGCACTCAAGACGTTCATGGACATGAATGGTGGCTTTGCATGGGCACTGGCACATAACTGCAACTTTGCACTGGACAAGTTCATTGTCATCCACTTCCCCCATCCAAGGAATGGGCCCACTCCTAAAGCCCCTCCGTTAAGTCTTAGAGACACTACTGTCAAAGAAACTGAATCAGTTTGCGTTCTAGGGGTCATGCTAGATTCTCAACTCAAGTGGAAGGTCCAACAAGCCTCTGCCCTGGGTGAGGCCACCTCCATTGTCTCTGCCCTTTGGCGAATCACCTGGCCATCACAAGGCGTCTCCTTGAAGATGATCCGCCGCCTTTACATCTCTGTGGTAATCCTGAAAATGACCTATGGCCTCGATGTTTGGTATACACCACCTCATTGCCCAGAGGGTGGTCAAAAGAGAGTTGGCTCAGTCAGTGCACTACATGGTCTTGAGAAGGTCCACCGTCAGGCGCTGCTCTCCATCACTGGGGCAATGAGGTCAGCACCGACAGACTTACTCGAAACACATGCAAACCTGCTCCCCATGAGATACCTGCTAGAAAAGATATGTTACCGTTCTCTCATCAGAATCTTTTCTCTACCTGATAATCATCCCATCAGAAAGATGGCGTCTAATGCTTACCAGCACCGTAACACAACTACACACTCACCTCCTCTCCAGACCCTGTCCAGACTCTTTGATCCGCCTGCACCCTCAGATGTGGAGACCATTACACCACTAGCTCACCCACCAGACTATGATGTCCTATTCAGTTGTGACATCCCACCGGACAAAGACCAGGTGTACACGAGGGAGGAAAACAACAGGCGACGTATCAACATCTATTCAGACGGTTCCAGAATTGACAGCCATGCAGGAGCAGCAGCGGTTCTACTGGATAAACAGAACCCAGCAAATAACCAAGTACTGCAACACCAACTCAGCGCACTCAAGCTACACACCACATATGAGGCAGAAGGCATAGGTGTCGTACTCAGGCTGGCTCTCCTCCAGAACTGCCTGCATACCAACCAAGACAACACCAACATGATCGGCCTTGACAGCAAGTCTTTCATTGAAGCGACCTTCAACTTCAAACACAGACCCAGGCAGTACATCATTGATGAAATACATTGACTTACTGATGAGATCCTGACAGACACATCCCCACGTCTACTCCTCGCCTGGGTCCCTGGTCACATGGGTTTGGACAGGAATGAGCATGCAGATGAGGAGGCAAAATGAGCCGCCTGTGGAAACACTGGAGGATCCAGCCCTCTCCCTCAGTTCCTCAGGGGAAAAACACTATCAGCCAGTGTCTCTGCCCTCAAGCAACACTTCCACACCTCGCTCATCAAACGATGGGAAAACGACTTCGTAAAATCCAGACATCTGCAACGTTTCTCCATATACGAACCCAGGGGAGTACATTTGAACTTTGTTCACCTCACTGACAAACTTTCTCAAAGACAAACCAGTGTCCTTGTTCAACTGCACACTGGACACATCCCCCTCAACTTCCACCTTCAGCATATAAACTGATCCAACACCCCAAACTGCCCAAACTGTGAAGCCTCAGGGTATCTTGCCAAGGAAACTGTCTGACACTTCCTTCAGGACTGCCTGTCCTACTGTAGGGAAAGACATCAACTCAAAAGGGAACTAGGACGAGATGGTGACTCTATGAAGATCCTATTCAAGAGTCCAAACAACTTGAAACTACTGCTGCGCTTCATTGGCAGCACCAAGCACCTCAAGTCAAACTTTGTTGATGTTTCGCCCATTGATGGTGATATTGAAGGATGACAACCCCCACAGACAAACCTAGCAAGCCTAACAGAGAAGATTGTACATACTAACCCTCTTCCCAACAGCTTGCCCCCCTTTTTGTCTGGGTCCTTTTGGGGACCTAGACCTGGTCAAAACCTCCAACCCCATTTGTAACACGATGGAGCATAGATGCCCCAAACCCCTTCATGGCGGGTGGCTGACTAAATGAACTGGAGAGGTCGGACTGCAGGGGGACTTAATTCATCTGCAGGGCCAGTCGGAACCTGACGGGATCAGGAGAACAATGGGTATATGTGCACCGTAGGGTAGTCCCTGTAGCACAATAAATCTGATGTCAAAAAAAAAAAAAAAAAAAAAAAAAAAACACTCAGACTGGTCAGTAACTTGCAAGTGACTCTAGTCTCTTATAAACAGACAGTATCAGCGATCATTGAAATGATGCGATAGCAGTCTGTCGTCAAAGCAGATACTTTTAGGGACCAATTTTTTTGAATAGAAAAGACTTATTGCATAATGTTCTCATGACCCATTTCAGGAAGGTGATGAAGCTGCTTGCTGTTTCCACTTGGTTCTGCTCAAGGGGGCTGGGGAAAAAAATTTTAAGGATATAGGGTTGGAAAATTTTTTAAGCCCTTCAGCCGTTGAACCAACCAACCACCTCCTTCCATATATGGTAGCATATACCCGATTTGGACACATCTCCGGCGGGATATAACTTTGCCGAACTCTGGCAGCTTACTGAGACGCTCAAGAAATTGCCAGAACTATGTGTTCCAATGAGGGAAAGTCATGTTTCTGCAATTGTCTGAGTCTCTGAGGGATATTTTCCATCAGAATCACTAGAAAATGGTTGACTTAGGTCAAATTTTGGGCCTGAACCACCTAAATTTTCTCCACAAGAAAAAAAATTTTAAGGGTCCTGGGACTGAACCAACCAACCAACCCTATATCACTCGGCTAAATTTCCCGGCTCCCTTGGTTCCGCTCATCTTGTCACCAGTGCTGCTGCTTTATCCCATGGTATTTTGTAGTTCTAAGTTAACATACATTGTAATATAAGCACTTCAAGGATCCTGCAGTCCTCAGAAGCACCGAAAACAGCCCGCATCTGCAAGAAACAGAGCGCGGGAAGATTACGCAATAAGTAATCTTTGTAAGCAAAAAACTGGTCCCTAAGCTCTCGATCTCTTAAAACTAGACTAAAGTGACTCGATCTTCCTTCCTTTCCCGACTCTTCTCGACAGATTCAAGGTTTCTATTCACTGTGACTCTGAGGCTGACTTAGGTTCACTCAGGTAGGTTGATAATAGATATTGGGGGGATTGCGTGGCACGTTCGCCACGCGTTAAGCCCCATTTACGAGGCCCTTGTTCTTATAACCCGACGTTCCAGCGTGTGGCTATGCTGAATAGGTCTCCTATTCAGTCGGCAAAGTCCGGCCATACCGCTATGCCGTTTCTTCACAGATCTTGGGCCTCGTTATCGTGCCACGCGCAGCGATGACCCACATTTCTCTCGTTCGTATCATAAGCAGAAACAAATAGATCAACTCGATTGCCGATGTGGCTGTGTTTTGAGGTACCCGTCGAGTTACGGCGCAGTACTGTACCAGGGGGAGGAAGCGCTGCATTATAATAGTTCTAAGATGCCCCTAAAAGCTGTAAGGAGCCAAACCTAAAGGTTCGGGAATAAAGTGAATTGTTTAGCAGCACATAGTGCAGACTGTCTGCCGACCAATTCAAACTCTTGGATATCGGGTTCCGTTAGTGTGTCCCGTTAGCACCTGGACGGGAAGGAAATGTCTCTCGTAGGCAGCAAGATAAAAGCTCATTAGAATATAGACATCCACGTCACGTAACACCTATGTCATCGTTTCCTTTGGTAAAGCCCCTCTGCCTCATCGTCGCGAGCATTTCCGTCTGGATTTGCCAGACTTCTCCTAACCCTCGACCAAAAGAACATGAAATTGCAGTGAAAGAACCCCAACTGGTTTCGACAAAGGGTGGTAGTATGGGGAAAGTAAGTATGACTGTAGACTCTTTTTTGCGCCACTAGGCTGACTTACCCTCTCATTACCTTTTCATGAACTCAGTACGTCCCAGTAATCATGCTCATCCTAGAAGCTCTCGTCGTTCAATTCTCCCATTTTCTCCACCAAGATCTCCAACCCTATCTCAATGCCAACGGGGTGACCTCTCAACCTTCCACTCAATTCTACATCGGCATTTCTATCCTCTTCATCGCAGGCTTCATTCGATACCGATGCTACGCTGAGCTCGGCAGACACTTCACCTTTGAAATCAGTGTCCTTTCCCAGCACAAACTCATCACCACTGGTCCATACTCCATCGTCCGACATCCAAGCTACGCCGATCTTGCCTCTGTCTCGTTGGTGTCCTTCTGACGTGGGGGTCCAAGAGGTCTTTGGTTAGAAATCTTTTCAAAGAATTGTACGGAGATAAACAGTTGCATGGTAATGGTCAGTGCTGTAGGATTGATGGTCATTGTGGTCCTTGTTGTGTGGACGTGTAACTTTTCCATTGCGATTACAATTTTGCTTGGACGGATGAAGAAGGAAGATGAGTTGATGAAGCGGGAGTTTGGAAATCAGTGGATTGAATGGAAGCAGAGTGTTCCCTATAAGTTGGTACCCGGAGTGTATTGATCATGAATATGCTGATACGCAGCTCAAAAAGAGCTACACGAAACCCTCAAAGGCTAGACAAGAGCCGGAGAATCCCGTGAGATCGAGAGAGAGGCAGACTTCGAAGATATGGACTAAGATACGGCGAATGATGGGTAAGTGGCTGAGCTCTGGGGGGTATTGAAAAATTTCTCTAAAGCACCAGACTTTAACTTGCAACAACGAAGAGGACTGAGGACGGTTTAGACAACAGAGGAGGACTCTGGAGCTGGAAGTGGACTGGGGCTGGACTGAGACTTGAGTTACGGGGTGAACTGACTTTATTTGTCTAATCTACTAGTATTTATACCTAGGATGCGTAGTAAATACATAGGAAGTATTACTAGGCGGAAGTTAGAACGTGTAAAGAAGTAAGGAAACAAATGAAATCACTAAGTAACAAATACTATGTGAAACGAAGGAAATAAAGCTGCAAACGAAGCCTGTAAGAAATATAAAACTTGTAGTAAGTATTTAAGAAAAGACGAAACAAGGTAAGTAAGGTCCGAAGTAAGAGATAAATGAAATAAGTAGTTAAGGAATCAAAATGAACTAGTGATAATACCTGAAACTGACGCGTCGCGGTGACAGCGTGAATAGGGGAACTAAAGTAGTACCAAAATATGGTACTACAATGCAAGTAGTATGGCGGGTTTGGCAATGATCATCATCAGTCCTTCTTCTTGGTCTCTCCCTAGGACGGAGATGTACCTATTAAATACAGTAGCTACATCGGGTTTCCTCCCGGACTCCCGGTGCATCAATTCTTGGTCCCAGCGGCCCGGGTAATATCCTCCTCCTCCTCTCCTCCCTAATGGATCACAAACTTCACAAATACTCCGGACCGTAAGACTCATTAGTCTGAAGCGTCATCTTGAACAAAACAAAAATCATGGAAAAGAAATCTTTACAGTACTAACGCCACCCCGCCGGGTCGCCGGGTCCTGAAGGGGCCACTTGGCGTGTATCTATATATCTATCTATCTATCTTGCAAACCCTAAGCTACTTCCCCATGACTGGCGCCACTTCCATGTTCGTTAACACCTTTAAATTATTCCAGGCAAAAGCTTCCAAGGGACCTTCTTCTCCCATTCGACCCATTCTTCCCCAAAATTCTTCTTCATCAACTCGTCTTCCTTCTTCATCCGTGCCATTACCACTATGACAAAGCTACACACCCAAGCTATGAATGTGCCGAGTATTGCTGCAGAAAGCATCCCAACTATCCCCATCCAACCACTCAGTTCTTCCTCACGCATCAATACCTCCAATAGACTCTTGACGCAAGAACCCTCGGCCCCCCATATCAACGCGATTCCGGAAGTGGCGAACAAGATACCCGTATAGCTCGGATGCCTAACGAGTGCATAAGGGCCAGTCGCTATCAGTTTATGCTCCTTGAGCAAAGATATTTCATAGGTGAAGTGTCTTCCCATCTCAGCATAGCATCGGTATCGGATGGTGGCGGCTAGAAATAGGAACAATGCTCCAAAGAAAACCTGAAGTGAAGGATGGCCAGTCACTGGGATGGGACTCGGGACTCGAGAGAAGTCTTGAATGATGATAAGGAGAGCCTCAAGTAAGAAAGTAAATGCAGGGACACGCTAAAAGGATGGATTTTGAGAAGTGGTCGATGATTTAAAGTTGGAAGTCCTACGTACCTTCGCCAAATTTGTCCCGCTCGTCGTGACCCCCAGTGGTTTGAATTCTTTCACAGCAATTTCATCATCTCGAGCGGCAGAATTTGGAGCAGTCCAGACAACCCAGATCGAGACGCTCGCAACGATCAGGCAGAGTGGCTTTACGAAGAAAGCTAACATGAAGGTTGGATGACACGTCCTGAGCTGGCGTTAGCCTGCACCTTTAAGTGTTACTCTGCTGCCTGTCAATGGTTGGAACCCCGAAACGGAACCGAGAGTCACGTCGAAGCCGTGGACATACGGAACGAGCAACGCGTTGTGGTGGGCCCGCAGATCTCTCAATAGAAAACTACCTTAGCATCGATGTCCTACATAGAAGAGCAAGACGTATATCATGACGCCACATTTGAGCGCTAGTGAAGAAGAAATAATTGCTTCGTCTTCAAACACCAGTCGGCCGAGAACTTATATAATAAGCGAACGCGGCGACTCCAAAGTGAAGCCGCCCGAAAAGGAAATGACATTAGGATGGATAGGAAACCGCTACTACGACTTTCAGTAACTTAAGTACTAAGAATGAACTTGATAGGGTAACAGTAAAAATCTAGGGGGGGAACCACCAGGGAATCCTCGGGAAAAGTTTGTCGCTACTCGGGTGAGAAAGGGGGTGGCCAGATCAAAAATCACTAGTAAAGAGGGGTTGATCTCTACGGTGTCAAATTGTATCGATTCGCAAACCAAGGAAGCAGGGACATGTAGAAGTGGGAGATGAAGATGTGGACGGTGGGAGATGGAGATGCGAGACTTTAAACACGATTATCTTATCTTATACCCCCTATAGGCTCGAAATCGTGTAGTCAACAATCCCTTGCAATACGTCAGAAGCCCTAGTAGCCAAGTATTATAAATTTACCATGAAGCAGCTAAATATGCTGGGAACCATTCAACTCCTGATCTCAAGCAAAGGCTAATGTGAAGTGTGCGCGCTATTGGCGCCCTGCCAACTGTACCAAATGCCCAATCCCTTGTTTAAGATCTCTTGTGCACACTGCAAATGACAATGTGAATAAATCTTCTCTCATTCCCTAAGATGGCCCAAGTCAGATAAGACTCCGGAAACTGTGGTCTCCATCGATGATACACGTATATACGAGCTCACGACCTCCTGTATATAACCTCCTGTAATTACCCTCCAAAAGAAGTAAACGCTACCTCGCCATCGCCACGCCACAATGATGCCGTAATGCCGACAGACGGACCGTGTTACCGGTTCAAGTTGCGACTCCGCTTTTCTTCCTTGAACTATCATGTCGAACTGCAAGCTACATGTGTATGCTTCTAATCAGCTCTAATCCCAGCAACATGGCCACTTTAGCTCGGCCTTTATACAGTGTGTAGCTGTAGCAGCTGGTAAGGATATACGTGTTGGGAACCGTGGGATTTCGGTGACTGACCCGAGTCGTAGCTCCCATTGTCCTACACATGAGGCCACCAATAGCTCATTGTTCCCTCTTTAGGAACAAGGGACATTTGGTATCTTCTTATCTAGGAATCACTTGTGTTTATCCTTGTTTTGCTATTTCAAACATAAGGTCAACATATCGGCATCAGCATATTCTTCATCTCCTACCAGCACCTCCGATTTTGCATCCCCCTTCCCATCCCACCCTTTTTCACTTCCTCGCACCCTCTTCCCGCTCCATTTTCTTACAGCTGAGCTGTCTCCTGATCAGGTGTGTATTCCGTTCTTCCGCTCATCGTTGATGCCCATCTTAACCCATCGACGCATTCTTCTTGATCCTCACAGTGATGCAACGACCACCTTCCTCACGCCGTTACAGTGAAGAAGACTTTGGCTCTGGCTACGTCGTGCCACAGAATCGACAACACCACGCCCAACTCCCTGACACCCAGGCAGTGGGCCAGCCTCAGCCCTTGTTTGGAAATTTCCACTTCCAAGAATCCCCTCGCCCAGAACAGCACGGTTCATGGGACGTGACATTCTCCGCCAACAACGAATCTCTCAATTACGAGTCACCACGAGACTACGCCCTCCCAAGACTTACTACGAGAGAACGGTTCGAGGCTGTAGGCACTCACGTCGTCGAGGGAGACAGCAGCCACTTTACGGACAACGATCCGAGTTTGGAGCTTCAGACGCGCTCTCCCGCTCCGGAAGAGGGTTACCGCTCATTTAGACTGCCAACTTCTCCCAGTCATAGTCTTCGAAACACTATGGCAGGGAATTCCACG
This sequence comes from Tetrapyrgos nigripes, assembly GCA_013368315.1. Taxonomy (NCBI): domain Eukaryota; kingdom Fungi; phylum Basidiomycota; class Agaricomycetes; order Agaricales; family Campanellaceae; genus Tetrapyrgos; species Tetrapyrgos nigripes. The sequence continues at coordinate 20,833 of JAACJM010000078.1, forward strand.
TTCTCTTCCACCTCCTTTACGCTCTCAACGCCAGACGTCCATAACGTCTCCCACTCTTCCTTATCTTCGTCTAATTCCTTCATGCAGTCGACCCCGGTCCACCGCCCACCCTATAGAGGCTATCGTCTCTCCACAGACCCTGAGGGAAACCAATTGGAGCTTCCTCCCCTCGACAATCTCATCCCTCAGCAGTTTGATGAGGATTCCCGAGACGACTTCTCCGAGTATTCTCCTCTTGAGGCTGGATCCTCTCATTCGACTACCAATCCGATTGACGCAAAGGGCAAAGGTCGAGCTCATCCTTCACCACCGACAGGCTTAGATCATGGTCATGACGAGTCCATCGCTCAACCTCACTCCCTCCAAGGTCCCTATCCATCTGCTCCCCGTCCCGTTCATGCTCAGCTTCCTCAGCGACCCATCGACGTTTCTGTCAATGGATCCTTTCACTCAAACTCCCCATCTCTCGACGAGAGCTCGCACATTCCCATTGCTCGTAGCTATAGCTACTCCAGGCCTTCTCTAAAGCGTACTCGAGAACTTGAAGACGCCGAGCACACCGAGGAACGGGAAAACCATCCTCCTTTCTCCGCTACCACTACCGGCGCTGACGATGTCAACGCTGCTATGACTGCGCAGGGTGATGTCAACGCCCAGGATGATGAGAAAGAAGCAGAGGTTAGAAATGATCATTCTTCCCCAGCAAGGAAGAAGCCACGATATGCTCTTGGAGTTAGCGACAATCTACCGCCCAGTCCCAATGTTCAAGGTAGTCGAGGTATTCCTGGTGGTCGTGGTATTCCTGTTGGTCGTGGTCGTAACCTCAGGGATAGATCCAGAGTCGTGTCGGGATCGGCGTCTTCAGGTACGGCTAGGGCTGCAGCCAGAGCGACTACGATTTCGACCGCTGGAAACACGACTGATGCAAACGGGAAGGCTCCTGTGCGGGGTACCACGGTTGCTACTCGTAGCAGGACCACTTCGACTACCCAGGCTACGACGACCAGCCAACCCGTTCCTGCAACAACCTCTGGGAGGTCCAAGATGTCCATCGCTTCTCTCTTAGCTTCAACTCCATCGACTTCACAGCCATCCACTACCACTACCACTGCCATGACACGTTCTTGTTCCGAAACGACCTTTGTGGCCCCTAAGACTAGGCTCATTGTTAATGCCGGTCGTCCTGCGAGTCGTGCTGGTCAATCTACGTCGACCTCTACGGCTTCTACATCTACTGCCACGTCCAAGACCACTCGTTCCGCCGGCACAATCAAAATCCCAGCTGCAGCTGCTCGAGCAAAGGCCAAAGCTGGTGGTGCTAACGTTGGATCCTCCGTTCCCTCTGCTAGTGATGCCTCGTCCTCCACGTCTCAACCTGGTTCAGTTGAATCCCGATTCGGGTTCACATACCCCATGCCTCCTCCTGGTCTTTCCACTGTCCCTGAAGGAGCTGAGACAGACGAGCGGGCTCAATCCTCCATGGCTACTGGAAACGCTACTACTGGCACGGGCACGCTGCCGCTACTAGGACAGGCGGTACACGTGCTACAGTTTCAGTTGCAGTTGAAAGGAGGGTGACCAGATCTGCGACTCGTACGGCTGCCAATGCCAATGCCACCGGGGTCAATGCTACGGCCACGACTACTACTGTGACGTCGTCTTCCACCGCTACTAATACCGGTCGTTCCACCGCCACTGATCGTACCACCACTGGCCGTGGTCGTGCTACTCGTACCGTCGTCCCTCAAGCTCGAACTGGTGCCAACGCCAACTCCACTCATACCGCTGCTTCCTCTGCTCCGAATGGACCATCCCAAGCATCATCCATAGCAGCAGCACCTCAGGCTCAGCCTTCAACTTCGACTGCCACTGCCACTGCTCTTCCTGCTCTTCAGCCTAATCAAACTGTCTGGGTTTTAAATGGTGTCGTTCACCTGACTAAACCTCCGCGTTTCCCTCAGGATACTACTGCTCAAGCTGCTACGAGGGGTGGCAGAGGCGGGCGAGGTGGAAGAGGTGGTTCTGGTAGCGGAAGGGGTAGGGGTGCCACTGCCACACGAGCTGCTTGGCGGTGAACTTAACATGACTTTGATGAATTAGGGTTTTCTGGTTTGATTTTTGGGTTACTCAAAGTTGTCTCGTCCTTTTTTCCCTTTGTTTCTTTGTCTTTCGGTTTCCTTTTCTGCATTATTCTCCATATGCTCTATGCTCTCCCTGCTATTCTCTCATGTGATCGCTGTGGTGCTGTTTTCTGCTCTCGTGGATTTGCTCTCGTTTTCATTTTCATTTGTTGTCTTAGTTCTTTTTCTCTCAAGGAGAAACATCACTCGGATACCTAATTCCTATCATCCACCCATCCATCCATCCATCCATTATAGATCGCATGGACATTCTGTATATCATCATCGGCATTATCCTCTCAAGGAGGACCGTCTTCATCCGCATCTCTCTCTGACTGTATCGTTATTTCTTCTCTCCAGGCATTATGGACTCCTTATTATGCAAATGTCATCGTTATCGTGGCATTATGTCTATCACGTATCTCATGGTCATCATTCCTAATTTCCTCTCAAGGAGGACTCATTTACGACGTCTCAGAATCTTTTTCTACTTTCTCTACTTTTGCTCCACCTACTCACTAATACTGCTACATACTTACGTATTCACAGCGCGTTATCTGTAACTAGCACTCCCCAACTACTCCCTATAGGGCTTTCTTGAAGATGTTGTACTGCATTGGTAATGTACACGTACGAGTGTACTTACTACTTACTACTTACTACTGTAGCGAACAAAAATGTACTTTAGACCTTTTACCTTTGTGGAATATTCAAAACCCTTCTCGAAAATCTTCTCGAAATTTGAGCTTCGTCGGTAGTTCCCACTGTTGCACGACTGAGTACGACAAAAAAAGTGTTGACCCCTGCCCGGATTGAACGGACGACCTTGTGGACTGGAATCACACGCTCTACCACTGAGCTAAGGGGTCACGAAATCAATAGCAAATCTTTACACCAAATCATCAGAAAGTCTCAAACCCGCCCACATGACTCCTGAACCTCTTTATCGATGACCTCCACCTCGCTCAGCTTTCGCCTTTCCAGAGGTGTCCTTTCCACCATATCTCCCCCGTGAGCTCTTCATGATACCTCTTCTTGACTCTTTGTTCAATATTAATTCCTTAATTCCTCAAAAATTCGTCAATTTTTGGTCTACTGGTACACCGTACTATGAAACGACTATAACAGTATCCCAACAGCCTATGCATGGGGAGCCCAATTCGTCCCGAGCCCTACTCGTCCTAAACTGGACATGTCTCAAGGTGTTCCTGGTACACCTCCTCATCCAATCTTTCAAAAAGCTCTAGTCGAAGCCGCCGGTTTACCCCATAGTTACGGGTACTGTCCTGCTGAAGGCGAAGTCAAGTTGCGAGAAGGATTGGTAGATGAGATGAAGAGATGTGTTTATGGAAAGGATATCGATTTGAAGAAGGAAGATGTAGCGTTGACGGCTGGGTGTAATATGGCTTTCGTCGCGACGGTTATGTGTTTGGCCGATGAAGGAGATGAGGTGGTTTTACCTCTTCCGTGGTATTTTAATCATCAGTGCGTATTCCTGGTTTTCCTCTCCGTCTTCCTGAGTCAGTCTGATGTGGGCTTGCTTGTCTTTTTCAGAATGACTCTTAGTCTCCTGGGCATAAAAACTGTACCGCTGCCAACGTTCGCTAGCGACGGTTTTCTTCCTTCAGTGGAGAAGTGCAGGTTGCTCTTGACGGAAAAGACGAAGGCAATTGTGCTGGTTACTCCCAATAATCCTGTACGTCGTCTTTTTTCTCCCCTTTCTTTCTTTTCTTTGCCTTTCCTTTTCGTTCTGTCGCTGTCAGAAGCTAAACACTGCTACCCTTATATGTATCTCTACAGACTGGCGCTATCTACCCACCTTCTCTCATCTCCTCTTTCGCTGCTCTTGCGCAAACACATGGTATCGCTCTAATCCTAGACGAAACCTATCGTGACTTTATCCTTCCAGCCAGTTTACCTCCTCATACGCTCTTCTCATCTGGCGTGACCCCCTCAACGTTTCCCTCATCCTCATTATCAATCCCGCCTCTCAACCACAAATCAAACTGGCGCTCAACTCTCATCTCCCTCTACTCCTTCTCCAAATCTTACCGTATCCCAGGACACCGGCTTGGATCTATAACCGCTTCTCCAGAGTTTCTGCATCACGTTAGGACGGTACTTGATACGCTTCAGATATGTCCACCGAGGATTGCGCAGTTGGCGCTTTCGTTGCCTGCATCTGCAGATCAGGCTGTGACGGGACCTGAGGCTGCGGCTGGTCCCCTCATCCTCCATACCCTCCGCTCAGACATCCTCTCTACGTCTCTTTCCCTCGCTTCACGTCATAAACTCTTCTTATCCTCCCTTCTCTCAATCTCACCGAAATGGAAACTGGCTTCACAAGGAGGGTATTACGCATTTGTTCGGCATCCGTTTAAGGGAAAGACTTCGAAAGAAGTATGTAGGAGGTTAGCGGTGGAGATGGGTGTGGTGGTGTTGCCGGGGAGTTTTTTTTGTGAGGAGAAAGTGGTTGTGGATGTTGGGGAGAGAGTTAAGGGAATGGGACGATTAACCGCTGGTGGAGAAATTACGGAGAAAGACGCAGAGCAAATCAATGGGACCGCTAATCATACCGTCAATGGGTTCAAACCTAGGACGGTAGAGGTACAGGTGATGGACGTCGTACCCACGGACGACGAAATTGATGCTTCTAGCCTTCGTCGGGAAGTCGTCAAACTAGATCTGCCTTTTGACTCGGAGAACGCAGAAGAGGAACAGGATAGATGGATCAGGTTTTCAGTCGCTAACGTTGACGATGAGAAGGTTGTGAAGGTGTGTGAAAGGTTGAGGGAATGTGAGGAGGTGTTTGGATGGGAGGTTGAGGGCTGAGGAGGTTGGGTACACGTAGGCGGATGGCAGGCGAGGTTGGTCAGTTGGATAATGGGGTTGAGCCAGCCTTGGACTGTTAGTCACGTCAACGTGTTAACACGTTGGTAGTGGATGGTCCACGAAATTGATGTTCGGCGGTCGGTCAAGTGGGATCTGTGAGCGAGCGAGTTTTGGTTTCTGGATGTCGTCGGTATCCGACCGAGGTGGTTTGGGACGCTGAGGTGATTAGTTTGGCGTCTGGTGCTGCTAGGAAAGTTAACGCTGCGAGGATGGATTCTGGACTTCGGGGTGCTGGTGGTCATCGGTGATAAGTTCTAGACGAGCCTGTATGTATTAAGTAGAGAGTATAAGTCAGCATATTGATTGTAGAATAATGAAAAACGCTATGTATGTACTATGCATGAGGTACCGGTGGATGGCAGTGTTCTTTGGCAAAAAGTTGAAAAAAACTTAGTCTGATCCGGTGTGTGGAAGCTTCCCTCGTCCGCCAAAATGAACCCTCTCTCAGGGGCAGGGCCTGACCGGGAATTGAACCCGGGACCTCCTCGAGAGTCCCCCGCAGGGCGCCCTAACAAGGAATCATACTACTAGACCATCAGGCCGATGTTGTTTACTTCATCAAGCAACTGCACAGCCGTGGCACAAAGTTTTGACTGCCACGTGTATCTCGCGGGTCGTTTTTGAAATTGAAAAGTCTGAGCCTTGTACTGCAACAACGTCTGCAAAGCGCATGCGTAATCCTTTGGCCATGGTATTTCTGTCGCCTCTTCCCTTGATGTTTCAAACCTCCAGCAAGTATCATCTAGGAGTCCAGCTCTGACTTCGGACGGCTAAAATAGTGATGCAGACTCTCCTGTGCGTCTCCATTTTCGAACAACCGACGACGGTTATTTAGTCTTGCAGCAACATCCAGGACGATGATAGAGAAGATTATAAGATTAGCTTCTGTCGGGGTTATCTTTCATCCTGCGTCCGAGTGGCATATCACACCATCTCTTGACCCGTTTGGAGTTGTCGTCTTTGTTGGTCTGTTATGATGGGCATAGGTCAGTACACCGCTGCGCCTCATCAGAGCTTGGTAACCGTCCCTCGTCCCTGACTACACCCTATTTCTAGCCCGGGTTGACGTTTGCCTGGTTGCATGGCTCAACCTTCTCCTCAACCTCTTCAGCTGACATGTCCTTCTCTGAGCTTGAAGCGCCAGAGTGTGACGCGTCAACCAACTTCAACACGTCCTTCATTTCTTTCAACTCGTCTGTGAGTGATGAAAAGTCTCGTCTTCTCCTTTCAAACGGTATATTCACCTCACGCTTTAGGTCCTTAACTCTATCGTTCACTGTCTTTATTTATTCCCTTTTTATACCCGTCAGCTGCTATAGAATAGCGTTACCGGATACGATAACTGCAGGAGTCCCCGTCATTGCGACATGGTTCCTTGAACCTAATGACCCCCAAACGTTTGGGATTGTTGAGAATAACCTCATGATAGACGCTTTCCAATCTGTCATTCCTATAATTGCCTCGGCGTCGTTTGGGACTATTGAGCTAACTTTGAGCTCTCCAGGGTGAGTTCACGAATACGTGATCCCTCTTCGTCATTCTCTGACTATATTTCTTGATTCTATACAGACAGTTTGTCCTGCCAGCAGCTACAGAAACTGCGTACGTGCTACATATTATTCCCAGGATCTCAAAATAGATTTACGCTCACTTGATATTTAATCAGTCTAGCGGACGATGATCAACGCCTGCATATATTTGGAGCCGGACAGCAGATTGCTGTTCTCGCAGGCACCAACCAGCCCTCTGTTATCACCCCTCCTCCGTCAACTCCAGAGACACCCGTCACTACCGCTACTCCCCCTCCCCCTCCCCCTCCCCCTCCTTCTACTCCCTCTCCTCTCCCTCCTCCTCCATCTGACAGCCCAGATTCACCAACTTTGACCAGGTGAGACAATCAATAATATGCATGCATTTCGTACAGTGAAAACTAACTAGGTTATAGCGCTCCCGTCCCAACTGAGGTCTCAGACCCTCAAGCTGGAAGTATTACTGCACAGGGCAACACCGACTCGGAAACCACCAGCAAGGTGATCAATACTATGATTGTCGTTAATCAAACCGGTGGAGATGGCACTGAAACGTATGTAACTCTTTCCCAATTGATCATCTTCAAGTTGATGTAATCCGTCGATCCTCAGGAATGATATCACTCAGACCGAGTCTCAATCACCTCAGACTAGTCTCGGTGCAGCCTCAGTTAGTGACAGGTGAGTGGTGATCTGAGTCACTCTGAAACGAACGAATTTTGACGGGAAGCCAATGTGTCTTTTGTTGTCTACTTATAGCGAATCTGTCGTTGACGCTTCATCGAATGGGTGAGACATGAAAGATATATGAGTGAGGGACCCGTTGTTGATATTATATTTTTCCTGGTCTACAGCATTGCCGGGCCAAGTGCCTCCCCTACTTCCACCCAGTCCTCAACTTCCATCGCAGATCCCAACCATACCTCCTTAGGGCCAGGTGGATCATCGCCCAACCCCTCTGATCCACACGGACCCGGACCCGAAACTCAAAGTCCACATCACAATTCCAACAACAAAGACTGGCGCAAACGCCTCGCCATCATCCTCGGTGTCATCTCCGCTGTGTTCATCTCAGGTGCCTTGTTCTGGTACTTCTTCATCACTAAGCAGCGATACGCCAATAACCGGAGGATTGAGTTGTTCCGAGAGAGGTTGAGGGGCTTGGGTATGACGTGGATAAGCTCAAGCTCTCGTGACAGCGGTAGCACATATCGAACCTCTTCGGTTTGGGGACCGACTCATGAAGATACTGGTCATCATGATGGGTCTGAGACTGCGACCATCAGAAGGGTTTTATCGAATCGTTCGCTTGGATTTGGATCGTTTGCTTCACATGGCATGAGGGAAAGAGATCTAGAGGAGAATGACTTGATCACTTTTCAGCATCCTGAGGCTCAGTCTACTCATGGGATCGAGAGGGCTAATGGCGACGAAGCATGGGGAAAAAGTCGTAGCCCAGGTGCCAGTCTGAACATTAGTCGCCTTTCGCCGCCTGATTCGGTGTATTCTGGGTTTACCAGTGGACATTATGCTTCCAGCAGTCTACGAGAGATGGTCTAACGCTCGTTACGCTGAATCGACGGCGAGAATAGTAGGATTAGTTGATATTCGTTCCTTTCTGTCAGCTTCTCCGTAATACACTCGTTGACTCGTATCTCTCATTTCATGGAGACTTCTCCGTCTGTCTATGCAGGTTAACACGGTCCAAACTTCGGTCTTTGCCAAATTCCATTCGTAATGCGTTGGTAAGCTGATGGGTAGTCATCCTAATTCATGACGTATTGCTTGACCCTGTTTGACCCCACTTTTTTGGGCTTGATCAAGCGTCAAACTGCAAGCCGACCTGCTGCCTCACTTTTCTTCCCAAGTCGATTTTGGAGCCTGATTTCGGCGCCCTTATTCAATTCGGACAAGTCGGGCAAGTTCGGCAATCTCAACAAGTTCTTTCTGCCTCCCCTTGACAGCTTCGTCCTTTCTGCCCTCAAGCTTTGCTTGACGTTCCTTCCCTTGTCGCTCGGGGATTTCGCGTAAGGACAAATGTGACTTGGAGTGTATTTGGAGTATACTGGAGGCTCATGGGATGGAACGCCTTTAGAACACCTAGGGAGAGGACGATACGTCCAAGGTACATGACTCTGGATCCTCAGCAGCCTAGTCAAAGCTGCGGCCGCCTAGAGGATACGGGTACTCTGGACACTGAAGGAGGTGACCCACTCCGCATTTTACAATGCCGGCTGTCAGTGCGGTATCGATTTCGGGCTCTGTTCCTGGTTCTACTGGTATGGAGGCAGAGGATGATTTGACTAGGTTACCCGAAAAGGCTAGGACGAGGACTATTGCTACGGCTAAGGAGAGGAGAGACAGCCTGAGGCGGGGTGGGAGTTGATGGATTTGAAACCTCGGTGTTGAAGAAATTGGACGAGGGATATGTGTCTAGAGGTGTGGGAGACTGGGACTTTGGAGATGCACCGTCGGACTGAGTACAGTAGCTGCGAAAATTGATGTCGCTTCCTTTTTTGGAATTTAGCTCCGGGCTGGTTTCTGGCTTACCTCTTGCTTCGGGATGGGTCCGGATATATGAGAGTAGACCCCAACACCACTTTTCTAGCAACGCAAAGGCTGCGTTGAAGGAGAGTGAAGCAAAAGATTGTAACCCGGCAGCCCGGCACCCTGCTATTTCCAAAAAAGGAAGCGACATCAAATTTCGCAGCTACTGTATGTAGTACATATAGTCTATCCACCGTCTCTAATGTACATGTCTACAGACTACGGACTACCATACTTACTATATTTAGCTGTTGTTGTAAACGTACATGTACATGATGCTGTAGCTACATCTTTCTCACCTTATGGACCTGAGGCAACTTCAAACAGACGGCACACGGTGGATACCTTAACTATGCACATGGACAACTGAAGTGACGGGTGGCCAGTACGTACTATTTTCTCTTCAGTTGGCATAGACTGCTGACGTGAACAGTTGCACAGTATGTCACTGAAATGAAACCAGGCCAAGCCGCCAAGTGGGCTCATCCTTATTCCTGAGTGGGCTACTTCAGACTCACGGAGAACTTCCATTCTCTATTATCCGGAGTTCACAAGGTCTTGCGATGACTACGGCGCAGTAATATCGATGTCGTTGACAGTTTCATAATTTTGCTTCTTCATCTTCATAGCTCAACAGCGCTCATAGTTCCCAGGGTAGATAGAACTCGGAAGATGACATTGTCATTGGACGTGGCGTCCCCGGCGCAGTGATTTTCTCTCGATTAGTGACAGACCATGCTTTGTACTCATTTTTCCAGTGACTTCACTCAGAAGTTCACTGAGGTGACTGGCCGTATAAATACGACGGGTCGAAAGTCACTTTGCACCATACTCAAGCTCACCTGGTGATCATGAAACTTACCTCTTTACTCTCTTCCCTCACTTTGGCCTGTGTCGTTCCAGTCGCTGTTGCTCAAAAGTCCCACAATCCTCAGGCTGACCAGGTCAATTGGAGCGCTCACAAATGGCAAGCACCCACCGCTACTGATTCTCGTGGGCCATGCCCTGGCTTGAATACGTATGTACTCTTACCCTTCGAATCATACATTTGCAACTCTGACTCATCGGAATTCTTGTGGCTCTTTCCATGGCAGGCTGGCGAACCATGGTTTCTTACCTCGTAACGGGAAGAACATCACTGTCAATATGGTCATGGATGCTATTCATGGTGAGTCCTACTTTAGTCAGGCTTCAGGATAAAATTTCGACAGTGACTCATCATTTCCATTACTCCGTGTGTCAATAACCTCACTGCTCAGACGGCTTCAACTTCGATAAAGGCGCTGAAATTCTTCGAGTTGCCGCCAAACTTGGCCTCTTGACTACGGACGAGATTGATAACTACATGCTAGAGGATCTTGCATTGTAAGTCTTCATATTAAAGTAACATTATTCCAATCTAATACCTCAACTTCTAAAGGCATGGAACGCTTGAACACGACGTTTCCCTTTCTCGTTCGGACATCTTCGCCGATGGTTCTGGCGACAATCTTCATTTCAACGAGACTGTTTTCACTACTTTGGCGAATTCTAACCCTGGTGTGTCGAAACGTTTACTACATCAACGACACACTCTTACACTCTGATTCACGGGAATCAGGCTCAGATGTTTACAATGTCACATCCGCTGCTGCGGCTTTGGATCAAAGGCTCGCGTTGGATATGATTGAACACCCTGACTTGACGAACACTATCAAGGAGTTCTTTGTCAGGGCTATCGAGAGTAGCTTCTACTTGAGCGCCATGGGTGATCCCATTAAAGGCATTGCGAAACAAGAGTATGTCTTCAAAGCAAAGTCTTCAAGCCAAACCTCTTATCCTTTTGATGAACTACGTATAGATTCGTCCAAATTTTCTTCCGAGAAGAACGCCTTCCAATTGCTGAAGGTTGGGTCCGTTCTCCTGTTTTAATCACCAACGAAATCCTTGGAAACCTCACTGGTCAGATCCAGCAACTGTCCAATTGGACATCTGGACCTGGCTGCCCTTGGATCAGGCTCCAGCCCGAAGGGGATGTGTCTATCGTATAGGATTTCACTTGAAGACCGACTCGAGTTGTAAATATTAAGTAGGTTAACTACTGCGGTATATGGTCTGTCGTATCTAGGTATTTAGTATCATCATCATCATCATCGAGCTTTCAACGCGATTTATTTAGTATGCACACGTCAAGCTGTGCGAGTGCCCGATATTGTACAAGACGATTATAAACTAATAACGTCAACTCATCTATTTGAGTGTGGCATGAAGCCACGAATATGCTTTCCTGATTCGAAAGTTCGAAGATCCGGAATCAGATATTTGCAGTAAATTGTGTCCCTGGGGTAGAACGGCGATCGATGCCAAGGCCTCCTTGGACGAGATAGGTGGACCTGCTCTGCGAAGGCAATCTCTAGTACCTTACTTGGGCAGAGAATCGTCCTTCCACAGTTGAGCCTCGGTCCGCAGGCGCGTCATAGATCGCTGCAGTACTGACGCCGAGGTATGCGATATTCGGGAGGACGATAAACGATGACGAATAGTAGATGAGCCGAGGACTTGAAAATGCGGACTGTAAGTCAGCAAATGCTATCTTTATCATGTACAAATACGTAAAGTAAAGTGGAAAAAGGAATGACTCACTCCAGATGGTAAGAGCGCGATGATGAGAGGAGGCCAAATCACCGGAAAGACTCATATCTTCCGACCTCTAAGTTGAGAGAATACGTTCTATACATAAAATCAAAATTAAACTATGAAAAAAAAGACTTACAGATACGTTAGCACCTCGTTTTTGACTAAAAGCAGCTCTGGAGAAATTTGCGAAGCCCAACTTAGCCTAGCGTCGGCGGGACACGCTAGCTTAAAGTCTTGAATTCGCGTGTAACAAATCTGATACCTCAGTCTTGGCCCACTTCATCCAGGTAGCCCCAGCAGCATCTCTATGTGCTGTTTCCCCTCTTAGCTTGCTTTGAGAAGCTTTCCGATGGTATTGAGGCAGGCTAGGTAGGCTAGGCGACTCATGAGAACTCGTTTTGCAACGAGACTTGCCATTCTCACTCCGTTCCCAAAAGGTTCACATGCCCCTATTCCCGACCTTCAAGGCCATGCCACAGGCGCAATTTTCTGGCAAAGAGAAATAGATGGCTCGTACTATGAGCTAAGCTAGAAGCATTTTTTGGGGGCCACTTAATCTACTTATACTGTAAGTCTGAATTCCTAAGTCATTTTGTTCTCTCTTGGCCCACAATGTGTTACTTATTGAGGCCTTCAAAATCCTCACTCTTTACTTTGAAAATGACCTGTACTGAACAAGAAATTTGTTTTTTTTTTTAATATAGCTATTATTGTTTGATGTAGGTGCTTGCACCTCCGCAAATAGCAAGCGGAGCCTCATCCCATACCCCTCTCTCAAACATCCATTCATCATTTCATTTATGTTTCCGATTTATTTGTTTCAGCATTTTCCAAGGATCGGTTGCGGCGGGTGCTGTGGTTTGCAGCGGAGGCTCGTTGTACATCAGTATGATCCGTCGTATATATATATGATTTGATTCATCAGTTATTCTTTAGTTCAAGTTTGACCCCAACCATCTACGCATTCTTTCTTTTGTTCTCGCTACGCCATCTCCCTCTCCCCTTGCGTATTGATATGGCTGAACAAGATCAATCTTCAGGAACGAGCTATAGCCAGAAGGGGAAAGAGAAGGAGAAGGTTGCTCGGCAAACCCCAGCTGCGAAGGCACTCTCCAAGATGATTGAACGTGGAACTGGTCTGAAAGAAGCTCGTGGTCGTACTTCGATTCCCTTTGTTTCTGCTACCGGCACAGATGATACCATCCCTTCCTCACAAACACCCACTTCTCCTGTTACTAGAACACAGCCACCTCCTTCTACTTCGAAATCGTCAACCCTTCCAGCTACCGGTCAGGATCCAGTCGAAGAGATAGACGACGACATTCAATTGCAAAACGATGTTACCAGGGTTACGACTCTTTGCGATGGATTGGTAGAAAAGGCGATTAAAGGAGAATTCACGAGAAGAGAGCTCGAGTCAAAGTTAAAGGCTGTTGGGATTGAGGAGATTGCGTTGAAAGATTATCTGGACTCGTATGATGATTCCAAGAAGATCGGTGACCAAATCAGCAATGTTGACAACGCTGAGTATTCATCTGTCCCAGTCTTCTCTAATACTGATTTCGACACTGTCTATGCTGCGGTTACTCGAGCCAACACTGCGGCAGCGCAAAAGAAGCGTGTCTCTTATCTGGATCCCATCTCACCAGACGAATTCCTCGCTTCAGCTCTCCCACAAAACTCTACCACTTCCCAATCCCTTCCCATTCCTCGTAACGCCACTCCTCATTCCAGCTTCCTCTCTATGGTGTTCAAAGTGTTAAAAAAATAATTTCCGAGTTTTACCTTGCGAAGCAACGATTTCGAGCCTACGCTCTCTTGAAGCTACGACTTTTCAGTGCTACGATTGTTCGGTGCTACGATTGTTTGATCCTACAATTTCGATCCTACGATTTGTTGAGGCTACGATTTTGAGGCTACGATTTTTCAAGGCCACGATTTTTCGAGGCTACAAATTTCGAGGCTACGATTTCTTGAGGCTACGATTTCTCGAGGCTACGATTTCTCGAGGCTACGATTTTTCGAAGCTACGATTTTTCGAGGCTACGTGCAACTTGCAATGTCAGACTGCAATGTTCCAAACTTCCAGTGGACATCAAACTGTACATAAAGTGGCAGATCAGAGCTTTCCTTGCGACGTGTTGAACGTACTAGTAGCTGAAGTCTAATCTTAGATTAAAAGAAAGTGTAGGTAGTAAAGGAAAGCACGTAAACCAATCAGGTCTATGAGTGAGCCTGGTATAAGGGAAAGATGTAGAGTATGTACTAAAAATGTTATTAAAGCTGGTAGAATATTCAAACGAGCGTAGTGAGATATTGTAACGAGAGTGAAAAGAAATAGGGAATATCAGGGAGAACGGAATTTGACGGAAAGTACCTTGAGAAAGAAAGAGTTACGGGTAATAGGCTGTAATGATCGAGAAGTATGCAGGAGGACGATGATCGCACAAGAGAACTAGATTCGCCTTGGACCCCAGAGTCCAAAAGCGAAGTGTTCGCTTGCTGGATCTGGTACGAAAGGCTCCTGACGGTCACTCTGGAATTCATAGCCAGGACTGGCGGCTATGAATGAAGGTGAAATGACGGGTGCTGTACTTGAGCTTGGGATATCTGCTTGAACTATGTTCTCAGGTGTATCCTCGGCATCAGTATTGGTGAGATCGATAGCTAGAAGAATAAAATTAGCGTGGAAGTGTTGGTTATTTATACAGTACGCACCATCGAGTCCGACCTGCGGTTCAGTTTCGGAAGCTAGAAAGAGGATGGTCTGATTAAGACAGAAAGGAGGCTGAAGTTGAATGACGTACCACGGATGATGCGCTTCTTGCGAGGCCTGGACACCTCACCACTGTCATCGTCATCGGAGTTGTCGCTAGGACTACGTGCGCGCTTGCCTTGAAAATAAATGTCAGCGAGAGTCCTAATCATCAAAATGGCAGTAGTGACAAACCGTGATTATGTGTAACACGTCTATCAACCCTGGCCCGCGTGAGCTCGGCATCTTCCTCTTCTTCTTCGTCACTACCATCGTCAGAGGTTTGACTAGCGTCTGAGGACTCAAGATCACTATCCGTTTGCCATGACCGGAGCACTTTCTCAGGAACCGGGTCCTTGGTCACTAAACATAACAGTAAATCAACGTTGATCCTATAAGCAGCAATAGCGAAGAAAAACTCACCAACAACCAGCATGCTGTCGCTGAAACAATGGCGACTGTTCCTGCTCAGGTGAAATAGGTCGTTTCCATTAAAATCTGACCCCCAAGGTGACACTACTAGATCACCCATGACGCGTTGGCAAAAGAAAAATGTCGGACCGTTGGTGTCATCAAGACTATCGATATACTCCATACAGTGCGATGGCAAATAGTCCCGTAATGCCTCCATGATCTCGTGTTTCACCATGTCCCTGCTGAACAGAAAACCATCCGGTGAATCACTGGTGGAAGCGAGGGATCGTGCGTGAAGTGCTTTAAGAGAAGCACTCGTGGGTGTCTTACGCTACGTTGAGCTGGTGACCATGTACCGGGGGCGGAGGACATTGTGCTTGTTGCGATGATTAGTGTCAGCCTAATCCCAGTGAAATACACTGAGTAGATATTCGAAAATCAAACAGAGCAATTACATACCTTGACGACACCATTCGGGTTCATTGCGACGGTCTTTATACCAAAGATATTAGAAGATCCGGCCTAGACGTGATATCCAAAGCATGAGGTGAGAGGTGCAAGAGATTAAAAGAGCACATAGTCTGAGGCTCACCTTTCCTTTACCCTTAGACTTTGAGATTGTACGACGTTCTCCAGCAACCTTCACTGCAGGCCGTTTGCATTTTAATCCTTTCTTCGTCTCTGCTAGAGCTGCAGAAACCGTGGAGGAGGATGCCCCAGCAGAAGACGAAGATGTCAGCACAGACTCAATGAGTTGGTTGACCAAATCTTGATGAGACTTCCCGTTGCACTCTCGTAGGGTGTGCATTGCAGGGCCTGGCATCAAAACACTATCATCACTTCCACTACCATCTGGGTTGTCGTGGTCATCGTGGTCCTCGTCATGGTCCTCGTTGTCGTGGTCCTCGCGACTGTTGTTTGATGTCGAAGCCATTGCTGACTTTGATGAGTGGAGACGGCAGGGAGTCAAAATCTTCTGGAGCACAGCTGCATGTGTCTTCTTCTTCCTGATGGCTTTCTTGTGGCGAGTGAGCATAAAAAAAGAGAGTGGAGGAAAGAACGAAGATGGTGGTACGATACTGAGAGGCGGACAGCTGTCAATGTTGTGGGTCCAAACATCGCACTGATTCCTCTTTGGGACAAATCTAAATTTGATATTAATGTGATAATGTGAAATTCGACGCTTTCTACGCTAAGCTAGCAATCTGTCCATTAGACACAAACCCTGTGCCCAAAGCTCTGCCCGAGGTCGCCATATTCTCTCTGGAAGAGGGATGTCGAACTGCTTTGTCCTATTGTGGCGAGTGAAAATGGTTTCAACTGCTGGACATCGTCCATCCTCCCACTCATCCTGAAGAATGCCATAGCCTGCTGGTACACGGTCGAGGCTTCTCAATTCACTCAACGCATCAATAAATACATGATGTGTTTCATCAGTGAATGGGTTGGAATTTCCTGGAGTATCAACCAGTTCGTAAATGGTATGATCACCGTCTTCAGCCACAATAGTTGGTAGATGATCATTTCTGTGTTCTGAGATTGCTGTAATGAAATGCAATGTAGAGCCTTTCAGAATAAGCGTTCATTGACATACCTGTCCTATTCCCATGCGCATCACTGCTATCAATCCCATACCAAGAGTCGACATCTGTAGGATACATTAAGAATGCCTGAGTAAAAATAGAATCACTCCTCTCACCTGAATCATCATCGTCATCCTGAATACCATACCACAATTCAGCATCTGTCAGGTGAGTTAAATCAATTGACTCGGATGGGGCATCAAGAAGTTAGCTCACCGCTATCATCCTCTTCATCAGGATCATGTCCAGCTCCTGTCTGATGAGCCTCACGATGGATTGGTGTACCATGCACGCCGTAGTTTTCTGCGATGTTATCTGGGTGGATACCAGAACAGTCCTCCATATAGTATCCATGTCGAAGTTTACCTAGAAAGTACAAGTCCTGATTTTTGATTGTTAGATATGAAACAACATATAAATAGAGTTACTCAACGTTTGGACTTCGGTCATGCCCAACATGGGAGATCGGATGGGCATTCCAATCCTTCTGAAATTCCCGGCAATCACAGTTGATCACGTCCAGGAAAAGGGAATGTAAAAGCCATAGATGATGAGGGTTTTTCCTATCCAAATAATGGAGGCGTTCCAACCGGAAAAAGAAAGCTCTCCATGCACGAAAAAATTGGGTACCAACCTCCACCCACAGCCTCTCGATGCGAGTATTGTGTGTAGAAGATCCCCAAATGAAACTTCCCCGGCGCAAACCCTGTTTGAGAATCATCGCTACTGAGACATCTCTGTTCTCACCGCCTCGATCACCACGTACACGAGAAGGCCAATCATACTTCTCGACAGCCCTGGAAAACATCTTAAGAACAGTGGATGCACGATTATTGTCGCTGGCTTGGATTCCGGTAACCTGTTCGGCATCTAGTGAAGATGATGGAATCAAAAATCTTAATGACTTACTTTGCGTGAATATCCATCAATGCAACCATGGATGACTATACCCCACAATATCAATTTGTGATGCCCGTCAATGTGCCAGAGTGCGTTGGGATGTGATACTAGGTAGGGGACACGTTGTGTTTTCCGTACACGCCTTGCATGCAGCACATGGCCCAATTGATCCACACGTTGTAGAGATCCTATGATCCTGCGCTTTTGAAGCCGGTAACCACTCCTTCTTAAGTATCCCGTCAGATAACGAATCCCAGAAGCAGGTTTTCTCTCCTGAAAATCCTTCACTAGTTGGTCCAGTTGATCGTTTGAGATATTAGAAAACTTGTAGTCGATATTGTGCCTCTTGAGATAAGAAGTGAGAGTCTGCCTGCTCACTTTCAGTGTCCTTGCTGATTCGGAGACGTTGATGCGCCATTTGGGTGCCAATGCCTTTCGAAGATAGGAAGGATCAATGAATTTTCTCGGACATCCTCGTTTTCCAGTCCGGACAGCCGTCACAGGGTTCGGAAATTCCAAATTAGGATTGTTTTGATCATGATCCCTACGCCAGCAGGCAAGCACATGCAATTCCAAATGAAATTCCAGGGATAGTTCATCACGATATAATGCTCACTGAGTATTCCCTGCCTCTGTAAGCCTAAGACACATTCCTGCAAATTCTTCTGCACATTCACTAACCCATCGTCAAAGTTTTTTGGATGGAGAGAAGTCATCGAGAGCAATAATCAAGGGAACAGCATCAGAAGTAATGGCCCGTAGATGAAAATCCATGCGGTGTGGATCGACACTTGGAAGAGTGAGTACCTGGCTCGATGCTTGATAAATGTTCTGGAGAGTCTGCTCTGCCGCAGTAACGTTAGGAGGCCAGTTGGCATTATGACGTGTAATAGATGGTGGTGGTAGTGGTGGTAGGGACATCGAGGCCACTTTTCCTCCACCTGTGAGACTATAAGTAGTACTGTGAAATCTGATAATCACTTCACCCACTGTATGGACCATGCAATGGACACCGCAACAGTTCCCATGACCAATGTCCATGGCCATGAGGTAGACCTTCAGCATTGGGACTTGCTGAAGGTTGTCATTTTCCTGGCAAGCACTCATCTTTACTTGTGTTCCTTCTAAACTTAATGTTGCCTATAGATCGAAAACAAGCTAGTCCAGGTTGCAACATGCCATCTTGAGAATGTCGCTGACGGACTGAAAGATCTTCTTTCAATTCTGTCCCTTTCACGTAGTCAGACAGGATCCGGAGACACTGCCGATCTGATGTCTCAGGCCGGCACGTTCAATAATCCCATTGATATGGGTCCCACCGTAAGTAAAGAGGAGTTTTACGCTTTCTTGAACTATATTAAGCTTCTGTGCGTGTATTTCTGCTTGATCTTTCGTACTTCTTTTTGCTCATCATATGGAGTTTGATCTAGTGAATGGAAGCCCACGCCAGAAGCTGAGAACAAAAGAGTTTTTTTGTTTGCATTGTTGAAGATCGCCCATAAATGGGGATGTGCTTCTGCGATGCGATATGCGGCAAAGGAAATCGATTCTTTAGATGGTATCTGTCCTTTTGACAAGCTCCAACTCTCTCTCTCGTATGGTGTACCCCAATGGATTGATCGATACATTCCCTACTTCATCCAAACCCCCATCTACAAGTACAGCGACAACGATAAAACCCTTCTCAAAAACTCACCTTTCCTGTACAGTCTTATTGCAGAGGCACAAATAGCAATCTCTAACGAACGCCGTCGAATTGCCATTGGCGTGCCACCTCTGCATGAAGGTGCACCATCTTGTCGTTATTATGGCATCAACCATAAGAGTTCATTGTGCAACCGTGCCTGGAACAAAGGCTGGTGGAACTTTTCGAAGGAACTCCTCAGACCCTATCCGTTCGAAACAAGGCTTGAAGACGCTTGGAGTATTCTCCAGGAATTCGAATTTCAAGGTGTGACAAAAGCCTGTAGAGACAAAGCCTTGGATGTTGAGGAGTCTAAGGAATTCGATGGGGAAAAGGAATTGATTCGTGAGGTCTGCAGCAAGGTCCGAGCAGAACTTCCCATGGGTCCTCTGACCATTTCCTAGTACGTAGTCATAGTAATTAGATTTTTTGTTTAAGTACATAATACATCAAAGTAGTGGTTAGTGATTCAGTCTTGTTAACAAACGCAAAAGTTAGACATTCCAAAGCCTAATCCTCTTATCTTATCAAGGTTCATCTTTGGCAGGTTTGTTGAATGTCAGCAGAGAGATAAGATTCATAGATTTGCACTGAGAGCAAAAAAAATGTAGCCTCAAAAAATCGTAGCCCCGAAAAGTTGTAGCCTTGAGAAATTGTAGCATCAAAATTGTAGCATTGAGCGATCATAGCAACGAAAATTCGTAGCTTCAGGAACTCGTAGGCTCGAATTGTAGCCTTGACAAATTGTAGCATCAAAATTGTAGCATCGAGCAATCGTAGCAATGAAAATTCGTAGCTTCAGGAACTCGTAGGCTCAAAATTGTAGCCTTGACAAATTGTAGCATCAAAATTGTAGCACCGAATGAATCGTAGCAACGAAAATTCATAGCTTCAGGAACTCGTAGGCTCCAGATCGTAGCCTTTACAAATTGTAGCATCAAAATGGTAGCATCAAAAAATCGTAGCAACGAAAAGTCGTAGCTTCAGGAACTCGTAGGCTCGAGATCGTGACTTCGCAAGGTAAAACTCGGAAATTATTTTTTTAACACTTTGAACACCATACCTCTCCGGCATTTCAGCCAACACCCTCGCCAAAGCTCCCCACCTTGTGCATCTCATTGCTTCGTCTGGAGATCCGATCATTGATGAAACTCTCGAAAAGCGAAACACCTACATCTCTGAGCCAAAGATAGATGTTTTGATCAACTTTATGATGATACAGCGAGTGGATGAAGCTTTGCCGAAGTCCTTTTGGAAAGCCGTCCTACGAGATGAATACATAGATTTCTCAAAGTTACATGCAGCCTTAGATCCAGAGCCTGGATACGACTACACGGAGGAATTGAAGGAGTTGGTTGGTGAATATGTCATTACGAAGAAGGATTCGAAGGTTGGGAGAAAGAAGGATGTCATCGCCGAGTTGCAATGGTGCAGAGTAGCTGATTGCTATTTTACTGCGTTGCTTCTTGCTTACCCTCATCGGAAAAATGAGCTAACAACATACAGACAACTTATAGTCAGACGATTCAGAAGACATGATGCATCCATGGTCATCCGCGTCAACACAGCTATCCGTCTCGAATATGCCAGAAGCCCTATCCGTATCAACAACGATTCGCTCATTAACGACTTGATTCTTGCAGAGAAAGACAACCCTTCACTCAAACGTGCTGCCATCGATCCCCTTCCCTTTTCTCCTGCCAACAAACTTGTTGTCTGTCACAACTGGAACGCAGGTTACTGCACAGATCCTTGTCCTGAATCTTGTCGTCATCTATGCAACATCTGTCACAACCCTACACACTGTGCTAAAGACTCTGCAAAGTGCAAGCCAGACTACGAACGTCTTCGAGACGCTGCTTACAAATGCAAAGCAGCACTATCTCAGGCTTTGGGGTGCACATAGTAACCCATCCACTCCAATTTTACGCCAACCACATTCTACAATCACACCATCCATCCATCCCCATTCTACACTTACGCCATCCAAACTACATCCAAACCATCCAAACTACCATCCAAACCATCTAAACTACCATCCAAACCATCCAAACTACTGTCCGAACCATCCAAACTACCATCCGAACTTACATCCATCCATAAAATTCACAAGATCCATACATCCTATCCATAGCTTACCAATGTTACATTCTATCTCTTTTTCTACTTTTTTTTTTCATTTTTTTTTTTCATCCGCTCACTCGCTCACATCTTTTCTCACCGCCACCATCCCCCACACGCTCACTCACAATCTCTACATTTCGATGGGGGTGGTTGCCTCTGGTTTAACCTATTACATATGAAGCTAAGCTTGCAAGTAAGGTGGAGGTTGATGTAGGTGCTTGCACCTTCGGAGGCCTCCGCAAATAGCAAGCGGAGCCTCATCCGATACCCCTCTCTCAAACATCCATTCATCATTTCATTTATGTTTCCGATTTATTTGTTTCAGCATTTTCCAAGGATTGGTTGCAGTGGGTGCTGTGGTTTGCAGCAGAGGCTCGTTGTACACCAGTATGATCCGTCGTATATATGATTTGATTCATCAGTTATTCTTTAGTTCAAGTTTGACCCCAACCATCTACGCATTCTTTCTTTTGCCCACCCATCCCACCCTCTTTTAATAACACATATTCACCTTGGGCGGCAATGCATATTTGGGAAGATCTTTTGGGCAAACATAAATGACGAATTTATGCTTGGTGCTGGAGCTATTCCATATGGCTGTTTGGCCTCAAATCGGTCCCATATGGAGTAGACCCAGGCGAGCAAAAATGGGGCTGAAAAATCCAAAATTTAAGTTTGCACAGAGATCTTTGGAAATATGCAACGCTGCCCAAGGTGTATTACTACTACCAACATTTGTATGTATGTATGGCCCACACGCTCACTCACAATCTCTACATTTCGATGGGGGCAGTTGCCTCCGGTTTGACCTATTACATACGAAGCTAAGCTTGCGAGTAAGGTGGAGGTGGAGTGTAATGAACAGACACTGTGAATATGTCATGAACTGCTACAGTTTTCTGCCCCCCTTCCTCTTCTAATTTATTATTGAACCCTTTCTCTGATCATTCATCCATTGCATTTCCTCGATAAACCCTTCAACCTTATACTTCTGACTTTGAACTTTATAAAACTTGTCAAACTCTATAATAACTGTCAATCAATCTTCCCATCTTTCTTATCTCGTATCTATGCTTCCTATCTTTAACTTGATTGATCTGATCTTCCTATCTTTCTTAACCATATGGTACCATTCTATTTTTATTTACTTTTCCCATCCCTTCGTATTCCTCATATATACTCGAGATATCTTGTAACTGATTCCCCAGTTCGTTCACTTCGTCTCCACTCCGTACTACTACTGCGCAGTAGTAGAGCCTAGTCAGCTTACTCATTTTACTTCCTCTCTATATCTCTCTCAATCTATCTGTCTGTATCTGCTCTCTTAGTGTGTGACTTGGGTGGTTATTTGAGTGTATCGACCACCTTGACACTTGAACGAACTCCCATACACCCACCTCACTATCTTGAGTCTCTTCCTCGCCTATCTCATTCATCTTTATTCTCAAAAAATCCTTCCCCTCTTCTATCCCTATTCCATTTATACCACAAGCGTCGTTTTCCCTCATTGTAATTCGATTTCGCGTCAATTACTAGCAGACACTACTTCGAGTAGACTGCATACCCACTGAATACTTTGAGTATCAGTGTAGCAACAATTGTATTCCCTCCTGTATACATCATCTACCCTGGCTACCAGACCGATTCATTTTATACCTGCGGTCTATACTGCTGAAGATCGTCGTCAACCCCCATATCCATTCCCACCACAACTAGTGGACGCCCATAGTCACTATAATCACTCACAGGGTATCAGGGAATGCCCATGGCTCTACAACGACAGTTTTATCTGTACTGAACATTAGATTTGGAAGTTTAGACTAGGTGAAGTAGCCTTGTCTAGATATTCACACATACAAACCACTTATAACCATGAATCCAAGGAATATACTGTCAGGATCTCTGGTCCCTTTTACATCAGAGACCATAACGAGGAACACCTTCCCCTTATCCTCGATCCAGAGCAAGACGACCCTCTCCCTTTCCCATCCACCTAGTATATGACAAGTCGACAATCCACATCTGCAAACCCAAATCTCCCAAACCAATTATTATCAACCCAGGAACCAACCACAAGGAATATCAAGTAGCGTGGTCAGAACCAATTGGACGGTTTAAACCGATCATACAATCGAAAATTGCAGGCCGATGTTGTTGAATTCCCATATGATCATTTCATTACTCTTCAGAATCTACAGCTATCTTTACTGAAGAGGACTTCGGCCAAGACGAAGTTCCGAATCAATGGGAAAAAGAAGTATTAGAAGAGTTGCTGGGAAAAGAAGGCCAGGTCTCGACATCAGATTCGGAACTGCCTATATGTGCTGGGTTTACCAAAGCTCAAGAACTCGCAGAAGCAGCCCAGAAAATGAAAGAAGATGTGTTACTCACAGATAAGATTCCATCCCAATATCATCAGTTCTTATCAGTTTTTGACAAACAAACCTCAGAATGATTACCGAAACGTGGGGAATGGGATCATGCTATCAAATTGAAACCGGACTTCATACCACGCCCTTACAAAACTTACCCCTTATCTCCAAATGAACAAGAAGAACTTGATAATTTTATTAAGGAAAATTTGGAGAAAGAATACATTAGACCGTCGAAGTCTCCTATGGCAAGTCCTTTCTTCTTTGTCAAAAAGAAAGACAGGAAACTACGCCCTGTGCAGGACTATCGAGCACTAAATAAAGGAACCATCAAGAACGAATATCCCTTACCACTCATATCGGAACTGGTAGATAAACTCAAAGGAGCACGAGTCTTTTCGAAAATTGACCTTCGATGGGGATACAATAATGTACAAATAAAAGGAGATGAATGGAAAGCAGCATTCAAGACGAATAGAGGACTTTTTGAGCCAACGGTGATGTTTTTCAGTCTTATGAACTCTCCTGCGACATTCCAGGCAATGATGAATACTCTTTTTAAGGATCTTATTGATTCTGGAAAAGTGGTAATCTACATGGACGACATCTTGATCTTCACAAGAACCCTAGAAGAACATCAACATATGGTCAAACAAGTGCTCACACGACTTCAAGAGAACAATCTTTACGCTAAGCCAGAGAAATGTACCTTTGAAACCAGTTCAGTAGAATTCCTAGGCCTCATTGTCTCCCACAATACATTGGCTATGGACCCAGTCAAAGTCGAAGGTGTTACTAAATGGCCAACACCACGAAATATCAAGGATGTTCAATCATTTTTAGGGTTCGGAAACTTCTACCATCGTTTCATACATGACTTTTCTAAAGTTGCCCAACCACTCTTCGATCTTATGAAGAAGGACGAGCCATGGAAATGGTCAGATGAAACAGAAAGAGCCTTTCGAGCACTCAAAGATGTGTTCACATCTTCACCAGTTCTCTTAATGCCTGATCATTCTAAACTGTACCGAGTAGAGGTTGATGCTTCTGATTACGCCACAGGAGGAATTTTACAACAAAAGGGACCTGACGACAAATGGCACCCAGTTGCTTATCTATCGAAATCTTTATCTGAAACCAAACATAACTACGACATTCATGATAAAGAATTGTTGGCAATTATATGAGGATTGGAAGCTTGGCGACACTACCTTGAAGGGGGTCCACATACTATTGAAATCCTCACTGATCACGAGAACTTGAAATACTTCACTACCGCTCAGAAACTTAGCTGACGACAAACAAGGATGGCCTTATTTCTGACCAGATTCGACTTCACATTAACCCATAAACCTGGAAGTCTCAATTGAAGTGACCCCCGTTCTCGAAGACCAGACCATAAGGAGGGGGTCAAGAACAACAACAAGGACAGAGTATTACTCGACCCCAAATTCTTCAGAATTCAAGCCACAAGACCAGGAGCAGTAGTTGCGATAGGGGATGTTGAATTGAGAAGACGTATTAAGGAATGCCCTAAGAAAGACGTCGAAGTCGTGAGTGCCTTACAGGTCATCTTAAATAATGGTCCACACTCGCTGGTCAAAAACTTACAGGAATGGAACTATGAAGATGGGATTATATTGTTCCGAGGAAAGATCTACGTCCAAAACGACCAGCAACTACAGAGAGACATAGTCAAAATGCACCACGATAGTCTCACTGCAGGACACCCAGGCCGGTTTAAGACCTACAAACTGACAAGTAGAGAGTTCTGGTGGCCCAGTATGTCAGTATTTGTCCGTGATTATGTTGAAGGATGCGCTACTTGCCAATTGACCAAGGCACAAAATCATCCATCACATGTACCATTAATTCCGAATGAAACACCAGAGAGACCTTTTGGTACTATCACGACCAACTTCATTACGGACCTTCCAGAATGTGAAGGTTTCAATGCAATCCACGTAACAGTAGATCGATCGACCAAAACTGTAGTAATCTCACCATCTCGGAAGGATATCGACAGTGACAGGACAATTGACGTGCTATTTAACAACACTTGGTGACATTATGGTCTTTGGGATAAGATGATATCGGATAGAGGACTGCAGTTTGCAAGTCAAGTTATGAAGGGGATATATGCTAAGTTAGGTATTACCTCAGCACTTAGTACAGCTTATCACCCACAAACAGATGGAGAGACCGAAAGGTTTAACCAAGAGCTTGAACAGTATCTACGAACCTTTTGCAACTATCAACAAGATGATTGGGTCAAATATCTGCCCTACGCAGAGTTTTGCCATAACACCTGAGCACACTCCGCCACTGGAAAGTCACCCTTCGAATTACTCCATGGATACCTCCCTCGACTCTTTCCTTCAATCAACCCTACCTCACACATCCCAAAAGTTGAAGAACACCTTCAAAATTTAGAAGCACTACGGGAGGAATTGAAAGCAAGTTTGACGACCACTGCAGAGTTGATGAAGAGACAACATATGGATCATGTAAAAGAAGGGGTAAAATTCAAAGTGGGAGATTAGGTACTACTAGACGGAAAGAACTTAAAGACCACGAGGCCAAAAGCTAAGTTGGCAAACCGCCGTCATGGCCCATTTGAGATCACTGATGTAATTAGCACAGTTAATTACCGTCTCAAACTGCCGAACACCTGGCAGATCCATCCAGTCTTTCATGCTTCGCTTCTATCACCATACAAAGAAACTGAAGCCCATGGCATAAATTACCCAGGAGAACCAGCCGAATTGCTTCCAGAGGACAACAAATACAATGTCAAAGCAATCTTGGATTTGAAACCAATGAGAAATCGGTGGGGAGTACAATATTTGGTCAAATGGTTGGACTATGCAGACTCAGAAAATTCATGGGAACCAGCATCTGGGTTAACAAAGTTGAAAGATATGATCGAAACCTTCCATCAACAACATCCAGATGCATATCCTCCACCAAACCTCATACGATCTGGATCAACAGTACGGTCAATGGGAATTAGTTTTGCAGATATTTGGAAAAGTACGTGTGTGCTCCAGGCGAAAGCACAGCTTAAAGAGGGGGTAATGTCACAAACTGCTACAGTTCTCTGCCCCCCTTCCTCTTCTAATTTATTATTGAACCCTTTCTCTGATCATTCGTCCATTGCATTTCCTTGATAAACCCTTCAACCTTATACTTCTGACTTTGAACTTTATAAAACTTGTCAAACTCTATAATAACTGTCAATCAATCTTCCCATCTTTCTTATCTCATATCTATGCTTCCTATCTTTAACTTGATTGATCTGATCTTCCTATCTTTCTTAACCATATGGTACCATTCTATTTTTATTTACTTTTCCCATCCCTTCGTATTCCTCATATATACTCGAGATATCTTGTAACTGATTCCCCAGTTCGTTCACTTCGTCTCCACTCCATACTACTACTGCGCAGTAGTAGAGCCTAGTCAGCTTACTCATTTTACTTCCTCTCTATATCTCTCTCAATCTATCTGTCTGTATCTGCTCTCTTAGTGTGTGACTTGGGTGGTTATTTGAGTGTATCAACAACCTTGACAGAATAGGGCCTGGCGCGTTGACACGTTACAGTTACTTACGGTTATTTCCTTTCTTTGTTTTATTTTCTCGTTCATTGTCCATTATACCTTTAGCATACCTGAGGGCACAACTATCTTCAATACAGCGAGATAGAGGTGAGCCACCGACTTCTACACTTTCATTCATACTGATATACATAGATATACATTTCTCGTATTTAGGTATGTACATCTATGTTTGCTACTACGTTACATTGACAAATACTTCTGCATTGATGATTGTAGGGTACTACTCAAGTCAAATTAGTCAAGAACTCCTCAAGGTTACAAGTCTGGCTTCAACAATATGAGTACTATTGGGAATACAATGAAGTAGATGATATGTTAACTCCAGCTTTGAGGCTCATAGAGAGCGATAATCTTGAAGGGCACCACTTACTTTCATTTATAAGAATATGAGACGAAGAATCAACGCTGACGTGCTCTCAAAACAGGGACTTCGAGGCATTATCGGTAGAAAATAGGGGTGTGGGAACATGATGGGAACGAGTGCAAGTCTGCGTTGCAAAACGAGGTTCTCGAGGTTAAGTTGAGTCGCCTAGCCTCCCTCATTACCATCGGAAAGCCTCACAAGTCAGGTTAAGAGGGGAAACAACATGCAGAGATGCTGCCGGCGCTACCTGGATGAAGTTGGCCGAGACTGAGGTCTCGGATTTGTGACCCGAGTTCAGGATTTTAAGCTGGCGCGTCCCACCGACGTTACTTAGCCCCAGCTCGTTTAATACTGGTAGAACGCGTCGTTTCAAATTGATTTAAGTCGGACATAAGTCAGTTGAGAAATCTTGGAGAAAACGGCTGCTTAGCCAATCAGATTTTTGCTACCAGCAATTCTTTTCTTCAACTTCCACCAGCCCGCACTTCAAGTTTCCTCTACGCGTTTCTGTCACTGTGAACCACCCTTCTTATAGCAATAGTCCCATATTTTTTTCCATATGTATGTTCTTCCTTTTCATGCTCGTTTGACACGATTGATAGCTGCATCCAATTTCCTCAGCTCGGGGACGACTCAAATGATGCACTTGATGTCAGTTGCTCTGATACAGCAAAAACAACGCATATACTCATGGTCACGGAAAGTGACGGTCCCGTGATCCAAACGTATATAAAAAGTTCGAGTCCATCTTGCACACGCAATGTCTGCTTTGCCCCGATCTTTTGCCACAGATGGGTATTAAACATCCCAAAGATCAATGGACTGAAACTTGGGCTTAAGTTGGGTATTGTCTAGCTCAAGGTGAAGGAAAATTCTACAGCACAAAGAAGCGTGGGAGACCGTCACTTTCCGTGACCATGAGTAGAGGATGGTTAGAAGTCTCTGGTATGTGCAAGCGCATAATTCGGATAAACATGCGTTGTCCAGTTCTATTGAAGCTGGACCTAGTAGAATATATCTGAAATGATAGGGGCTAATTTATGCGACGCGTCAGAGTCATGTGCTGTGAATCGGGGATTTTGCCGCCGGCAATGGACATTTCGTTCTTCTCGATCACACATCTTCCGGCTCGTCTAATTTTCGTTTCGGTGACAAGAACATATGCTGATTGTATTTTCTCTTGTAGACTGGCCGGCGTTCCTGACCTGCTCCTGAGTCACAGCATGGTGACAACTCGTGTTACTGGTCTATCACCAGCACATTTAAAAAAAATGAAAGTCAGAAATGGGCATTCATGCCAAACAAGGTTCCCCGGACCATTGAAGGAAAGGCGCGAATTGGACACGTAACAGGGGCTTGGAAGAAGAGGGAAGGGAACGAGAAAGACAATGGTTGGATAATGACTGTCGCAAGGCTCCCAAGTACTTACTGTACTACTCCTTTACTATTTTTCTTCCTTTCCAACTTTCAATCTTTTTTTCCGAGTGAGAATATACTAACGTGTTCCATTCGTGTAGATAATCTCTTGCAGGCTACCCTATAACTTCCTGCGGCAAGACACAAGCTCCTAAGACTTTATGAAAGCCGGCTTTGGATTTAGCGATGTCAAGGTTTTGGATATCCTGAAAGGTCACCTCTTCCTGCTCCCAAGTGTGAGAGAGGATAGCATAGCGCAGGATATCTGTGAAGAACTCCTTGAGTTTGAAGTCTTTTGTACTTAAGAGACGCATAACGGGGGAAGGATCGAGAGTCGAGCTGAAAAACGCAAGGGTCAAAAGAATCCTGAGCAAAGAATATCGAGTACTTATTGTAGTGAGGGTTCAGGACAGGCTGTTGAGAAAGCTCAACTACTGTCCAGGCCTTTATACACTGGTCATAGACTCTGCACGATCACAGAGCTGTCAGTATAGCTACGCTTCAGCTGACCTTAGGAACGAACAATAGTTATGACGACTCTCGCCGCTCATTGGGTTCTTGATTTGACTATAAAAATACAAAGTCTCCCTCCACGCGTCCATTTCCAGCGTATTCTTTCTTCACTGAATCGCCTTATACCCTTATACGGCCTTCATCAGGAAAACCCCGAGTTCTGGCAAACTTTTCCGGCTGTTTTTGGCTGTTTGACTGGTAAAGAGTCGCAATCTATAAGAGAGGGTTCAGTAACAGTAAACGAAAAGAACTGAAAAGAAAAAAGGGGGGGGAGACGAAAACGAAGGAAAGCCAGAACACTCTCATCCTAGAAAATCTTCGAGACTAGCATGGCGTATCCACCCCTCTCCCCGATACTGTGAACCCCAAAAACCTTGTCTCGAGGTAAAACACGTGTTCTTCAATGGGTCCGTGCTCGTCGCTATCATTTTCAATTTTGATTGGATCTGGATTGACTCGTGCTACATCAACAAGGAAAGCAGCGCCGAGCTCTCCGAAGCGCTCAACTCAATGTACCAGTATTATGAAGACGCAGCAGTTTAAATTTGTTACGTCTACCTATCCGGTGTCTTTGGAAAGTATCATCCTCGAAATGAAAAATTCAACTTCAGTGACAGACGCTTCAGGAGTTGCTCGCTCCTGAAGTTGTTGTGTTTTTGGATAAGGACTGGGAAAGAATTGGGAGCAGATGGAGCTTGCGGGATGTAGTCTCGGTGGTTACGAGCATTCCAGTGGATGTATTCGAGGGACAGCTAGGGCATTACGTGTTGCACCTGAACATGCGACTATAAACCTCCGATAGTATACATTGGTTCTGATAATTACGGATTACGGGCCATCATCGAAAGGGGCAAGAGTGTGCAAATGCCGTGTCAAAATTGATAGATATACTAGTATACAAAGACTTTGTGTAATGTTGAAGAAACGAGTCCCTCAAGCTTGACTGACCATAAAGTGGGCATGGGGATGGGGATTATATCCAGTGGCGAATGACTTTGAACGAGAGGCAGAAGTGAAGTTGACGCTGGGAGATTGAAATAGGTGTACCCTTCCCTGTCCGAAGATTACCCATTCGACGATATCTGGGAGGACGAATAGGAGAAGGAATGGGAATAGAAAGGTCGAGGAGGTCGAGGACAGACATGATAGGGTGTTATTTCAGCCATATGGTTGAGATTGACCGGTGTTGACCAAAAGGACGGAAGTTGACCATAGCTGGTTGCGTCAGCGCTTGCGGCACTTGTGACTTGCGGCAAAGCCGACAAGCGTGGGAAGCGGCACAATTAAATGAGGGCTTTTAACGATGTAATAGGGCATTTATTCACTTTAATTTACTCGCATCTTCGTCACGGGCGAGCCAATCGGAGAGAGGATAATGACACTGAGACACGGCGCTGAGCATGCTGCATCCCCGTGTATACCTGGAAGAGGCTTCAACTGGAGCAATCCGTTGCGGTCGTAGCTAAAAGCACGATTAAATACCCTCTACAATCTCCTCTGCCAATCATGATGTCACCTATTGCATCAAATTCGTTCCCTCCACCGACGGAGGCCTCGTCTACGCTGAAGCTATCGGAGATCCCTCCAAACCGACCTCGATCTTCGTTCCCGGGTACACACTGTCGGCGCGGGTTTTTGATAAACAGTTTGAGGACGAAGAGTTGAGACGGGAGTTGTATTCTTGGTACTATTTATAATCAGGTACCTGCTTGTTACAAAGTGTGGCTTCTTTCACATTGCATGATATGACCACTGGAACTGTGGAAGTAGATGTTGTGGAACAGCGAATATTTTCGCGACGCAAGTGCGAATTTGGCCAAAACTGGGTACCCGGCCACCTGCTCTAGTCCAGCAACGGAAGAACCCGCTGAGATCATTCTAACTCGTGTTATATATACCTTTTGCATATAGAACTATGCTGAGTATAAAAATTAGCGGAATGGTACAGCCGTCGTTGAGTTGTGTTCACCAGAAGTGTCGTTGTCGCCGAGCGTGGAAAGCCCAATTAAGGAAAACGCGTCATTTCGGAATTTCGGCCCCTCCTTTGACACGCAATACTTACCGACGCTGAACAAGCTCTTTCATCAGTGTGCACTGGTCGGTAATCCATCTACCAGACACCCCAAAGCCAGACCAATGGTCATAGAAAAGGAGATAATCGGCAAACGGCCAGCTTCCTGGTAGAAAATAGTATGTTATCGCTGATAATTGACACCGGGCTTTTCCCCAATAGGAAGGCCTCAGGGAACTGGAGTATTTAAAGTGGTGCGGTCGCTGCGCAACTGAGTTCCAGACAAAACCGCCCTCCCCCAAAGGCTATCGTCACACTGTAAAAGCTCGATTGAAATCATCATCCTCACTTATCCTCCTCTACCAATGTCCATCACATCCAAATTCGTACCTTCCACTGATGGAAGTCTCGTCTACGCTGAAGCCATCGGAGATCCATCCAAGCCTGCTTTGATCTTGGTACCTGGGTACACACTGTCAACACAGGTTTTTGATAAACAGTTCGAAGACGAAGAGTTGAGACGGGAGTTGTATTTGGTATGTTATCGCTGACTATTATAGTCAGAATTTCCTTTATCGTCAATGAACGCCCAAATTTCAATGAACCGTTGTGTTAATTTGTTAAATTTACAGATACGTTACGATCCTCGAGGACATGGTCAGACTTCCAAACCCGAGACTGAGGAAGGACACGCTTCCAAGCTATATGCAGACGATTTTGCAGCGGTGTGTAAAGCGTTTGGGGTCCGTAAGCCGGTGTTCGCTGGATGGTAAGGGTTTTTCCACTCGCCACTTTAAACCTAAAACTGAACGAAGGTTCTGATACAATGTGCTGCGTTTGCCAGGAGTCTTGCAGGTAAGTACCCAAGTATGATTGCCGTTCTGTCCCTCGTTAATGATCAATGTTCACAGGAGCTATCGTAGCCGACATTTGTACCCACCTGGGCGCTGATTTTATTTCCGGAGCCATTCTCCTGGCAGGATTGCCTTCACTATCCCCAGAAAGTTTCAGCGCAATTCCACCTCAATTCCTCTCTACGATCGTTCCCGACCTCTTCTCAACCGAGACATCTGTACACAGAAACACCATCCTCCATTTCGCCAGCAAACTCTTTGTCGATCCGAATTCTATTCCTTTTAGCGTTAGATGCGCTTGGATAGGAGCGACGTTTTTCATCCCTGCTCCAGTGTTTCAGTTAGTTCTTAGTCGACCGCAGAGTGTGAAAGAGTTGGAAGAGGCGGGGAAGGAAGGAAAGTTGAAATTTTTGTGTATTAATGCGGAGAAGGATGCGCAGAGGGCTGGTGGAGTTCCTGTGGTGGAGCTTCTGAAACCGACTTTTTCAGATGTTGAAGAGGTGGTGATAAAGGATGCAGGTCATGCATTTTTCTACGAGAAACCCCAGGAGACGAATCGAGCACTGCTGGAGTTTGTTAGGAAGGTGGCTTTTTAGAACGCAAGATGGCATAGTAAAACTTGGAGTAATCCACCGAGACATTAGAAGACGAAGATTTTTCTAACATTTGATTCAATCTACTATATGATACAGGCAACACGGAGACTAAGAAAAAATCATCTCACTCCTCAATGGTTGAACACCCTTCTACTGGTACCTCGCTTATCATCTGAGGGATCCTATCCCTCATTATATGCCTTCCTAACAAACCTATCCCTTGCACCACGAGCTTTGCACGAACTCTGCCATTTGGCCGGAATTTAAACTCAGAGCTCAGCGGCATCACAGTTGACAGTCGCCGACTCGCTGCTTCAAAAGGCCTCGTACCTAATAATCTATGTCACGCGCCCACGATGGGCCACATGTTACTAGTAGCAAAAGCCTGAGTATTCCGGACGAGCATAGCACATTGGCGTCTGGCTGCAGCTGTAGCCTGAGTTGGTACGTTGTGACATTTCTTAGTTCTTTCCGACCTTGTGAAAGTCATAGTCTGCCACAGGTACATGCATTATCGGACTTCCAGTGTTGACTATGCAATTGCCAATATCACGTAGTTCCCCCGCCGAAGCCTGGGAGCATGAAACTGATGGTGTTAGATCCCCTCCCTATGGTGCGGATCAAACTCTACTGCCAAGCGATCGACGATCGTCTGCAGTTACCTGTGCCCAGCGTTGCAGTCAAATGTTTGTAAGGTGAGAGCACTCAAGATGCGATCCTATGCTTCTGACCTTGGCTAATCTGTCACCTGAATCCTTAGACTACGTCCTTACCCCTTAGCCAAGCTATAGAAGAGCTAGAGCACATGCTAGCACATGTCGCTTGAAATGAGACCTTCGCGTCTTCACTGGCAAATTTCTGGCTGGGTGTCGGATGTATCTACTGGCTGTTTTTTTCATCCGTGTTAGTCATGAACTTGATCCGACATCCGACATCCGTTATGGCCTTCGTTGCCCTCGCCAACCTCTCCCATTGGCAATTGCGTATATATAAACTCGCGTTCATAGAGGCAGAAGGACCTACATACAACAGCAAAACTCAACTCGAAGACTCACTCACCTTTCTCAAACCCATCCATCTATCTATCCATCATGCAATTCCTGACTCTCCTCGCCGCTATCTCTACCACTCTCCTCCCCACCGCCCTCGCTCAGGCTGGTCCTTACCCCACCGCAAAATGAGCTACAACGACCAGTACGGCGACGGCAACACCCAACTTTCCACCCTCGCCTGCTCCCGCCTTATTCCAGAATACGGCTACAAAACCATCGGAGACTTCCCCGTCCGTTCCCAAGTCTACGCTGCCAGAGTCGCTCCTACCGTTGGCCTCGGTAACGAGGACTCTACCACAGTTAATTGCGGAGGATGTTATCAGTTGAGGTGGTTGTATGGATTAGGCAACCAGGATGAGAACACAAATCATATTAATAGAGTTATTGTGGTGGATAGTGCCGAGGATGGGTTTATTGTCCCGGAGAGTGCGTTCAACTTGTTGACGAATGGGTCAGCTCAGAGCCTTGGATCGACGGATGTTGTGTTTACTGAGCTTGACCGGGAGGAGTGTGGGTTCCCTACGCTAAGTGATCCCATTTTGTACTGGTGAGTGGTGCTTCAAGTTGGAAAGTTAAGGAATGGTTTTCGCTAATTGCTTTCAATGCAGATGATGTTGTGCTTGCTATTCGAGATGGACTCATTGCATGGACTCCTATATATCTTACGACGTCTGCTCGCTATGAATGTGTATTAGTTGGTATATATATATTATAGATAATGATACGTCGACCGACCTTGTTACAATTTCCCCCACGAAGAATTATGATCGCTTCGTCAGTCTCAGTTAACACCATTCACCAACTGCAGGTCGGTGTGACGTTCACAATAGCACGTAAGTCAGCGTACTTGGCCAAAAGTTTGGGTAGACTCTTCTCTAGCACGTTTGTGAGGGTGGCTCGGGTGGTTGAGGGTAGATGCTCAGGATAGGTTACGATGTAACAATGTAGAGTCGTTATCAGTGAGGATGGATAACGTCGAAGGGCTCAGGATTTCCAAGAAAAAAGCGAGATACATATTTTGAAATTGAAAAAAACTTCTTTTCCACTACGAAAGCTATACATACAAATAAGTACGAGCGAGTATAAGTAAATGTTAGTAAAGGTTATTCCGTACTGGTAGCAACATCACATCTAACGAACTCGAGTCCAAAGGTGCACCAAAATGATGTGCTCCCGCCATTCTAGCAACTTGGCCAGGGCATACAACATATGTACATGCACACGCTCAGCAGCGCTACTAGTACTTCCAGCAACACCACGTCCAGCCTCTACGCACCAAACTCATGCTCTAGCTCCAACTCAAGAACCAACTCCAAGCCTCAGAAACTCATAACCCCACCGAAGACACCTACCGTATCCCCTTCACCCCAGCCATCGCCCCTCTCAGCCCATCTAAAATCTTCAGCCTCTCCTTCCTCTCCTCCTCTAACCCCTCCAACGCACGTTCCCACCACCTTCCGCCTTCGTATCCCCATAGTTGACGCCTCCACCTTCGGAAGGGGGGATTTCAGCTTTGATGAGTTGGATTTCGGTAGTTTCGTTCGCGTTGCCGTTTGCACTGGGGGCCGGGGTCGAGTCTGGGCTGGCAATACCTGCATAAGCACTTTCACGTTTACGTTCGTCTTCGTGTTCTCCTGCTTCCTTATTCGCATCTCTATGTATACCCGTCCCCGTACTAGGTACTTTAACCCTCACCCTGACATCCTCAGGTATACCCCTCCAATCCCCTCTCATCAACCTATTCATCTTCTTCACACTTCCTCCATGAGGTGGAGAGATGGTTTTGAGGACCCATTTCCAGTGAGGTGGGGGGTTTTTGTGAGTATAGGGTAGTCCTAGCCCTGAGCCTGAGGCGGACGTAGAGCGAGAAGGATTGGGAGGGCGAGTGGAATGAGGACGAGGGTTGGGAGGAGTTGGTCCTTGATTGCTGTAACCATACCCGTTCAGGTCACCATATGGGTACTCATCCCCCTCTCCCTCCCTGGACCCACCACTCCCATACCCATTCTGCCCTTGCCCTTGCCCTTGATAAAACCCATGAATAGGACCCCCAATCCCACCTGCTCGCCCTCTAAACCTCATACTCGACTCTGGCGAAATCGGTGAAAGCGGTGACCACGGTTCTCCCGTCGCCGGTGACTGAGGCTGAGACTGAGAGTACTCGGACTCGGACTCGTAAATATAGTAAGGATACTCTGGAGACGAAGGCGCCGTCGAAGGTGTCTTTGGCAAGGCCAACTCCATTGTCGTTCCTTTTGGAGGTTCGGAAGGCGAGAGAGGAGACGCAGCGGTGAGAGTGACGGTTGGATTGGTTGTTATATCGTGAAGGACGCGGCTTTGGGGTCCATTGACAGGAGGATGATCATTGGTGGTCAAGTCGTCAGTGGATACGGTTAACCCGGATAGTCCTGGTGGCAGCATGGGATAGGTAGAGTCTTCTGGAGAGAACGGGTTGGGTAATGACGCTGAGCCAGGTTCGGGGCCAGGGTCAGGTGCAGCATCTGCTTTACCATCCACATCCTGATCACCTTTCCCTTCTCCTTGGCCAGACACCGTATTACTAGTTCCAGGTCCAGGTCCAGCATCCGCTTTACCAGGATAAGCAGGCGGCGACGGCGGGGTACAAAGCCCACTAGCAGCCATAACCAACACGGGTGGAATCGTTATCCGTCCTATCTTGAAACACATGAGGGAAACGGTGACGGTGTGGAGGGTGTAGCCTTCTTCTGTATCATCTTCGAGAGGAAGGCGAGATGAAAATGGTGTTGAATAGGGCTGAGATTGAGATTGTTGAGTAAGTTGGGACGTAAGTGTACGAATGGTTTGGTCGATGTTGGTTTCGGTGTCGTTACGAGAGGAACCGGTGTCAACGACGATATTACGGTCTCGCCCAGAGTTAGGTGTGGCCGAGGAAGATAATGAGGGTGTCCCAGAGTCGGTTATCGGTGCGTGGTCAAACATGGATGGGGATGGGGATGTGAACGAGGGGCGTTTGTTGGGCCGGGATAAAGAGGATTTGGATTGAGTATGACCTGGTTTGTTCTTGGTTAAGAAGCGACAGAGAATGTAGACCTGTGTATATGTAGGTGTATGTAGTTAATATACGAGTATGACGTGGAAGGTGTTGAAAAATATGCCAAGAAGACAGACGCCAAAACACAGAGAACGACTCACCCATTTCTCGTCCCAACTACCCAAACTGACCCTCACTTCATAGCTACTCATTACAGGTATCTCCTTGATGAAATGAAAATGCGTAGCCGCCAGAGGCATATGCCCGCCAACGCGCAAAAACTGAGTGAAGAGTTCTCGAGCGAGTTTGAACCGAGCTCCGTCTAAAGCTTTAGCATATGAAGAATTGGATAAGTGAAGGTTGTAGTCGCATTCGTCGAAGCCTGGAATAGACGTGTAAGTTCGTCAGAGAGAAGAGATATAGAAGAAAGACGACACACTGGCAAAACTCTTGTACACCACGACATGCTTCAGCGGATTCCTCCCAACCGGTGATATACTCTCAATCCACTCTTCCATTATCCGTTCCTTCTCCTTCTTAGAGGCAAACAGACTCTTCGCGAGGACGAAAAGTTGCTCAAACCGGACATAGATGAGAGGTCTGAAGACTCTGACTACGTATGCGTAGGATGGACAAGAAGACGCGACGAGCGGGGTAACTTGTAAGTATAATGGTAAATGAAACTGCAAAGGACTCACCATGCCAGACAAAAGGCAACGCTCTAGCATTCGCAATGAGCAGTATCCACAAAAGCACCTTACCCGCCGAGTTCCACCGCCATCCCGCTGCAGTCCCTATCAACATGCCCCGCACAGCCTCTACTAACTGCATAGGCATCCTCGCAACAGCTTCAGGAGATGAAAAGAGTCGTATTAGAGCTGATATGACTGGTATTTGCTGCCTTGAGGGTTGGAGGAATTGGCCTGGAGAAGACATTTTTTGACTTCGGCCGTCGTCGACGCGGGGTGGGTTCGGGTAAAGATTTACCCGGCAAGGGCCGAACCTCCTGAGAATTCTTCACCTGGTGACGCGTAAGCCACATACTTATAGGAGGAGGAAGAGGAGGGGGAGGAGTGTATTGCCCGGACCAGGTCCAAGAACCGAACAAGTTGATGGTTGAGATTTAATCAGGTACATACATAGTACAGGACGAATACAAGGAGGTTGTATGTACACTGATTTAAGTAATATACTTGTGAGAGCCTCGGGAACCGACGCGCGCAACCGCTCCCGTAGGGAGCCCGGGAGCGTCTTGATCACCAGGCTAATCTGTGCCGTTTTGACAATGTACATCACGGAGATGGACTGGAACCTCAGTAGAAGTAGTGGTCTGTCCTCAGCTGAAATGGATCTTTAATCATGATGCGAATTTGTTCCTTGATATTAGTCATCCAAAGGTAAGTATCATACATGCAGAATCCAAGTTCTGAACAGTATCGAGATGGAAAGATGGACCAGTGCAAAAGACCAGTGCAACGTACTTTTGCATGCGCACTGCTTCAAAAATAGTTTCACAGGTGCTGAAAGGGACAATGCTGATGAACGAAGCAAGCATCATTGCTGCATCGTATTTAGACCAACGAAAACCAACCTAAATTTCTTTTGACGCGTCCGTGGACCATGGAAATATATACGCTGGTGCCGAAAATGAACTGTGGCAAAAGGACTATGTAGGGAGAAGCACATGCTTAACATATTTGACACGTACGTTTATGCGCATATATGGGAAAATGAAAGAGGCGTACGACTGGCAGGGGAGATTACTAGACAATGAGAATGACAATTTAGTGAACTGCACGGGTATCCCGCGCGTACTTTTGAACTGACCCGTACCTGTACCCGTGGAGGGTTACCCGCTGTGTGTTCCAAAGTCTGTCTATAGTTTCTACTAGTAGATATCTATATCTGTGAGTAGACAACATCAAAGGAAGAGAAGACACGCCTAGAAGACTCTACACTGCTATTTCACACCTCAGAATATCACACTAGTCTCGCTCTGCAAGCTCTTGCCGCTTTTGACGTGTACGTTCATTGTGGAAAGGATCACAGTGCCAGCGCATTGATGCATCTGGATTAATGGTGAATAGATAAAGACCGTGATTTTATGCAGCGGAGGGGGATAAGAGGGTGCTGTCAAGGTGAGAGGGAGAATAAATAACCCAGAAGGAGTGTGACATTGGATCGGAAACCTTGAGCAGTCTAGAAGTCGAACGACTTGAAATGGTAGGTCCATTCTGAGAGCTACGCAGGCTCTATCTACACATTCAGCATCCCTATCAGCACTGCTGTGTATGTAGACTTAGAAGCATAGTCTGAGGGTGTTGACCTTTTAAGTTTTGACAGTGAAGATCAAGTGAAGATTGTCACCAACGAAGTATGTGCAGCTGTTTTCAAGATTTGCTATGAAGTTATTAACATTTTGGCAGAATTAATTACGAGGCCCTTTAGGCCGAGTTAACTTATGTCGACCCCTCAATTGAGTAGCAAAGGTTCTCACGGGTTCTAACTTTTACACGCCACCACAGTGCTCCGAAGTACCCGAACTGACGCTCGATACGTCATAGCTCATTTCTGCCTTGCCGCCCACCAACCACGATGAGCTTCAGGCGTATTTACCTTCCCTCAGCAGCCGTCGCAAGTCCAACTGCCGCTCTCTGAACCACTACGGGCTCCTCCACCCAACGTTCAAGATGTCATTACAGAAGATATTAAGCTCTATCTAATTTTTTTAGTCAATTTTACAGTATTACTTACTTATACAATGGGCCTCGTAATTTGCCATGCGAAGCAGTGGCACCTTTCCCCAGTTTGAAAGATTTTCCCTGTGTAAGTAGGTGAGTAAGTGAGAAATGAAGGCTATTCATATTAAGCAGAACTTGTTTATCAGAGAGCAATACAGTTTGTTAAAAAAGCTATATTGCAGTTCTTAAATACAGATTCAAGTAGCATTCAGCATGTTTATGAATATGTATGAAAATTGAAATTATCTCTCTGGGAAGCATTGAGCCCAGTTTGTTCCATATACTATATCATCAAAGGAAAGCTTAGTGCAGCCATGATTATGGGTTTCTCAGGAGTACAAAGTGTAGAGTGGTAGTTATGTCCAATCCAAACAATACCTTCATCAATTTCAGGAAATCAGATCCATCCATCATTATCAATAGTCCATTGATTGTCTAGAAATAAAACTGGGAATTAATTAGTTTGCTCAATAAATGAAAATACTCACATTTACAAGATGAGCTAGAACCAGTGCTCCAACCCCTCACCACTTTGTCAGATGAGCCAGACACAATCCTGGCTCCATCAGGAGAGAAAGCTACTGAAGTGACCCAGTGTTCATGCCCCTGGAGTGGCTCCCTAATGGCAGTCCCTGTTTGTGCATCCCAGATAATCACTGTTCTGTCATGTGAGCCAGACACAACTGCCACAAACTCGAGCCCAACGTCTCTCTCTGAGCTCTATAAGCTCTGCCAATGAGGAGAAACAAACACTATCAGGGCCTAGGTGGAGTCCGAACCCAGACAATGACAAAGGTGAGAGTGAGTGACTCTTACTCACAAACCCAAGCCAATGCCTACGAGACCAAAGCCAAGCTGCAAGTGGATTGACCCACACACCTGTATGGCAACTGGAGACGACAGCAAGGATCAATGACCAAGGAGAATCCCAAGATGATGACAACAAGTAAAGAACCAATCAAGAGTACAAGACAACTGTGACTCCCTGAGAGAGTATCGAGACAAGAACATCGTATACCAGTGTAGCACACACTCGAAGTGAAGCACAAAGAGGATCAAGGCTTTACAAGATAAGGTGAGGATCAAGAAGGGTAAATTCTTAGGAAATCGAAATACAAGGGGCCAACTACTTATACTACCTAGCCAAACCCCTGTACCTAACTCCTAAGGATAGCTGTACAACTGAGACGATTCCTAAACCTACTCCTGAACCATAAATAAGTGTACCTTAATTAAGAGCTTAATTAAGGGTTGATCAAATAATAGAAATGCGAAATCAAGTGTGAAACAGTAATAGAAAGTGAACACAATCAAGAAAATCATATGTGAAACTGTGGTGCAATCAAGGGGCAAAGAATAAGGAGTAAAGAAGATATAATGATTGAAAAACCCTTAGGAGGGTTTTTGAATGAAAAGGAAATGTGGTACAAGTCAAGAAGGATCCTGCATGACACTTGTGAAGGGAATAAAGATCAATAACACTCTGAGGGTGATCAGGTGAACAGAAGATGACCAGAGTAATAATAGATCTGATAGAATGAAGTGCAGCAAGAGAGTGTTTGAATAGAGTGAAGGATTGAACAAAGGATCAGATGTGAATGTAGAAAGAAATAATGAAGAAGTAACAGAGAAATGAATGAAGCAATGAAGGGATTGTATGCAGCTGTAAGTCATGATAGAACATATCCATGATGAGTGAGAATCCCTCTGAGGGATTTTGGATAGATCAAGGGACTGTTCATGACAACAACCCCAGCTCCATCAAGGGAGATAGCCACTGAGGTGACCCAGTCTTCATGCCCCTGGAATGGCTCTCCAATAACAGTCCCAGTTTGTGTATCCCAGATCCTCACTGTTCTGTCATGTGAGCCAGACACAATTCTGGCTCCATCCAGAGAGAAGGCCACTGAGGCGACCCAGTCTTCATGCCCTTGGAGTGGCTCTCCAATAGCATACCAGTGTTGGGATTCCAGATGACACATTTTCCATCCTGCAGGCCTGTTACAATCTTTTCTCCATCTGGAGAAACACTAACACACCAGATACTTGCATGTGTCTTGCAAGATCCCATATGTTGGTGATGTTTTATTTTAGTATTCACTTTCACCAGTTTTCTAAATCCGGTGTTCTGGGTAGAAAGGGACAATACTTAGATATAGATGTGGAGTCATATCTTTGGCAGAACTCAAAGCAAAGACATTTGCCAAGTGTTTGTATTGGTTTATACTGTTATGCACTTCCTCCATCTCTTGAAATTTGTGCTATAATCCTGATTTAAGCAAATATTGAGTATAATATCTTAAGAGACTTACCTTCAAGACTAAGTCAAGAGTCTTAACACACTCTGACATTTTTCTCAGGAGATTCATACCTTCAATCCAGAATAACACCTTTTTATTCAAGAACCTTCTCATTTTTTGTCCTCTCATCAGGTGATGACCCCAAAATATGCATGAATATTGAACTGCTCCTCCCAGTTTTTCTGCAACTCTTGTTTCAATACCAGGCACTTCACTATCAAGTAGAAAGGATGAGAGAAGGTTGCATATGTCTAATTGCTCCATCTTTGACTGCAAGTCAGCACAATGTAATGGTATAGGGATGTCACAGCGGCCTCTAAAAGAGGTCGCCCAAAAGAAGATAACATTAGGATGAAGGAGAATGGCTATGGTGCCTAAGGAGGAAATTGGAAGGGTGGGAAGGGAGGGTGGAAGAAAAAAGGAAAGAAGAGAAAAGGGTAAAAGGAAAATTGGATAAAAACAAAATTATAGTTTTGAGTGAAAATAACATAAACAATGCCCTGAAACAGCAACAAGGGGTATAAACAAATCTTTAATGAGCAGGATGACTGAATAAAAGAGCATGGAGCACCACTGGATTCTTACAAATGTAAATCTCAAAGGTGCAGGAACTCCATTGACTGGTAGCTTGTATCAAATAAGGAGAGATGCCAGACTGCACCATGGATGTAGCACCGCCAGCATGCATGGAATGCCTAGAGACATTGGCATTGGGGAGAAGCATCCTGAATTTTCTGGTGAACCAATCTTGGGTTTGATCCAAAGTTCTGGCTGTAAAAGGAAGAGGTCATCTCATGAATCAAGGTAGGAAATGAAATGAGGAGTGGGATTGGAATGATGAGTGGTAGTTTGGATGATGAGGTTGCCTTCAAAGAAGCAATCACCCTTATGACCTGGCAGAAAAAAGGAGTACTGCTCAGGATCAGAAGTCTTCACAGAATGCTGAATGATGGTCTTGCAATGATTAATTAACCTGGAGTTTGTGGGATTGGTGATCTTGCCTAGATGAAGTAAACTGTGAAAACTGGACAGCACCATGGCTTTGAATAGAAAATTGTCATGGGAGTGTGAATGGGAAAGGGAGTCAATGATGATGCTGAGTTGTTCATGAGAGAGGGGAAGCTTTCTGTTGACTGGGGTACCCCAATGATGCAGACAGCCTGCCATGGTGCATGTGATGAGAGAAGAGTTCCAGGCTTGACATACATTGGGGTAGTGTTCCTCTGGTTCGTTGGTTATCCCAGAAAGGTAACTATTGACAGAATGAGGATTGATGTGAGTGGACATGAAGACAGGATACATGCTGAGGGTTTGAGCAGTGGGAGTGATAGGGAAATTGTGAGTCTTGCAAAAGGTAAGGTATGAATTAGGAGCAGAAGAATAAGTAGTAGAAGAGGAAGAATCAATAGAAAGTCCAAGACAAATAGAAAATGATCATGAATTAGTTTCTCCAAACTCCAGGGCTCATGAACCAGCTGCCTGGAGTTGGTAGAAATAGAAATCATTGAGTAATTACTCCCAGCGTCCATTGAGGGGGTCTAGATATTGTAGAAGATGCATAGGCAATGAAGACAAAAGAAGGTAAGAGTGAGTAAAGTAGAAATGCAAAAACACACGAGAAAAAGAAAGGAAACAAGTATGTAAATAAATAAAAATGAGATAAAAGAAGATGAAACAGATCATTTTCATATGGGATTAGTAGTAGCTGGAGTAGTGGAAGGTTTAGGAGTGGTAGTTGACACAGAGGAGGGGTTTTTGTCAGTGAGATGTGGGCATTTGTCACACTTATGGCCAGGATTACCACAAGCATTACAAACATGAAGACGAGGACAGCTGCCAGGTGGACCATTAATGAATATGCTTATGACCACAAGTTAAACAGAAGTGGCTCTATGGGGATTCAAACCCCAGAAATGAATGAATAAATGAATTATGCCACACTGCAAAAGCTACATAAGTGTAATGAGTAGTAGCTCTACATGGACCCAATTACTGGGCAAGCGACAGTGTCATAGGGCCAATCATCCTTGCAGGCAGGATAGGGTATCTACAACACTGAAGCGCTAAAGTATGACACAGAGACAGTATGACATAATCTCAATGTGAAGCTGCAGAGACAGTGTAACAAAGTCTCAACACAAGGGAGCATATGATGGAGTATGAGACAAGTGGCAGTTAGCTAAGGTTAGTAGGAAGTATGGAGAATATAAGCTACAGAGAAACAGAGAGAAATGAGACTCTGAGAAGAAGAAAAGAAAAGATGAGAGAAAGGAAACAAAGAATAAATGAATACAGTTACTCCTGCTCGTCAGACCAAATCTCGTCAATTCTTGGGATCCCATAGCTATCCTTCCAGATGATGAGGACATTGTGAACAAAGGCTGCAGTAGCAGTGACCAAATTCCAGTCAAATATCCAGCATTTCAGGAGCTCCAAGGCATGACTGTTGGAGCGAGTGGCAAGGGGGTCAAGATGGATGGAGGAGAGGAAAGTGGAGCATAGGCTGGTGATTTGTGGAAGGTGAAGACACTATCAGGATGTGCTCTGGTGTTTCATAAGACATATTGCAGAAGTGGCAGAGCATTGATGATAGATCATCG
This sequence comes from Tetrapyrgos nigripes, assembly GCA_013368315.1. Taxonomy (NCBI): domain Eukaryota; kingdom Fungi; phylum Basidiomycota; class Agaricomycetes; order Agaricales; family Campanellaceae; genus Tetrapyrgos; species Tetrapyrgos nigripes. Next base: position 65,450 of record JAACJM010000078.1, read on the forward strand.
TTATTGCGAGGAGTTCTACCTGGAGCACACAGAAATACCCAAGGGGAAACATTGCTGCACAGTAAGTGAGTTAGTGATCTCTGATGGCAGTGGTGTGTCATACAGTGCAGGTAATGACAGAAGAATACAATGGGAGATGAAGGGGTAGAGTCAGAGTCAGCATCTACAGGCTCCATATGTTCCCTGAGGAGACTGAGGTGGCTAAAGTTTTCAATCTGCCAGAGGAGAAATTTGCTGGAGGAGTTATTAACCTGTTTGATGAGGTCTTTCATGTTGGAAGGAGTGAGCAGTTTGTTTGGGGGTAGTGATAGAGGGGGTGTGTCCAGATGATGGGGGAGATGTAGTAAGACATAGTCAAGGTCAGAGAGTCAGCATGGTGTCTTATGAGAGCAGAGGATGAGAAGACTTTGGAGGGCAACATGAGCAAGTTTGTCATGAGGGAGTTCCAGTAGATATCTGAGGTATGATAGAGCTAGGGTAGCTTGATGAATGTGTATGGGACGTATGCCAGTTTCAGTATACAATGGGGTAAGAATAGAATTGTTGGAAAGACCAAGAATGTGATGGAAGAACGCATGTTGGACCTTTTTGAGATGGTGGGCAGCTGAGTCAGTAATGTTGAGGACTATTTCACACCCAAAGATAAGGTGACAGTCAATGAGAGCAGTGTAGAGATGTTTCACAGATTTGGGAGGAAGACAGCCTCTGCCAACTAGGTGTTCAGTTCCCAGGATACCATGAGAGGATATGGTAGCAGCTTTAGACTTGTTGTAAACAACAGCAAAAATGTCATTTTCAACTGAACAGAATGTGATTCTGACATATTTGAAGAAGTCGGTGAGTTGTAAATTGTGGCCATTGACAGTGAAGCGAGGAGGAGCAGAAAGGTCGAGGTCACCAATGAGATCAGTTACATGAGGATGCATGTCAGACTTTGAGGGGCTGAGAGTGAGGAAGTTGTCATAGCACCATAGTTGTAGAGCATCAAGGTGGCGTTGGAGACCAGTGGGAGAGTGAGAAATGATTACCATATTGTTGGCATGCTCTAGGTGTGAGATTGTGGTGCCATTGAGGGCCATGTCATGTTTGTGAGGAGGAAGAGAAAAAGTTGATAGCTATAAGTTCCACAGCATAGGAGATTTCCACATATGGCCTGTGTTGCTCTAACCACTGAGTTATAGTGCCATGTATTGAGACAGAGCTTGACTACACTTGAGCGACATTTGCCCAAGCCACCAAGGTTACTCTCAATGGCCTACACTGCACCAAATCACTTGGAATCCAAATAACACACATAACACAATAATAACACACAATAAGATTCCCATGTTCCAATTGTTACTGGTGTAAAAGGCCATCGCTCCACATGGCAAGTTACGAGGCCCCATACTTATCAAAATGGTATGAAAATGGTACAGATATTTGGAAGTAACTTTTGTAAATGAAGACACAGAAATACAGAACACAGAGTGGAACATATATGGACTAGATAATAGGCGCTACGGAATACTTTGAGATTAGTATGCACAGACAGTCGAGCAATTACAGAGAGATGTGTACCTTGATCATTGTCAACATTCACCGCTTTGAAACACTTTTGAAACACTTTTGAAATGGTATGAGGCAAGCTTCATCTTCTATAATGGGAAAACATACATCAGAAAGTGTATGAGCGAAGTGTCCAGGAAGCGTGATGTCTTTGCAGGAGAAGACTTGATCGCAATGACAAGAGCACTGGGAGGAGCTGCGTAAAATACAACATGTCAGTTAGAAATAAGGAAAATCAATATATGCATATTACACACTCGTCAGTGACAAGTAGTATTATCTGAGATTCTGAACAGAATCCTCATAAAATCATCATGCTCAACTCGCGGAGGGATGTAGTATTCAACATTGACTTCCTAGTAGTACCTTGAAGGGAGGTTTATCTAACGAAGTAAAGGATGAAGAGAACCTACCACTGCTATTTAAGAAGTTTAACATAGCCCTTGCTGACCAGTTCAACCATACTCCGTCAACCACAATTTTTTCAGAGTAAGCAGGGCACAAGCCACATTGAAACATATTATTTGCAATTTTGGGGAATGCGAATGCATTGAAAACACCATCTATATGGGAAGAAAAGATGCCTAGTTGACATTGTACCCCATGAGACTTCTCCCTCCAATGATTTCACCAATCTACAGAGTAACGCAACATCAACATGATGACTCAGATGTAAGTATTAGTAAGTAGTACGAAAATGCACCTTAAAGATACCATAAGCTTCCACTGCATAGACAATAATCCTAGGAATGTCCCTGCTCCTGACAGCTCCAGACCAAAAGTCCCTATTGATGGCTCTAACCCACACCATCTCGTACGCAGGTGGCAGAATAGACAGTCACAATGGAGCCTTTCAGCCCTATAGATGCATTTGCAGATTTCCCGGAAGACTGAGAGGTTGTAGGTGATGGGTTGGCAGTAGGCTAGATGCTTTTTTATGGTGGAAGGAGGGAGAGAATGAGACATGGGTGGGTTAGACACTGCAGAGAAAGACATGGAAAGAGACACATACAGCCTACCATAGATCCAATGCTCTCCCCAAGAGACCCAGCAACCTTTGTCATCTAAAACCCTTCGAGCAGTTTGTTAGGCATTAGCCAATGTTTCTTGTGCCTAGCTTTGACATGGGCATTGGACACTTCTGATGACAATCCCAACGATGAGGAAGCAAAGCAGGAAGAACGAGTATGATGGGGAGGGGAATGACGTAAAAGCAGGGCATAAGATTGTAGATAGGAAGAGGTTGACACGCTGGCAATGACATTGACGGTCCAGACCGATTCTAGAATCTCGGTTTGTCAGGAAGAGTAGACACTGGAAAAGGGGTGGGAGTTTGAGGTCATGGTAAAATTTTCAAGGTCGACATAAGTTAACTCGGCCTTTAAGAGGCCTCGTAACAAGGGACCTTGGGCCTGGCAGGTGTGAGACGAGTGAGAGGAAGGGATGTTTCTTTGACACATGATCCAGTGTTGCTGATGTGTGATTCCCTGAGATCATTGAATTGATTGAAATCAGAAAATCGAAGAATTCTGGAGGCAGCAACACAGGCACAGATGGCTTTGTCAAAATTGATGACTCTGGAGTAGAAAGACCATTTAATGGCCACAAATTGAGATGGATGTATTCACTATACACCCTAACATCAGGCTCAAGGTGAGGAAAGATCTGGGAATAGGCAATGGTGACCTTGTACCACACCACACCCCATTCATTCGAGTCTGTGATTGTCTTTGATGGGGTCTGGTTTCTGAATCAGAGCTGGATACCATCAGAGAGGTCTTCAGTATGGTCTTTGATGTAGGTGTTGGCATAAAGGAAAGTGAAAACAATGTCAAGGTTGACTGGTTTACCCACCAAGATTGCTTTAAGTTCAGATTCAGGAAGATCAGGGCAGATGGGAGATGATTGGAGGGAATGAAGTGATTTCTTCAGATCTTCAAGGTTCTTTGATAGGAGGAGTAAGGTTTGGTGACAGATAGGGGAAAGTTTGTCCATAGCAATGGTGGCTATAGGGTTGCTAATGGACCAAGGATAATCTGTGTTGTTGTTGGAAGCTCTAAAGTCCTTGTGTTTGTGGTTTCTTAGCAAAGAGTTTAGTATGCCCACTAACATAATAAAGTATACAGATCTAACTCCAATATTTAGCTGGTAAAATGTACCTAGACTCGTGTGGATAGATAAGAAGGCAAAATAAATGACAATGTACCCGAGAGACTCGTGAGTATTGATGAGATGATGAAGGATGACGAGTCTCTCGGGGTGTACTGTTATAATATATGGAATGAAAGGAATCAAACGTGTTCAAGAGTGTAAAGATGGAACAGGTAAGGAGGGTTCAGGAAGGAACAGATCACAGATAGAAGGTGAACGATAGAAAATACGTATGAGATAAATGAAATCGAATAGGGATCATGGAGATGAAACCAATAATGCAAAGCCAAGGGGAGACAATAGTACTAGATTGCGTGGACCCACACATGAAGGAAGTAGATGGGTTCATAAAGAGAAATTGAAAGACGAACTCACAACGATGAGTAGTCTTTCTAAAGAATCTTTAAAATATTCAGAAAGAAAAGGCCCCAAAAAAATGCGTCACCAACGTGTCACTAGAAATGCCGATTAAGTACAGTTGAACAAATCATACAGGAACACTCCAATGATATCGAGGTCCTGATGCAAATACAAACCTCCTCCGTAGTCTCGTTATCAATACGCCGTTCCGAGGGAACTGAGGTGGGCAAATCGAGTGTCTGAAGCTAATACACGTCTGTGACTGCCTTCGTCAAGTCTCCGTGTGGGAAGATACAGAAACCAGCGATCTTCTTCGGGTCCTTCAGAGTTGCAAGGGCAACGACGCTCTGATCATGTTCTGGACTACCACCGTAGATCTCGACGTAGTCAATATCGCTCCAGGTAATCCTTTGGGGAATGGGTCGATGGTCACGTTCCACCAGTAATTACAAGCCAATCCGTCTTCAAGGCCTCCTCTCGTAACCTACCTCCCTGTTCATCATCCCTCTCGTGCTCCCGCCGAGGCCTGTGCAACCTACCCCGCCTAAACTGTATCCCGCTTCGCATAAACAACTTGTATTATGGCGTTGGCGCCAACAGGCCCGATCAGTGGTTCCCCAGGGTATTCTAAGAGGCTAGGGTATGCTAACAGGTGAGTAAAAATCAACGTAGATAATCGTAGCGTATTAGTATGTATTTGCTGTAATTCTTGGCGGTCACCATAACCAGACGAGAATGTGGGCCAGCGCTTGCGCGTGGCAAAGAAACGAGGCCCAAAAAGGGAAGCGGCATATCGGCTTGATGAGGATGGCGATTGCCAGCCAATCAGGGAGTGGACGAACTTGATACAGCCACCTCAACAAAGTCTCCGTTGTAAGAACGAGTCCGTTAAAGGGCCTCGTAAACTTTCAGTGTAAGAAAGGGCACCGAGGTTTGACATATAATGTCAAGCCGGATTCTTGACAGTCGTAGGAAGCATTACAATCCAATAGAAACTGCTGCGGAATCAACTTGTTCATCTGCAGGCACGCTTCCGAGAATCCGAATTGAGATAACACATCAGTCACCTTGATGCTAGGATTGGAACGACAAGCCAATACACGCGTTGATATCTGATAGTGGTACTTCACCCGGTTGAGTTGAGATCCTTGAAGCCAACTAAGACCATGATTATGATGACTTAATATGTTCAAAGGTCGCCATCATCACTATTATGATTTTTCCCTCTGAGACGCCGGCTCACCATGTGAAGCAGGGCTTAAACAGATTCCTTCACAACGAAGAAGCTAATTAAATCATCTCAGTTACTCTTTGATACTGTGTAGTGAGGCCATCACCTAGAAAGCAAGTACTGAAAGCAGATATAAGAGTGCTCTGGTAGGAACCTGATGCACCTCGCAAGCACCTGTAACCATCCTCATCATGTCCTCGGATCTTCAAAAATCACTTCCTCTCCTCTCAGATGACCTCTATATCATCAAAGAATATTTCGCTTCAACCGCAGTTGGCTTCTTGCTCTATGGATCACACGTTGCCTTTTCGTTTATAGCTATCTGTCACTTTCTGTGAGTGCTTCACATGATCACTCTGGGATTGTTCGTACTTTTCTGAGCAATATTCCTTGATAGGAAGAGAATTAGAGCTCTATCCAAAGCTCAGATGACTCTCCTGACAATTACTATTCTGATGCTCGTCACTTCGACGGCATTGGTTGTGCTCAACGTGGAACTCATTCTCAACGACTTGTCGCTCCTGGGATATAATCCACCGAGTCCGACCTACCTGATTCCAACTCTTCAAAATATGAATGTTGCGACGACACTTTTCTCTCGTTTCCATGTGAGTACTCGAGTATAGCACTCAAATTTCAACTTGGCCAGATTTCTGAAAACTTCCCAAATAGTTCATCGTCAGTGATAGTATAGTCGTATGGAGAGCATGGGTATTATGCCCAAGAAATTTGGTACTGAGGGTTATTCTGAGCTTTTGCTTATTTGTTTCATGTGGTAAGTTTGTTCAAGTCATTGCAAAGAAAGAAAATTACTCATCAATCCACCCACTCCTCTCGTTTAGTCTGCACAATTACTGACGCAGGCATTGGTGCTGCTCGAGTCAAAAAGCAACTCGGAGATGATGGCCACGCTGTGCAGATTTTGCTGATGATTATCCCGTCACTCTTCACCAATCTTGTTGCCACATTTCTTGTTGGTTGGACTGCGTGGTAAGTCTGACTGGTATCTATCAAAACTTTGATTCAAATACTCATCCTTATTCACAGGAGTACTCATAAAACGTTCTTCAGAAAATTCAACGCCACAGACTCTCTGGCGAGCCCAGCATCACATAGTAGCAATACCCGATCGACGGGTCGAACGATGCCAAAAGTTCAAAAGCTCCTAGTGTTGTTGGTACAGTCGGGATTGATTTATCTTTGTATCTGGGTGCGTACGAAACTTTCAGATTATAACGTGAATCCAGATAATTTACTCAGCATAAAGGTTGCCTTCACATTCATCTCTCAATTTACCAGTAAAAGTTCAAATTTGGCAACACAGACATATACAGCTGCTATGCCTTTGATTGCTGTGAGTGTAATAATTTGGAGATCATCTCATTTCCTAAATCATTCCGCTGTTAAGGCTCTGTACCCCGTTATTATTATTTTCCTATCAACTCTCGAGAGTGCTAGAGATGATTTCAACTTTACGGATCAACACACGATTTCTCAGTCGATGGTGTTTGGGTCCGCGTCGGTGGTTGGAAGTTTAGGGAGTGTTGAGCAGTAGGCACGGTTCTGACTTCGGTTCAGCGTAGCATTAGACTTAATGATGATGCATGTACGAAAAAAGGCTCTGGTGCCGGGGTGCATCCTACACCAAGGTTAGGGTCAGGACTTTCACCCCTGTACATCGTCAACGGTAACCTCGTCATCATCGATATGACACCGTCATATCCCTGGCCCAGTTATCACTATCCCTATTACATGAACCTAGCCTAAATCACCGTAAATCGATCTATACTATGCCAAAAGTCCCAAACAACGCTCTCTAAAAAATGTTGTACACTCTGAATCAAATCAAAGCAATGCAGCAACCCCGAAAAACATCGCTAGACCCGAGACCAGACCCAGCATATTACCTGCTCTGCTCGAAAACAAGGTACCAGAGGCAGATGCAGAGTTGGAACCACTCTGCGTATTGCTATTCGAGTGTGTACTGGAGTTGGATGATGAGGAGGAGGAGCTGCTGTATATAAGGGGAAAAATCGGAATCAACATTGACTCAGTTTAAGGTAGAAGGCGAGGATAAAATGAAAAGAAAGAAAGAAAAGAAGAAGAAAAGAAAAAGAACACTCACGTCGAAAACACCCTCAGATAATTAATCTCCCAATACGCATTATCATAGTTCCTAGGATCAGGAACCATAGCCGAACAATTTGGAGCAATGGAACCACAAGTAGATTGGAAGACTTGATCGTTCCCGGCAAAGGCACCACAGATGTCGATGTACTGCACCAACGTAACGAAAAAAAGGACAGTTAACATCCAACGACGAAGATTCTTAAGGACAACGACACTCACCAATGTAATAATCTGCGGCCCAAAGATCTTACTCGGATCACACCCACTCGCAGGGAAATACGCCGCAGGCTCCATACTCCAACTCTCGGGATCCAAAGCCCCCTTACCCCCAATCCCACTAGGCATCTCCGCACTTCCCCTCTCCCAGAACCACATCTTAATCCCATCGTCATTCCACAGCGTTGCGTACACCCCTCCTCCATTACTATTAAACCCCGCACCAAAAGAACCATCGGACGAATCCTGTACGACACATCCGGTATTTTGATCCGTGGTGGGTAAGACGGTACAGTTGTTGGGTGTGTTGGGTGTGGAGACTTGGGAAAGACCGGTCTGGGAGGAAAAGATGGACGGAGGTTGAACGCAGGATCCAGAGTTGGCTCCAGAGTGGAGAGAGTATTGGTTTTTAGTGGCTTGGTTGACGTTTTCGATGATGTCGATTTCGCCTTGTTCGGGCCATTTTTGGCCTTGGGTGAAGAGGGCGGGCCAGACGGAGCACTGTAGTTGAGAGCGTTAGGCAAAGCTGAGGATGTATGTAGGAAAGGTTTGGACGAACCCCAAAAGGCATATGGTTAGCGTCGAAAACCAACAGACTACCCATCGTCATCGTCTTCTCACTCATCAGATAAACCGAGTTCCTTCCGAAAGTGATATCACCCTGGCCATTGGTAGTGTTATCCACTTTGATAACAGTCCTGCCGTTAGAGTTGACATAGGTGAGGTTGGAAGAAAGAGCTTGAGATTGGCCGAGGAAGTGGACGTTTCCTAGAAGAACGGTTGTTACTTCAACGTAGCGTCAGTGAGAGCCTGACAAAAAGCGCACCATAGTTGTTATAGTCAATAACACTCTCGTTGTACTTGAAGCCTTGGAAGCTAAAACGGAAAATCAGCCCGACGAAAAGGAGATGAAAAGAAAAAAAAGATAAACGCACAAATCAGCTCCACTATAATCCTGTACAAGATTGTACTGCGAAGCTCCTAGAACGCTCGGAGCAACAGCGAGTCCAGCGAGGACGCTGACGATGGTCGTTTGTGAAAGCATGGTATCGTAAGACTAAGAGAGTGGGGGTGGGCTGTCTTCGACAGAGGCAAGGAGCAAAGGGAAAAGAACAAAGGCGGGAATAGAAAACTCCTTCGAGCTTGAAACACCGTCCACCAGTCAGAGCTATAAATAAGAATCGCGGACAGGGGCTCTACTCAGCCGCCAGAGTACAATGACCGTTTACATGCCATCGGAATGTGTTTTTGTCTTGTCAGCGTTTCTTCCGAACCCGAGTCGTCCGAGTCGATTTGAGCACCACTATCTTGAAGTTCCGAACGATCTACTTGAAACCTGTGGAGTGTCTGACTAAAGTAGAGGAACGAAAATTTTGGACAGGAGGTGGTGGTGGTAGTACGGAAGTAGTTTCCGTTTATGGAAACCAAAACACTTGGGTAGATTCTCAACGACGATTCTCAATGACGAACCTCTACCATTGGGCACTTGGCACACTCTCCGACTGTCCATGCATCATGCTAGTATAGGTTTTGTTTTGGTTCTAGACATAAGTGTTCCTTTTGATATCTCGTAGCGTCTTACGAAATTACACTAATAGACAAAAGCTAAAGGAAGGAAGCCAGTTCTTTCACTATAATCTGTCGCATACACATACATACATACATTTCAAGCTGTACAAGTCTATCGCGTTCTTAAGCCCTGATTCTTAAACCTTCAACCCAGAACTGGGCGTCGTCTCCGGAATCTTAATCTCCAAACCTGGTTTACACATGAGATCGAAACTCGCTCGAGTGTAGGGTGGGTAGCGAGAGGCGAAGATGGGTTCGATTCTATACGACGAGGTGAGGACACGAAGACACGAAGACATGAAGAAAAAGTGACGTCAGACACTATCACTACGACATAAAACGCAGAAAGTAAAAAAGACAAAGTAAAGTAAAAGAGAGACTCACTCCTTCGGAATCTCAACCGAACTCCTCTGATACGAAAACTCTTCATACGTATACCTCAACACCTGTCGACCTTGCCCAGACTCGCCAACACCACCAAAAGGGATTTCGTTGACGTCCAATTGGATAAAAGTGTCGTTGAAGATGATGTTTCCAGAGGTAGTGTTTTCGCGGACTGTGTATGAGAGAGTGAAAAGAGTCAGTCAAGCTTTCGTGGAAGCTAAAAAAAAGGAATAAAGAAGAGAGCACGCACCCTTCTTCTTAAACTCATCATCATCACTAAACACATAAAGCACCAGCGGATGCCCTACTCTCCTCTCACTCCTAACAAACTCAACCGCATCCTCCACAGTCCCAACCTCCAGCACAGGCAACACCGGACCAAAATTCTCCCCTTGCATCAACGAATCATCCTCTTCTACATCAAACAGCACCGTAGGCTCAATCCGACATGTCTTCTCATCGGATTTACCACCACAGACGATTCGTCCTCGGGACTGAGAGAGGAGGGAGGAAAGACGGGAAAAGTGGTTGGAGTTTATGATTTTGGAGTAGGAGGGGGAAGAGTCAGAGAGGGGGCCGGGTTGGTCGGAGGGGAAGCTTGAGCGGAAAGCCTGCTTGAAGCCTTCTTCCAATTCTTCCTTGGCTTTAGCATTGCCTTTGGTAGGCAACAACACATAATCAGGCGCAACGCAAATCTGTCCTGCATTATTCGTTTTTCCAAAAAACACTCTCTTTGCGGCTAACGCCAATCCTGAGAGGGAGTCGACTCCACAGGTGTTGGGAGAGTTAAAGTTGGGGTCAATGATTACAGGAGATTTGCCTCCGAGCTCGAGAGTGACGGGAGTAAGATGTTTGGCGGCGGCGGCGGAGATGATGCGTGCGACGGTGCTGTTGCCGGTGTAGAAGACTAGATAGGACGTCGTCGTCGTCGTCGTTAACAACTCGCACAAAAGGGGAGAAAAAGATAACATACTGTGATCCCACTTCAACTCTAACAACTTGGTAGTCTCCGATACTGCACCCAGCACCACGCGGAACGCAGATTGGTCGAGGTACTTTGGTACAAGCTCGGCCAGGATACCAGCATAATGAGCTGCTACTTCGGAAGGCTTGATGACGCAACAGCATCCTGCGGCGATAGCTCCGAGGAGTGGTTGGAGGGAGAGGATGAGGGGGTAGTTCCATGGGCTGTGTAATTGATGGTCCGTCAGACAGCGTTGGACATTGGATTTGAAAAACAGAAAACACACAGGAAAGAAAGAGAGCGAAGAAAAGGGAGACAATGACTCACGCAATAACCAACCCAACGCCCTTCGGTTCCCTATATACTCTCGGCTTCCAACTCTTCTGATGCTCCTTCTTGATATGCTCCTCGCGATTTTCAACCTTGGCCCATTCAGAGAGTTGTTGAGCGGTTAAGACAGCACGTTCCATGACAGGGTTGATTTCGCAGAGGTAGACTTCGAAGGCGGGCTTGTTGAGGTCCTGCGCCATATTATTGTGTTATACGGCAGGGTTTTGTGGTGTCGAAGGGAAGGGAGGGGAAGGAGAAGGGAAGAAAGTGAGAGAGAGAGAGGAAGTCAGTAAAGAGCGGCCGAACGAGGATTCGGAAACACAACCTACCTTCAATATAGCCTCTGCAAACCTCTCATGGTTCTCCTTAAGCATCCGAGCGAGTTGGAGGATTTGATGTTGTCGCCATTCCAGAGGAACAGTCACCCTCGAGTTGAAGGTCTTGCGTAGCTCCGTGTGTATCTAGACAGCAACGTCGCAGACAGAGAAGATAAGACACTTGGCAAGAGATGCGCACAAGGCGCATGATGTATGTACACACCTGTTGTATCTCATCAAACGAGGTATACGCTGTCATGGTGAGTCTGGTTTTGCCGGTTTGCGATTTGCGATGAGATGGATGTTGGTTATAGACCAAGGGTATCGAGTAACGGTGGTTTGATTCGGGTTTAATGAGACGATCATTGTCAACATCAGAATAAGGGAAATTGGGCGAGAGAATGTTCCACATTCCACAGGACCCACCAATGCGCCAATGCGGCTTAGTTTTGTGGTCAAGTGGTACACGGTGTGTTCCGCACAGGGCATGGTCGTATCAATTAACGGGACCCGAAAGGAAAGGTTTTCCGGGTTTGTTCCGAGGCTGTCCAGAGTGAGTTGAAGCTAGAGAGACTGCTGAGAGTCAGTGAGAGTCGGTGAGAGTCGGTGAGAGAAAAGAGGCATGGGAACCTTACTAGGGCGGTTAAATTTTTAGGCGGCCCGGAACGTACCTAAACGCTTGACTCACTCTGTCTGCAATGGATGCGCACCGTTGGCGCACCGACTAAGTGATAGACATCCACGGGGAGTAGAGTGCAAATCGCTACCCAGACGACAGCCAGCTACTACTTCTCTCCCCACAGAAATGACGGTCTCTATGCTTGCTACGACTTACGATATCTTGGCCGTCATTCAACCGTCATTTGTTCTCTCTTCACTCAACTTGACTGGTAAACGATTCAGAATCAGGATGCACTGTGCACCCTACGTACTCCAGACATTCTCTGTGGGAAACGATTGGAATTTTGCAGTCTTGTTCGTATGACATTATGTACGATCATTGTGTTACGCTACATATATTGCCTAGGATTTTTGTTGGTTCTCATACCACAGAGAAATCTCCCTCAACCTCCTACTAGGATATGGACTCGAACCAGAAGATGTCCCTCGTTTCCTCGCATCCACTCTCTCAAAATTCTCCTACTCCAACTCACGCCTAGTCAAAATAACCCTCCAACCCTTCCAAAACGCCTTTACCGAACTTCATAATCCGATTTTCATCTTTCCCACCGTCAAACGATTGATCCTCAGCAAGGGACATCACTACTTCATTGATAAGGTCATAAATTCCGCATTGCTCAATGATCATGATTGGCTAGTGTCTGCTCAACTAAGTATGTGACTTTGGAGGTTCTGAGAGTGTACAGTGTAGTAGAGCAGTCTATTTTGATCCACAATACTTATTATCCTTCGTGTTCGGTTTCAGAGGAACTCTGGTCTAAGGAAGCCAGACTTGCGGCGTGTTTAGGGGCTTCGGTGGTGCAGCATGTCGGCTTGGACTGAGCGTTACTCAACAAAGCAAGCCCTCCCTTCCATGCTCAGGGTCTAAACTTGACCGGTTCGAACCTACCTGCTATCCCTCAAAGTTCTGTAGAGTATGCCTCATCCATGGATCATCGAATTCGTCTCCAAATGCGGCGTCGCATTTTCGGAGGCTTCCGGACTTGGTCTGGACTTGGCAAAACATGTTATACATATTTAACTTATACTAGTTAACGCATGAACCTGAATCTACTTACTATGTTTCTATAATTTGGGACATCCATGGATCATCGTTGAGATACAATGCGCACAGCGACAGGTCCAAACGCCGCTCATGTGCTCACAGCATGCAATATACATATATCTCCAGATGTAACTCCTACATCCATGGCTGATCATGACCAGAAAAGACGTACCAATGCAGATTCCGAAGAAGTATTTGAGGAGGTCGACGAAGGATGACTGCTCCCAGGTTCTCTCGATATCGAAAAACCTACCAGTCTCTCTTGTTCCGCTCTACTCAAAGTCTGAACAATGCAACTCAAGTTCGCCAACCTCCTCCTCACCCTCACCCTCGGCATGTTGACCATTGCAATTGGTCAAGCTGCAGCTGCTTGTAATACGCGGGATGATTGTGGTGGAAGTGATGTACGTGGCCAGTCGATTATAATCTACTAAGTAGTAGTGTTGACCGTTGATACTGATTTCAAAAATTTGCCTCCTTTTTCTCTCTCAAGGTTTGCTGCCGGACGGTAAGAAAGCATCATTGACGTCGCCAGTCGCGTTGGCTCTCAAACGGTTCTGCCATACTTACTTACCTTGAAAACATCTTTCTAGAACGTCAATTCATTTTGCATTCCAGTCGACCAATGCGTTAATGTAAGTCACGGCTTACGGTAAATAGCCTTATGTGTCGAGTTGACTCTGACATCGTGGACTTTGCTTGGTGTTTATTTGATTATAGGGTCAATGCAGTGGCGCGTCCCCCTCGACTTGCGATGGATGATGTTGAGATGTTGGGGAGTTGGGAACTCGGAACTGGGAAAGGACAAAGGGAATGGGCGACGATCTTGTTTGGTTGGCGGAATTGAAGTGGTGGTGTCACAGTAGTGGTGGTAGTGGTTTATTGGTGATTTATCTGGGTGTATTTTGGGAATTTGATGTACTGCGTCCTTATGGATCTTCCTTCTGAAAATGTTGATAAATGCTAATATACGTGAACACAAGAAAGACTCGAGAACGATTCTACCTATCGGATCCCTGTGAAAGAGCTGCGATAATGCGAGAGAAGAGATACGTGCGGTAGCCCCTATGATCCCGAAGGCAGCGCTCCGGTTAAAATTTCCATTTTGGGCATAACACGGCACACGGTCACGTCAACCACCATCACCACTCCTTTTCGTCTCGTCTTTGTCTCTTGAAAGACTCTTTCCTTTCTCCAAGTCCTCTCCTCAAGGCACATACTGGGTCAGTATCTTGAGCAGTGTCTCAACCAGTGTCTCAATGTTGTAAAATGACCAACTCTTGACGGACTCTATCCCGATCCGACAATGGACATAGCTGCAGTGATGAAGGAGCTGTGGGCCACCGCTTCGCGTGGCAGTAACGAGGCCCAAGTAATCAGTTCATGGATGGTGAGCAGCGATGAGTAAGGGTGAAAGATGATGAGCGTTGCAGATCACGCGTCTTTGCGGCAACGGCCGATGACCGGTTACGGTGATCAAATGGCACCGGGGACCGGTGGAGTTATCGAGCATAGCCACACGCAGAAACGTCAGGTTATAAGAACGAGACCCTAAAGGGCCTCGTAACTGTGAATGAGTGTGAGTGGGGGTTTCTGCGTGATTACGGGAACGGGTTTGCCGTTCAGGTGCGGGGCTGGGAGGAGACGGATCGCCATCGAGCTTTAGTCCAACAGGAATGGGATGAAGGTGGACAATGAGCATGTGGACCGGAACTTGAAGTGTCGAGTTTCTCGCCGCAGGGCCTGGGTGATATAGTACTACTGGTTCTCGGATCGACGAGGTACGTTGTTTTTGACCTACTTTTCACTGTCTCGCTGTCTCACATTTCATCTTTTTCATAGCCTGACCCCCTCCTCGACGACACCAATCCCAACCCTGCTACTACTTATGCCTCTAGCTCAGCTACGAGTTCCATCACGACAACCACTACTTCTACAACGACGTCTGAATATAATTCGGGTTCGGATAGAGAGAGAGATGCTGGTGGGGATACTAATAGGGACGGGATAGTGTAAGGTTGTCGTGAGGACTCATGAGAGGACTTATGATGGGGAGAGGTGTATATGAGAACTGAGACGGACAGCAAGTTAGACTGCATCATCGTGACTAGTACTACTGTACCATGTACCTTTTTTCGAGGTTGGTACGATGAAACCTCTGAATTTGAATCAGTTCTAGCAGGTTCTAGCCTTCTATGTAGGTAGACGTGATGGTGTATACATACTGGATACTTACTCCAACTGTCCTAATGTCTCAATCTGTCTCAATACACAAGCGGAGGTAAATCTGAAGCCATGCACATGGCGCCCGTACACGTTTGGATGCCGAGTCTACTATCCGACGGGACGGAGAGGTCGCGGAGAGGTGTCGAGCTTCTCAAGTTCTCATGTTTCGCCGTGTTCTAGGACCGAGGTCAACCAGGGTCGATGAAATGGATTCATTGAGGTCTGGGAAGGAGAATCGGCCACGTCTTGAAATTTGCTTTTTCTGTTACTTTGCTACTCGTTTTGTGATCTTCTCCCATTCATCATCGGTTACAAACTTTACTCTACGCAGGCACGGTGCACACCTATACATCAACTATACATCCATGTACATACGTATCGGACATACACCACGTGCGTGCGGGGGAGATGTCAGAGCTGTATCAGTCTGTATCTGCGTAAATCTTGCTTACTGTCTCCGGTCCTATCCGGGGACTCGTCTATAGACTATTACAGACTATTACTCGTACATGTGGCTCCAATAGTCCTATTCTGAAATTCTGATGATCATGCAGGGACAGAGTGGACCACGACATCACCGCAGGCCCGCATTGGCCAACCAACTGATCATCAGTTATGTGGATAGACTCACCCCGAACCAACCCTAGCGCTTACGCGGAACGGCGAGAGGCTTCTATGTACTCATGGTCACGGAAAGTGACGGTCCCGTGATCCAAACGTATATAAAAAGTTCGAGTCCATCTTGCACACGCAATGTCTGCTTTGCCCCGATCTTTTGCCACAGATGGGTATTAAACATCCCAAAGATCAATGGACTGAAACTTGGGCTTAAGTTGGGTATTGTCTAGCTCAAGGTGAAGGAAAATTCTACAGCACAAAGAAGCGTGGGAGACCGTCACTTTCCGTGACCATGAGTATATAAGAATCTACGTACATATTTAAGAACGCAATAGCGGCTGAAATTGCGGGTTCCTTCCCCATTTCAATTCTCCCAAGGATTCTCCTTCTCTCTTCTCTCTTCTCTCTTCCCTTCGGCCCTTGGCCCTCTTCTCTCTTTCCTCTTCTTCGCTCCCCTACTTGCGCGCCTACACAGACCCATTCACGGGATACAAATTCGGGACCTCTCGCGTCGCGTCGCGTTGCACAGGGACATTTACATCGGCTTTCGGTCTGATTCTGTAGAGAATATCGTCACTTGCATTGCTGTTGTTTTAGTCTTCTTGTGCTTTTATTTTCGTATCCCTGTCCTCGACTCTTTTCTACTCCAGCCCTTGAACTGCTCAACTCGGCTCTCCCTTCCGTTTGACTTTTCATACCCTTCGCTCTCTATCTGTTACTCAGTCTCTGCTTCTTCTTGCCCTCTCCGAACGAATACGACATCCTAATCAAAAATCAAACCCAAAACCACTACCAAAAGCAAGACCAATATCATCTCATCTCGCCCGGTCTCGTCTCGAGTTGAAGTTTTGTAAACTCGCAATATTTTGATGCAGATATCATTATATTATTATGGATCAGGGCAGCAATCCTGGCGCTGTTGTTGGTATCGAGGGTCAGATGTGAGTAGCTCCCTCTTCCTTGTATTTTGTATCCTTCCAATGGTCCTTCTTTGTAATGTGTTTTTGATGCTAATCTCCTCCGAATTCACAGAATGGTTCATAGGTATATGTACCTCTTGGGTGTCAGTACGTCGTTCGTCTACGTCCGCGGCGCAGGCTTTCTTTTTCTTTAGTTTCACAGGACTGACGACTTCTTATCTACCCAAACAAACGTATTACAATACATTTGTAGCAATTCTCTTTTGGGACTATATTATCACTTTCGGTAAGTTCTACCCACCTCACGGTTCGAAGTTTCATACCTCATTGAAATTGTTTCAGGCGACGAAATCAATTACATCTGGACTCGGCCTAAAATCCTATCGTCTTACTGCTTCCTCCTCATCCGATATGTGGCGTTATTGGGGGAGATTCCTGTGACGGTGGTGAAGTTTTCGATGATGAGTACTAGTGTGAGTGCATATCCCTGCATATCCCTTCCCCTTCATTTTCATCCCGAGCTTGTACTTCTGTATCTCAATATCGTGTCTCTGAACACAAATCCTTTTGCTTTGCTCTTTTTTCAGGTGTCAGTAAATTTCAACTGAGATCAAATCCCACACCTGCCCTTTGATTCTGAACTAGTCTGTTTGTATCTAGGTGTATGCGATACTATTCCTACTGGATCGTTTGGGTCATGTTGAGAGCTTTGATTGTATACGGTAGGTATACTTCTAAGTTCTAGCCCTTGAATCCTCCTATGACACGGTTTACCTGATTTACGCTCACGTTGGCACTGATAGGCTCCCTTTGCTTGCGTATATACGCACTCTATGAACGGAGTCGTCGGATTTTGGTTATTATGATTATTGCGACTTTGTTGTTTACTGGGATTAGTACGGTGAGTGTTGCTTACTTTATCCAAATAAGTAACTGGCGTACAATTTGCTGATCTCAATGCCTCTATGCTATCCATCGCCATACATTCCTATGCATGTACTCTACATCTACATCTATAGTGGCAGGGCTTAGACCAAGATATTGCACGGGTGGAATTTCATCCTGAAGGGTGTCTGGTCACTGTACCTCTCGATACGTGAGTGGCTTCGTTTCAACTTGGCAAAAGGTATCTTCATGCTGAACGCTCATCCTCGTCTTCGTCCTCGACCTTTGTCTTCTCAGTGTTTTCCGTGCGTCTCACTTGTACTTATATCAAATACGTGCTCAATCCGATTCGTCGTATTGTTCCTTCTACCACAGCCCGACTAATCCCATGGATACTAGTTCTAGCCTTCGACTCCCTCATCTTTTCATTAACACTATGGAAATCATGGTCGATGAGACATTATCATGGCCTCAATGCGCAGGTGTCGGACCCATTGATAGTGTTGTTATTTAGAGATGGTGAGTAACTTGCCTACTTACTGTCGAGTGTTTGATGGAGGAATCAGCAATCACTTAGGAGCGGTATACTACGCGTAAGCATCAACGCTGTCAATTGTTTTCTGTTTTCTTTATCTACTGAGACATCAAAATAAGGCTCCTGCTGCTGGCGACGCTTGCGAATATAGTAACATACTATGTAAGTCGAGCTCTGTCATGCACATGCGGATTTACTCACTTACATCTGTACACTAGGCTTCCGGGGTATGTACTTAGATCATTCGCTTCCTTATCCCATTCATACGTCTTTCTTCTGCTTACCGAATTCCCTTCGCCCCATCCACGCCTCAGGCCTACACCACAGAACCCCTATCCACATTCGCATTCAACATCTCCGCGACAATGGTTTCCCGTATGCTTCTCAATCTTCACAAATCGGTCGACGAAGGAATTCTCTCCTCTCAAAGGCTACACGATATTGATTTTGTTCCCACTATGTCATGGTCATCGGCAAGTCCTGATTTAGATAGAGAAACAGTCTCGAGTCTGAGGAGGAGGAGTTGGGCTAGTCGGAGTATTGTCACATTGGATAGTATGACGGAGATCGATGATGAGATAGAAATAGAAGGTGATTGATTCTGAATCCCATCCCCATCCTTTGGTATGACGAAGAAGTGAGTAAGCCCTTTCATCGAGTAAGCTAAAGGTCCTTTGAGGATGGATGAATAAATTAATAATATCCGCAGACATCTCTTCGCCGCTCAGGGACAGAAAGTGATCGTAAGATCGACCTGGTAGTATTCAGCGATTTATAAACTTCTACGACAGGTTCAAAGCACGACACTTAATTCTTCTTCTGAAATGCAACCTCCTTCCCAGTCTGCAGCGGGCTGTGGAAGGTTTGAGGACAGTGAAGGCTACAACTTACATATTTGGGACGAATTAGTGGGTTTAAGATAAGACATATGAGAAAAAGGTACGTACAGGTCCCCCTTGCCATCACACCCATTACGGTACATAAAATGGATGGGAATATTGAATCTGAGTCTGTGAAAAAAAAACAGATGTGTTCAGCAGGTATATCATCGTTCAATCCAGTTCGAGCACTGACGGGGAATCGGACTCAAATTACTGGGGAACCACTTCCAGGTCCGTTAGGATCTGGATTCTGAGCGTAGTTTCGACGGTCATGCAGTTTTCACCGTTTAATCCGCAATTACCCGTTTCAAGGTATCTGTGTAGTGGATATTGAAGGGTAAGTGCGTTAATATGATATGTCTGTCACAAGCATGTGAGAAGGAAAAAGTCTCACGAAATTGCTGAAATCAAAGGTCCATGACCCGTAAAATGACCGCCACCGGTACCCTGACAGAGAATGTTCCCATTCCGAACCAAGTGAGGCTGAACGTCAAGGTCATTTATTCAGCCGTAGCGATGGATGGACGGTGTTTGTACGACTCACAGTTTCACGACCACATCTAGACATCAAAGGACTTGATAAATCCAAAGTGAAGCAGGCCATTCATCCGATATGATCGTCACTGTTCATAACCTGCAGAGAGATAGATAGATATCCACAGCGTGGTCCTCTACGAACATGCCGGGGAAGTGTGGCAAGATATTCAGAGCCATTCGTAAGTGCCCTATACTTTGCGAAGCACTCGTTCTACTAAAACCCGACTTGATTCTTCTCTTAGACGGTGGCAAAACCATCAGAGTCAAAGTCGTCGATACTTGCCCAAGCTGTGGACCTCAAGACCTCGATTTGTCCCCTGCTGCGTTCAATAAACTTGCTCTCCTTAGCAAAGGAAGGTTGCACGGAGTCAAATGGCGCTAGGTCTAGAATTGCCAGGCCGAGAGGAGTTCAATGTTAATTCATATATGAGACTCAGTACTAGCTTTTTCATGACTTATTTATTATTTATTGACTACTTAGCAAGGACTAGGAGCGATCCGAACGATCTTTTCTTTCGTCAGGCTGAGCGTCCTGGAAGTGTAACGTAGGCGATAACATTGTGAATGCGGGGACTTCGACTATTTCGACTCCGCATACCTTCGTGCGTTCTGGCGTTCTGATTCTAGTTTGTTCGGCTGAAAGCAGTGGTAGTCTTCCAGAGCAGACAAAGATATATCATAGCGTGAAACTCGTGTAAGGATAATTGATTACCTACGCAAGATCAAAACGCTGGACCCAAAATGCAGTGACGGTAGCCCGAATAGCTTCCGATGGACTTCCGGAAACCTAATCCGAGCAGATGACGTTAAGCGGTGTCGGGTATGTTACTCACGATGTAACGACGAGAACAGGAGTCTTTCTGTACAGAAAGTCTCTTGATACTTGGATTTATCACAGACAGAGACACACGGACAGTGACACTTGAAAGCAGAACAGTTTTTGGCAGTTGAACCACCGTGGCAACCTGGCTGAAAGCGAGGCGGCAAACTTTGAAAACTTACCGTCTATGGCAGGTCATGGGATCCCATAAGACGTAACCCGGGCCTCTCACGAGATCTTTCCCCACACTAAATTCGCGGTGTTGAAAAGTTGGTTCCCTCCTTTCCCCCCTTCCCGCCTTTTCAACCATGGCAGGGTCCCCCAAACTTTCTATAGAGAAAGACCAGGTCTCCCAAGTCGAAAAAGCCCAGGATGACTACGATTTCGGAGGAGAGTCCCAGCTTCCTCCTCCACCCATTCTTACAGAAGAAGAAGAACGGAGACTATATCGCAAAATAGACATACGACTCATGCCAATCCTGTGTCTGATGTATCTTTTCTCCTTCTTGGATCGAGGTGAGCACACGCTGAGGTCGTCTTCGGCGTATATTTAGACAGTAGACTGACCTTATGCACAAATATAGGCAACATTGGTAATTCATGCATGCTTCTCGAGGCTTCGCTGGATGCTGATATACCATGAAGGGAATGCAAGGCTACAAGGGTTGGAGAAGCAGCTAAATTTGGTTGGGAATCAGTTTAACATTGCTCTGGTGCGTGCTTTTCGTTGCTTCTTTGGTCGTGTCTTCGCTCATTGGTACGGAACGGAACCTATGCTTTGTAGACGATGTACTTTATTGTATGGTCCACTTTATCATCATTTCGTTCCGAGCAAAACCTTATACACTCCCCAGCCGTATTGCATCTTCGAATGCCCAGCAAAGTCAGTTCTCAAGCCTTTTGTGACTTGAACGGCTCAGGCCCATTCACTTCCTTCATCATAGCCTCGTTCTCAAGAAATTTAGGCCTTCATTGTCAGTGACGACTTTTTCTCTCTCTCGTCAAGTTGAAACACTTACTAATAGGCGTACAGGTGGCTTCCAGGGATCACTGTGAGTACTAGTGCCTAATCATTACACGGCTTATTGGACCTAGGATGAACATTCTCGTAGGTTGTTTGGGGAATTATCATGTACGTTCTCGAGTCCATTTCATCCAGATACTCACTAACGGAAAAAATGATAGGACACTTATGGGGCTAGTGAAGACGTAAATCCATTTTGCCTCCCTCTACCCCGATAAAGTCTTGATTGTCTTGTAACCCCAGCTATCCTCAACTCGTAGGAGTTCGTGTTTGCCTTGGCGTGGCTGAGGCGGGTTTATTCCCCGGAGTATCTTACTAGTAAGTTCATCTCCAGGCGTAATTTGGGGAGAACGCTTACTTACTACTGCTTCTTTCTGATCCCCTTTCACTTTAGTCTGACGCTATGGTACCCCCGGAGTCATTTACAATATCGCATCGGATTATTCTTTGGCGCTGCGACTCTAGCTGGCGCTTTCTCTGGCTTGCTAGCTTATGGAATCTCGTTTATGTCGGGTACGCGAGGGTTGCTTGGATGGTCGTGGATTTTTGTGAGTTCTTCTGATCTTTCGACGTTATATCTTAGCGGTGCTGAAGTCTGCCGTCCTATTCTAGATTCTGGAGGGTATCGCGACTGTTGGAGTAGGGATTTTGGCCTTCTTCTGTGAGGAATTCTCCTTCGTCCTTTGCTTCGCTGATGTCAAATCTATTCCTCTCTAACAGACCTCGTCGACTTCCCCGTGACTGCCAATTTCCTGACACCTGAAGAACGAGCCTATATCGTCTGGAAGAAGAGTAAGTGTCGTTATTCCCGGGACCTCAAGTCAAAGGCCCGATGTCTAAAACCTATCCGCTTTGCCATGACACTAGAGTACGACAACTCTTCTGTCGGCGAGGAGGAACACTTCGAAGTCAAGCATATTATACAAGCTGTTACCGATTGGCAAGTTTGGTTGCATATATTGATTTATATGTCTCTTATTGCTCCGTGTAAGTACTATTCAGTCCATATTCGAAATCCTTTGCAGCACTGGGCGCTCGAGAGTCGAATTTTGGCTTGGCTAACTCTGTTGATATGGCTTTACAGTGTATGGAATCACACTCTTCCTTCCGTGAGTTACTCCTCTTATTTAGAGCACTGATATTGATAAATTTCTTCTTGAACGTGAAAGGACAATCATCAGCAAGTAAGTTCAATTATTTCGTAGAGATCTAATTTGTCTCTAACTTCTTTCATAGTTTTGGCACATTTTCCACCGCTGAAAGCCAGTTACTTACCGTTCCACCATATGTCTTTGCTAGTAAGTTCTTCGATTTTGAGATCAGAAGGACAACGAGATACGAGCTCATCTCATCATCTTTTTTCCTGCTTCCCCCTACCCCCTTCCCCTTTTCCCCGTCCCTTCATCAATCTATCGTATTGATAATGCTACTAGCCACCGTCCTACTCTTCTTCGCCTACTTCTCCGATAAAATCCACATGCGTTCTCCTTTTGTCTACACTGCACTCCTCATGTGTCTCGTCGGATTTTCTATCAATATTTCGGATGTGGCTCCTGGTGTGAAGTACTTCGGGACCTTCTTAGTTGTTGGAGGAAGTTATGCTGGGTTTCCTGGGGTTGTCGCTTGGTAAGTGCTGAGTATTCTCAGTCCTCGAGGAACCCAGAAACTATGAAACTGGACGCTGAGTTTATCCTTTTCTCGATGTTGTAGGCTTGGAAACAATCTCTGTGGTCAGTACAAACGCGCAGTGGGTATGGCTCTCCACATTGGTATTGGTAACTTCAGTGGTGCGATTGCGTCGAACGTGTATCGGACGAAGGATAAGCCTAGGTTTGTTGTCGGTCGTGAGTCTCTTTTTTATTTGAGTTCTTTTTCGTTTCCCCTTCCCCCTTCTCCCGTTCCTTTCTTCTTTTTCTCCGATTCTTCTGCGATTGGAGTTATTTCTAGATTGACGCTAATCATCTCGTTTGCTAGATGGAATCGAACTAATGTTCGTTGGAATCGGCCTCATCTGCGTACCTATCGCTGTGTTGTCCTATCGGCGGATTAATGCCAAACGGGAGGTTCTCTTGCAGGAAATGAAAGAGCAAGGGAAGGTGTATAGTCCTGCAGAGTTGAGGGCTATGGGGGACAGGGCTCCTGATTTCCGTTATATCCTTTGATTGGGAATGAATACTTAAACTAAATAGGATGGGAGTTGATTCCTTGAGCTTTCTGATGCTTTTCCGGATGAATATGGATATGGGCTTTTTGGTGCCTTTTGTTGGGATTTTGTTACAACGATACACCAATTTACCATTGTATTTTCTAAATGTCAAAATATATGAGCGATAGACGTATGATACTTGCACATTTGAGTGATCCTTGCTGAGTAGATCAGTATGCAGCTTACAGGTGTAACGAATATGCGTAGTAAGCAGTACGCTATCCTTTGAATTTGGTTGGAGCCTTATCGTCATCGTGCCACGCGCAGCGATGGCCCACATTTCCCTCGTAAACAGTACGAGCAATTTATCTATCCTCAAAGCATCTACTAAGCTACAAGATGACACGGTGGTTTAGTAGCTTACTCCAATAAAGAGGCCTACTTCTTCGCCCTGCCAAAGCATGAGAGTCACTCATCCTCTTCTATTTTCAATATTTCATCATCCAAATCCGTTATGCTATCCAAAACAATACTAGAACTGACCCGACCATTCCTCCTCCTCAGACTTGAGACCATTTCAAGTTCTAGATCACGACTTTCCGACCATGGCATAGTGGGAACAAAATTAATATCAATCAGCCTTTGAGAGGAGAGAACCCCTTCATCGACTGATTTATGAAGGTTGAGAAGCATACGCGATACCATTATCGCGGAGAAGTTGAATGTAAACGTGATTAGAGGTTCTGTTGTGTAGGCCTAAGATGTACGAGATGAAGGGAAGCGAATTTGATAAGCAGAAAAAAGTTGAATGAGTTGGGAAACAAGGTGAATCATGTGGGTACCTACCCCGGAAGCCTAGGCCACAAATGTAAGCAAACCTGCAGGCGCATGGAAGCCCAACTTACAAAGTATGTTATTATATGTGCAAGCGTCGCAAGCAGCTTGAACCTAGTATATTTCGACATCTCAGCAGATGAAGTACAACAAAACCTCTACAGCGTCGACACTTACGCATAGTACACGGCACCTGTTTGAGGGGTCACAATCGAGGAAAGGAGAGATACGTCCACTCAAAGTTAGACTATAAGCAGACAAGTTACTCACCATCTCGAAACAATAACGCAATCAACGGATCCGATACTTGCGCAAAGCTATGATAATGTCTCATCGACCAGGATTTCCATAGTGTTAACAAAAAGATCAGAGAGTCGAAGGCTAGCCCTATTATCCATGGGATCATTCGTTCTGAGGTACAAAGAAGAAAGAAAGAGAAAAGACGAATCAGATTGAACACGAGTTTGATATAAGTACAAGTGAGAAACGCACGGAAGACACTGAGAAGATAAAGATCAAAGATGACGAGGATGAACGTTAAACATAAAGATGCATGTTTGCCAAGTCATAACAAATGGACTCACGTATCAAAAGGTACCGTGACCAGACACCCTTCAGGATGCAATTTCATCGGGACAATACCTTGGTCTAAGCCCACCCACTGTTGACATGCAGAGAACTCAGCGTTGAACGCAAGACCATGGTAATCAAGTCTTACTCACCATAGAAATCCCTATGATTGACAAAGCTGCGAAAACCACAATAACCAAAATTGGACGACTCCGTTCGTAAAGTGCGTATATACGCAAACAAAGGGAGCCTGCCAACGTGAGCGTGAGTGTAAATCAGGTAAACCGTGCCATAGGAGGATTAGAAAGTTAGAACTTAAAGTATACCTACCATATATAAGCACAGCTCTCAAACCGACCCAAACGATCCAGTAGGAATAGTATCGCATGCACCTAGATACAAACAAGCCACTTCAGAATTAAAGGGAGTTTTGGGATTTCATCTCGACCGGAATTTACTGACGCCTGAAAACGCAGAAAGATTGGTGTTCAGAGCCATAACGTATGACGTCGAGTAAGTAAAGAACAAGTTCGAAAATGTAGGGGAAGGGATATGCCCTTACATTAGTACTCATCATCGAAAACTTCACCACCGTCACAGGAATCGTTCCGAATAACGCCAAATATCGGATGATAAGGAAGCAATAAGAGGATAGGATTTTAGGCCGACTCCAGATGTAGTTGACTTCGTCGCCTGAAACGATATCAATGAGATGTGAAACTTCGAACCATGAGTGAGTACTCGTCAGGTAGGTAGAACTCACCGAGAGTGATAATATAATCCCAGCACAAAATCGCTATAAATGTATTTTGTTGCGATTGCGGATTAGGATTATGATAGTCCCTCATCTCAAAGAAAGGCGACCGCGGCTGACGTACTGATACCCAACAGGTACATATACCTATGAACCATTCTGTGGACCCGGAAGATATTAGCATCATTGCATACTACAAACAAGCACTACTGTGCAGCGACCAGGCAAGGGAACGTCCAAGGATGCAATACAGAAGGATATAGAATGGAGCTACTCACATCTGCCCCTCAATAGCAACGCCAACGCCGGGATTGCTGCCTTGATCCATGGTGATGATGTCTTCATCAAAATATCACGATTTCACAAAACTTCAACTTGGGGACGTATACGAGACGAGAGGAAATGAGACGAGACAAGGTTGTTTTGGCTCTGGTCTTCGCGTTTATTGGATGTCGCGTTCGTTCGGAGAGCAGGGGACGCCGAGTGTAGAGTGTAGAGTTACGGGTAAAAGAAAACAGGAACGCAAAGGAAGGGAAGGAAGAGGATTTAAAGAGAAGGGAGCAACAGGAGGTTTAGGACAGGGAAGAGGATAGCGATACGACACGACACAAAAGCACGAGCACGAGCAGTAACAGAAAAAGAAGACCTCGAAAACAACAACAGTGACAATATTCTTTACAGTATCAGAACGAAAAGGACCCGGGTCCGGGTCCAGAGGCGTGGGGTGCAGAGAGAGGAACGATCTCCACTATAAAAGGTTTTTTGGCTTTGGCGCTAAGTCGTTTACAGTGCTTACAGAATGGTATTGCACAATTTGCATCTCCTTATGTAGACTCAGGGTTAGGTCTGTACTGTAATGGTCGGCCAATGCCGTGGTTCACTTGTCCCTGCATCAGTGTTCGTGACATACGTATGTTTGTACGTGGCGTTGCCATTGAAGCCACAGTGCGAGTCCCCGATGATCACTGACCCCAAAGGAGTAAGCAACAAGACTATTCATAGATGAAGGTGGTGGAGGAGGAGGGGGAGGAGGAGGAGAAAGGCGGGTGGGGGGAGGGAGGGGGTTGGTCGTTTGGGGCTGACACAAGCTGTAACTGAGGGATGGCGATGGCAGATGCTTGACTATGGAGTACGGTCTGGACTCGCGTGGTCATATATTTTCCGTCTAGCCGGCATCGACTGAGTCTAGACTTTCGTTCGGACCGGTAACAAACTGGTGGACGCAGGAAGGATTTAGAAAATGATGGAGCAAACTCAGAACTGGGACGACAATTACACTTCAGAATAGCCAATATAGCTTAGACTCGTGAACCAGTCTATTGGGTAATCTAACATGGCCTGGCGGACTTTGAATGGGGCGTTCTGACGAACGTCACGAACTGCGGCCGGAGTTCGAAAAGAATGGGACCGAGCCTAAATTTAGCTCTGCGAAGAACTTAGATTTGGTCGGCACAATTGCACAATAAAAACCTTTGCCTGTGACGCTTTGAGACTTTCGGGCGAGGAGGTAAAGGAGACGGGAAGTGTGGGAAAGAAGTGACTGACGAACGAAAAAAAGGACGAACTCGTCGATATAGACGCCGCCGAGCAAATACGTAACTAGAAGTCATCAAAACTGAGCTAGTAGCAGGAGTGCACCTTAGGAGCGTGTGCGCTAGAAATTGGCCAACATTTGAGCTGGATGGCGACAATTTTAATTTGGGGATGCTAGTGGTGGAGTGGGAATGCGCTGAGTCACTTCCTCTATACATACTCATGGTCACGGAAAGTGACGGTCCCGTGATCCAAACGTATATAAAAAGTTCGAGTCCATCTTGCACACGCAATGTCTGCTTTGCCCCGATCTTTTGCCACAGATGGGTATTAAACATCCCAAAGATCAATGGACTGAAACTTGGGCTTAAGTTGGGTATTGTCTAGCTCAAGGTGAAGGAAAATTCTACAGCACAAAGAAGCGTGGGAGACCGTCACTTTCCGTGACCATGAGTATGCATGCATCGCGTGTTACGAGGCCCTTTAGGGACTCGTTCTTATTTCCGCGTGTGGTCCAATTTGCAAACGACTACGTCTACGTCGGAATGACGCTTCACTCGGGTAATTTCTCAGTATTCAGCAGCGTGGCAGAACCACACTATAAGAACAAGGTAGCTAAGGCTCGATCCGTGGCCCATGGTGTACTATACACTGCCGCCGGAAGAAGGAAAACTTTTATACTCCGCCTGTGTCGATCCACACCTCAGCTGCGAAATCACTCTTGATGTGAACAAGGCCATGGCCGAAACACTGAGTAAAGTACAAGTAAACTTCTTCCGACGACTTCTTGGACTCTCAAAACGCTCCACCGTAGTGACGGTGTTCACGGAGACTGGGATCATCCCTATACTCTATGTGCGAGCGGCCGTCAAAGAAAGTTTCACGTTGGCAAGAGCAAAAACGCGAACCTGGATCTCGGACCTACTGACTGTCATCGAGAAAACTGTACCGGTTTCAAGTGGACTTGCCATAGATATTGATGGTCTCCATGATGTGGATGCCCTAACTGATTTCATTGAGGGCGTACACAAGGCGATTTTCACATGGGTCGAAGACAAACTTGCAGCTTCTTACACCAAAACGTTCTTGATACAGTTACGGCAAGAGCCAGACAAAGAAGGTCTCGTATATAAGTATCGTACACGGTGCTTTCGTGAGTACTTGGTCAATATCAAGAATGCCTGGCATAGAAAAGCCTTTACCAGAGTGCTTACAGGGGACCATCCCCTGGCTATAGAGCGTCTCCGCTGGACTGACCACCATAGGCTCGAAATTCCGCCAGAGCACCGCTTTTGTCGCTTCTGCCTCGTCAGTGTGGAGACTCCAGAACATGCACTACTACAATGTAGTCATGTTCCATTGGTGGACCTCAGGGGTAACTACCCGATGACATTTTTCAGGTACGAGCCTACTGCTCGAACTCATGACAATCTCGCCAACGCTACTGCCCTTCCTGCTGCAATGCTGTCGAGTAAGGTCTCATACTCACTCACTGGACAATACATTTTCGAAGTCCTAAACAATATTTGAACAAACAAAATTATATATTCATCCCCCTTATCGTAGATCCAACCCATAGTAGTCCCTAGCGTAGTCGATAGTTACACCTGTACATAGAAGTCAAAGGTGATCGTAGGGTAGGACAGAATCTACGACGGATGTAGAGGCCGCCAGCTCATCCTTTACCTGCCCTAGTACGGTCCCGGGAACGCTACTAAGCGTGTGCCTCCCGGAAACCGGCGTTCCACACGGGGACCATGCCGCGTAATAAATTCCTCCTCCTCCTCCTCCTCCTCCACAAGGCAAGACTGACACCATTTAGAAACAGATAGTAACATATGTTGAAGAACGTATCTCGAGGGCCTACGTACAGAGGCCGCATGCTACCTTATGTATTTCAAGGTCTTCTTTATCTCCTCGATTTCTTCTTTTTAGACTTCAAGCTTCAAGGCTTCAGTGAGTTCATTTCATCCACCCTGGCTAGCCCGCAGTTGGTCGCCTAAGCCTGAAACGGCGAAACAATGAAACATTGACATCTATCCGACCTCTGTCGGACAGTAGACTGAGACTCAGTGTTCATGGATATCCGTATCACCGCGAGCACATTTGGGACCAATTTGGGACGCCGTTGGGACTACATACGTTGACTCTTCAAGAGTACACGTACATAGTCCGTACGTCCGTACAGGAAGACTTCGTGGCCCTGGCCCTAGTCAGTGGTATGTTTTAGGCTTTTGACCTTTTAACCGTTCAGCCTTTCAGGGTGTCTATGACGTCGACATCTGCTAGCCTATCCGATGATTTGACGATGTTACGATCCTGCATGTGAAAGTAACAAGTGAGACACTTGCCGTTGGTCTTAGTACTCGTATGCGTACACACCTCCTTTCTAACACCCAAATCTCTCGCTCTTTTACCCTCAAACCCTCACCTTCCCATCCCTATCCCCATCCCTACGTATCCCTATCCCTATCCAAACGCGAATCCGAAGCAGAAGTCGTATCCAGAAGTCGTAGCTGAAGCTGAACTAGACTTAGGGGCAGCGGCACTAGTCGTAATAATATTACCATTGGTAACTTGAGGGTTGTCGAGGAGGATGTCAAGCTATGATAATGAAGGAAAAAAAGAAAAAGATGACAAGGAGACGATGATGCAAAAACAAGCCGATGTAAGGCAGACAGGAACATGAGGAACAAAGCGAGACGAATGGTCAGACAAGCATTAAGTGCAAACACGCAGGACGTACCTCATCGAGTCCACCCCATCTCCATCCTCATTTTCAGCCCGAGGTCATGTTCACTGTCAACGTCCCTTCATCCCTACGCTCATTCCCATTCCCTTCCCTATATCTTTGGTTGGACTAAAGCTCGATGTCGCTCGCTCCCCTCCCAACCCATACAACCCCGAACCCACGCCTAAGCCTCCACTCCCCACACCCATACCCTCTCCAACCCCCATATCCTCACTGCTCCCCCCCATCCTTACACCTACGTTCCCAAACTCCTCCCTTCTCATCCTCCCAATATCCCTCGGAACAATATCCAACAAGAAATCAAACTGGTCGGATTTAGATAGAGCCGCAGCGGTATCGCTCCGGGAAAGGGTACGTCGAATTCAGGTAGGGGCAGAGAAGAGGCGAGGCGAGAACGACAGCGGAAAGTAATCAAGACCAAGTCAAAATTGGAACGAAGAGAAGAGAGAAAGACGCATTGTCGCGTGGTTGCTCGATAGAATTAGAGCTGGAGAGACGTGGAGGATACGATAGACAATGGCTATGAGGTAGATGCTGCCGCTTCAGACAGACTTACCGTCCGTTGAGATCATCTATAAGATAGGGCGCGTTAGTCCTACTCCAAATCACAACCATAGTACAACCAAATGACTTCACCTTCACATCTGGAGCCATTTTCATCACTTTCTTAATCCTCGCTAGCGATAACAGGATGTTTATAAATCATCATCTCGTCCCCCGCAGAATCTATCTGTCGCTGCCAGAATGACCGAAGAAAATCGTTGAGAGGTTCGCCGGATTGGTCGTACTATGGGGGTTTTGGTGTGCTTTGGGTCGGCCATGGTAAGAGGGATGCCGTCTTTACAAACTTGGGACACTGGTTGAGATACAGCTCAAGACACTGGCCCAGCATGTTTCTTGAGGAGAGGACTTGGAGAAAGTAAAGAGTCTTTCAAGAGACGACGAAGAAGAATGATGTGCCAACACTGATGGTTGCAGTTGTTGATGTGTGGCCGTGTGCCGTGCAGGCCGGCTACTCCCAAAATGGAAATTTTATCCGGAGCTGTGCTTTCGGAATCATAGGGGCTACCGCATGTATCTCTTCTCTTTGAAGGTGGCCCCAGCTCCTTCACAGGGATACAATAGCGATAGTCTTTCTCGATTATTTCTGAAAGGCTACTTGCGTACGCGTAGAATAGCATTTATCAATATTTTCTGAAGGAAGATCCATAAGGACGCAGTACATCAAATTCCCAAAATACACCCAGATAAATCACCGATAAACCACTAGCACCTCAATTCCACCAACCAAATAAGATCATCGCCCATTTCCTTTGTCCATTCCCAGTTTCGAGTTCCCAACTCCCCAACATCTCAACATCATCCATCACAAGTCGAGGGGGACGCGCCACTGCACTGACCCTATAATCAAATAAACACCAAGCAAAGACCACGATGTCAGAGTCAACTCGACACATAAGGCTATTTACCGGAAGCCGTGACTTACATTAACGCATTGGTCGACTGGAATGCAAAATGAGTTGACGTTCTAGAGAGGTGTTTTCAAGGTAAGTAAGTATGTAGAACCGTTTGAGAACCAACACGACTAGAGACGTTAATGATGCCTTCTTACCGTTCGGCAGCAAACCTTAAGAGAAAAAAGATGCAAATTTTCGAAATCAGTATCAACGGTCAACCCTGCTACTAGATTATAATCGACTGGCCACGTACATCACTTCCACCACAATCATCACGCGTATTACAAGCAGCCGCAGCTTGACCGATTGCGGTGGCCAACATGCCGAGGGTGAGGGTGAGGATGGCGAACTTGAGTTGCATGGTTTAGACTGTTGAGTAGAGTGAACAGGAGAGACTAGTAGGTTTTTTGATGTCGAAGGAACCTGGGAGCAGTCATCCTTCGTCGACCTCCTTAAATACTTTTTTGGAACCTGCATTGGCATGTCTTTTCTAGTCATGATCAGCCATGGATGTAGGAACTACATCTGGAGATATATGTATTATGCATGCTGTGAGCACATGAGCGTTTGGTCCTGCCGCCGCGCGCATTGTATCCCAACCATGATCCATGGATGTCGTATACTAGGAACATCGTAAGTAGATTCAGGTGGTCAGGTTTAGAGAT
Source organism: Tetrapyrgos nigripes (assembly GCA_013368315.1). Classification (NCBI taxonomy): domain Eukaryota; kingdom Fungi; phylum Basidiomycota; class Agaricomycetes; order Agaricales; family Campanellaceae; genus Tetrapyrgos; species Tetrapyrgos nigripes. The sequence continues at coordinate 97,533 of JAACJM010000078.1, forward strand.
TAGACTGACATGTAGAAGCAAATATGACATATTTCCAAGGCCACATCAAGTCTAGAGTCTAGAAATTTCAATGAAACGCTGGGCGGGGCTTCCGTGGATTTCTTTTCAGACCATGAGGCCCATTTCCGTGGATGTTCTTCCTACTTGATACTTCTTTCCGGGATCGTGAAGATATGCAATCAAAGTCAATGAACAGTTGGTGGAGGAGGAGGAGGTGGAGGCGAGCTGGGGTGTTGGCTAAGTGTGTTGTAGTTCTTGACTGTGTGGTAGTACGAAGAGGGAAATTGAGGAAGAAGAATAGCTTAATGGGTGTAGTGTTGATGTGACAGTCTGAGCCGGATAGTTGGGGATAATAGAGGCTAAGCTGCATTATGATACGACTGTCCAATGACTCCTGGATTTTCAGCTGCATGTTCACTTCTCATATATATATATATATAATGGTATTTTACTCAGTGCCTACTTTTGCTTGATCGAGATCAGCTAGAATGAGCCTGCGCCGGGCATACTTGCAGATAGAGGGCCGTAGAACCATCCCCAGGGCGAGGAGAATTATCTGTCTATTTCTAATATCTAATCATCCAAATCTACTATACTATCCAATATAGTATGACTAGCCTGACCAGTCCTCCTCCTTAGACTGGAAACTGTTTCAAGCTCTAGATCACGACTTTCTGACCATGGCATAGTGGGAACAAAATCAATGTCAATTAGCCTTTGAGAGGAGAGAAGTCCTTCATCGACTGATTTATGAAGGTTGAGAAGCATACGGGATACCATGATCGCGGAAAAGTTGACTGCGAATGCGAATAGGGGTTCTGTGGTGTAGGTCTGTGATGGGGCCAAGTCGGAGGACATTCAACAAACAGAGGGCAAAATGAATGTTCTGAATACCTACCCCGGAAGCCTAAACCACGGAGGTAAGTAAGTAGACGCGTATGGAAAAAGCTCGACTTACATAGTATGTTATTATATTTGCGAGCGACGCAAGCAGCATGAACCTGGTAGATCGGTACGTCTGAGGAGTTGAAGACAGGAATTTACAGCGTTGATACTTACACGTAGTATACAGCGCCTGTGTTAGAGAACAATCGAGGAGTAGGAAATTGACTGTCAATTCGTGGGCCTAAATAGGCGAAGATACTCACCATCTCTGAATAACAGCGCAATTAGCGGATCCGGCCTATGCACATTGAAGTCATGATAATGTCTCATGGACCAGGATTTCCATAGTGTCAATGAAAAGATGAGTAAGTCCAAGACTAGACTTAGTATCCATGGGATTGTTCGCCCTGGGTAGTGAAACAAGAAAGAAAGAGTAAAGACGGATTAGAATGAGCACGAGGTTGATACAAGTACAATTGAGGGACGCACGGAAAGCACTGAGAAGACAAAGGTCGAACCGTCGAAGACGAAGACGAGGATGACCCTTCAACATGAAGATACGTTTTGTTGAGTTGAAAAGAAGCCACTCACCTATCGAGAGGTATAACGGCCACACACCCTTCAGGATATAATTCCATAGATACGGTACTTCGGTCTAAGCCTATCCACTGTTGACGTACAGAAAACTCAGCGTTGAACGCAAGACCACATTGATCAAGTTCTACTCACCAAAGCAATTCCGATAAATAGCAAATTTGGGATCACCAAAATAACCAAAATTCGACGACTCCGTTCGTAAAGCGCATATATACGCAAGCAGAGGGAGCCTGCCCAGGTCACAACAAACGTATGGATGGATCGTGGATAAGGAAATTTGAGAATCAGGAAAGCATACTAGGGGGAAGCATAGAAGCGCTGGACAGTTTTACCTACCGTATACTACTAAGCTCCTCATGGCGATCCAAACGATCCAGTAGCAATAGTAACGCATGCACCTATATACAAATAAGCCATTTCAGAATCAAATGGCAGGTGAGGGATTTTATCTCGATTGAAATTGACTGACACCTGAAAGAAGGAGCAAAGCAAAAAGATTGGTGCTCAGAGCCAGAGCCATGACGCAGACGTATAATTGAAGCACAAGCCCGTGATGCATCGAATGAAGGGGTATGCACTCACACTAGTACTCATCATCGAAAACTTCAACACCGTCACAGGAATCGTTCCGACCAACCCCAAATATCGGATGATAAGGAAGCAGTAAGAAGATAGGATTTTAGGTCGTGTCCAGATGTATTCGACTTCATCGCCTGCAGCGATATCGATCAGACGCGCGAAGACATCGCAGTCAATCACTGAGCACTAAGAAGTCAGATGGAAGTTGGGCGGAACTCACCGAAAGTGACAATATGCTCCCAAAAAAGAATCGCTACAAATTTTGCGTTTGTGGGTTACAAAAGCGTCCACGTTCAAAAGCTTGCAAAGACGACGTACTAATACCTACGAGGTACATATACCTATGTACCATTCTGCAGATCCGCAGAGTATTAGGATCAGTAAGTATTAGAACCACCGTGCAGCGAACGGGAGAGGAATGGGCAGGTAACGGGCAAGGACATGGAAGAAATGGAATGAAGCTACTCACATCTGCCCTTCAATATCGACGATGCCAACATCGGGATTATTGCCCTGATCCATAATGATATAATAATGTCTTGCTCAGGAGTCCAGGATGAGATCTTTTTAGTTTTGTTTTTGGGTCGCGTCCGTGAGGACAGGAGCGGAGGGAGTAAAGCAGAGTGTGGAGCGCTAGCGTAGACTGATAGATAGAAGACCGAAGGGAGAGAAATGGAGAGGAAGCACGGGATTTTAACCGTTGAAGGGAGTAGGGAGTCGGGACAAGGACACGATAGCATAGGCCCAATCTGAAAGAAACGGGAGAACGCGAACGCGAAAACCTAACAACAACGCAGGTGACAATATTCCAACAATATTCTAGAGCGAAAAGGCCTGGGTCTGGGTCTAGGTCCGGTCTGGGTCCGGGGTAGGTGGGGAAAGGTGTGCTATGGAAGAGCGCAGGAAGAGGAAGATGGAAGAAGAACGAAGCAAGAGTGACGAAGGAAAGGAAAGAATCCTTGGTAGAGAGGAAATGGGGAAGGAATCGTCAATCTCGACTAGTAGTGTCCTTTTATAGTATACTTAAAAGCTTTTAGGAGTTCGCCAAGTATGTGCTAGCCGATACCGTCCCTGTATCCCTGCTTCAGGATTCAATGTATTCATTATGCTTGACCTGAGTCCTCTTGAGTTCTTGACAGTGGCACCTGTCCGCAACGGTCAAACTCCCACTGACACCGTCGGACAGTAGATTCATTGTCCATGGACACGTATGCACATTGTATACCTCATTTGTATGTACTTGTCAGCCTGTATGAATGGTACTGAGACTTACATAGTTTTCTTGAAAGTCGAGAGTACATAGTATTAAGTAGTAAGATACGCACAGATTCTCTGGTTTGTTTGGCATATTAAGCAAGCCTGCACTACTGTCAGCCTCAGGCATCTTCACGCTGAGTCAACTGTCAAACAGAATTGGGCACACAGATGATACGGCCTCCAGCATGCTGAGCCAATACTGAGTAGTGATATTCTGCTGGAGCGTTGCAAGCCCCTAGAGATCACCAAGAAATTAGTACACCCACAATATATTACTTCTCTCCAAGAATAGCAAGCACAAACTCAGATCCAGAATAGAGTTGTGATCTGGATTAAGGGGAGTCAGAGGCAGTAGCAGCAGAAGACAAAGCAGGAGAGATAGGGGAAGGAGTAGAGAAGGAAACAGGAGGAGGAAGGATAGAACGAGAGGAAGGAGTAGGGAAACGAACAGGGAAATTGGCTCGGGGGTCAATCAGTCACAATATCGTCACACAGCATATCATTAACAGTGTTTTAGGACTGGACCTAGGAAGAAGGGCCACAAGGATGCCCTTAACCTCTAGTAATGAAGAAACAAAGACACAGATCGAAAGGAACAATGAAAGGGCGCAGGACCATGCCTACAGCGAGGAGAGTTACCCTTCTCTTCAATAATCAATCGTCTCTTTCTGTTTCCAGTATCCCATCATCCAAATCCACTATGGTATCCAATATTATACTATGACTAGCCCAACCGTTTCTCCTCCTCAGACTCGAGCCCGTTTCAGGCTCTAGATCACAACTTTCTGACCATGGCATAGTGGGAACAAAATCAATGTCAATCAGCCTTCGAGAGGAGAGAATTCCTTCATCGACTGATTTATGAAGGTTGAGAAGCAGACGCGACACCATTATCCCGGAGAAGTTGAATGTGAATGTGAATAGCGGATCTGTGGTGTAGACCTGTGGTGGGGCAGAGGCGGAGGGAATTGAACAAACGGAAGGCAAACTGAATGTTCTGAATACTTACCCCGGACGCCTAAGCCACAGAGGCAAGTAAGCAGACAAGCATGCGTATTGAAAAAGCTTGACTTACATAGTATGTTATTATATTGGCAAGCGACGCAATCAGCATGAACCTGGTATGTCCGTACGTCTGAGTAGTTGAAGACAACAATTGACAGCGTTGACACTTACGCGTAGTATACAGCACCTGTAATATGGGAAAATCAAGGAGTAAGAAATCGATTATCGATTCGTCGACTTAAATAAGCAAGATACTCACCGTCTCTAAATAACAACGCAATTAACGGATCTGGCAGCTGCACATTGGAGCCATGATAGTAATGTCTCATGGTCCAGGATTTCCATAGTGTTAATGAAAAGATGAGAGATTCAAAGAGGATACCTAATATCCATGGGATTATGCGTTCTGGTCACGGAAAGAAGAAAGGCGCAAAGGCGAATCAGGTTGAGCATGAGTTTGATAAAGTTACAAGTGAGAGACGCACGGAAGACACTGAGAAGACAAAGGTCAAAGCACACGATGAGGATGGATCAGGTTGAACATGACAATACTTGTTTGCTCAGTCATAACAAATGGACTCACGGATCGACAGGTACTGGGACTACACACCCTTCAGGATGCGATTCCATCGGTGAGGTGCCCTTATCTAAGCTCAACCACTGTTGATGTATAGTGAGAATTCAGGGTTGAACCCAAAACATCACATTCATCAAGTTCTACTCACCAAAGCAACCCCGGTAAAGAAGAAATTTGTGGCAACCATAATAACCAAAACTCGACGACTCCGTTCGTAAAGCGCGTATATACGCAAGCAAAGGGAGCCTGCCCGAGCCAGAGCCAACGTATGAGTGGATAGATCGCGGATAAGGAGAGTTGAGAATGAGGGAAGCATAGAAGAGCTGGAGGGTTTTACCTACCGTATACTACCATAGTTCTTGAGGTGTTCCAAACGCTCCAGTAGTAATAGTATCGCATACACCTAGATATAACCGAGCTAGTTCAGAATCAAAGGACAGGTGTGGGATTTTATCTCGATTGGAATTTACTGACGCCTGGAAAGTAAGAAGCAGAAAGATTCAATCAGTGTTCAGAGCCAGAACCATGACGTCGACATATAATTGAAGAACAGGACTCGAATGAAGGGGTATGCACTCACACTAGTACTCATCATCGAAAATTTCACCACCGTCACAGGAATCGTTCCGACCAATGCCAGATATCGAATGATAAGGAAGCAATAAGAAGATAGGATTTTAGGCCGTGTCCAGATGTAGTTGACTTCATCGCCTGCAACGATATCAATCGGATCCGCAAACATCATAGTCAACCACTGAGTACTAAGCTGTTAGGTAGAAGTTAAGCGTAACTCACCGAAAGTGATAATATGATCCCAAAAAAGAACCGCTACAAATTTTGCATTTGTGGGTTACAAATGCATCCACGTCGGAAAACTTCGAAAGACAACGTACTGATACCTAGGAGGTACATATACCTATGTACCATTCTGCGAATCCGCAGAATATTAGGATCAGTAAGTATTAGAACCAGCCTGCCCCACTGTACAGCGAACGGGAAAGGGAACGGGCAGGTAACGGGCAAGGACGTGGAAGAAATAGAACGGAGCTACTCACATCTGCCCTTCAATACCGACGATGCCAAAATCGGAATTGTTGCCCTGATCCATAATGATATGATAATATCTTCCTCAAGATTTTAGGACGAGATCGTTTTGATTTTGATTTTGGAGAGCGTTCGTGAGGGGAGGAGAGAATAAAACAGAGTACAGAGAATAGACTGATAGATGGAAAATGAAGGAAATGCAAAGAAAAGGCAGGGACGGAAACGGAGGGGAGGAACAGGATCTTGACGACGAAGCAAGGGCACCAAAGGAAAGTACAGAGGGACGGGAATCCTCGGTAGAGGAGAAATGGAGAAGGACTCCGTCTATTTCAACTAGTGCGCCCTTTTATAAAAGCTTTTAGGGGTTCGCCAAGTTAGCCAACGCCGGCCCTGCATCCCTGCATCGAGATTCAAAGTGTTGATTTTAAATTTGGACTCATGTATGTATTCTTAGTTTCAGTCCTCTTGGGTCCTTGACAGTGACACCTACCCTCAACGGCCCACTTCTCGGTGACTCCGTTGGGCAGTAGACTCGTTGTCCATATGGTAACGTATGTACTTTGTATATCTCATTTGTATGTACAGTCGACCCCTTCATAACCCATACGGGAGACACTCAATAGCATGGGTTGACAGAGATTCCGTTAAAATCGGATCCACAGCAGGTGTGTATTCTAGTAGGCTTTTGAAAGTAATATGTATTCTGTGTGTTGTGCCAAGCACAGATGTCCTCCAAACGAGTCTGGCGGCTGAACGAACCAAGCAGCGACTCCATCTGCTCCATAAAATTAATGCGGTATGTACGGCCCTTGGCGGTAAAGTGAGGTTATGGACCGTGAAAATCGGTACGAGCCATTGGTTTTGAGGGAATTATGGGTTTTGGACGCGATTTGAATGGGAATGAGCTTGGTATCCGCAAAAAATGTTTATCAAGGTATGGGCTCACAGGGATACAGGTTATGAGTGAGAGTCGACTGCACCTCATATGCATCGGTAAGTGAACATCTGTGATGTCGTTGCGACCCCTCGCAACTTTTCCACGGGTTCTATGTGTCGCACGCCACCTGTTCATTGCCCACTGCGGTCAAGTACAGTTATGACTGGGGTAAAAGGCCATCGCTTCGCATGGCAAGTTACGAGGCCCCATACTTATCAAAATGGTATGAAAATGGTACAGATATTTGGAAGTAACTTTTGTAAATGAAGACACAGAAATACAGAAAACAGAGTGGAACATATATGGACTAGATAATAGGCGCTACGGAATACTTTGAGATTAGTATGCACAGACAGTCGAGCAATTACAGAGAGATGCGTACCTTGATCATCGTCAACATTCACCGCTTTGAAACACTTTTGAAACACTTTTGAAATGGTATGAGGCAAGCTTCGTCTTCTATAATGGGAAAACATACATCAGAAAGTGTATGAGCGAAGTATCCAGGAAGCGTGATGGCTTTGCAGGAGAAGACTTGATCACAATGACAAGAGCACTGGGAGGAGCTGCGTAAAATACAAGTAAAATCAATATATGCATATTACGCACTCGTCAGTGACAAGTAGTATTATCTGAGATTCTGAACAGAATCCTCATAAAATCATCATGCTCGACTCGCGGAGGGACGTAGTATTCAACGTTGACTTCCTAGTAGTACCTTGAAGGGAGGTTTATCTAACGAAGTAAAGGATGAAGAGAGCCTACCACTGCTATTTAAGAAGTTTAACATAGCCCTCGCTGACCAGTTCAACCATACTCTGTCAACCATGATTTTTTCAGAGTAAGCAGGGCACAAGCCACATCGAAACATATTATTTGCAATTTTGGGGAATGCGAACACATTGAAAACACCATCTATATGGGAAGAAAAGATGCCTAGTTGACATTGTACCCCATGAGACTTCTCCCTCCAATGATTTCACCAATCTACAGAATAACGCAACATCAACACGACGACTCAGATGTAAGTATTAGTAAGTAGTACGAAAACGCACCTTAAAGATACCATAAGCTTCCACTGCATAGACAATAATCCTAGGAATGTCCCTGCTCCTGACAGCTCCAGACCAAAAGTCCCTATTGATGGCTCTAACTCACACCGTCTCGTATGCAGGCGGCAGAACGGACAGTCGCAACAGAGCCTTTCAGCCCTATAGATGCATTTGCAGATTTCCCGGAAGACTGAGAGGTTGTAGGTGATGGGTTGGTGGTAGGCTAGATGCTTTTTTATGGAGAGAATGAGACATGGGTGGGTTAGACACCGCAGAGAAAGACATGGAAGGAGACACATATAGCCTACCATAGATCCAACGCTCTCCCCAAGAGACCCAGCAACCTTTGTCATCTAAAACCCTTCGAGCAGTTTGTTAGGCATTAGCCAATGTTTCTTGTGCCTAGCTTCGACATGGGTGTTGGACACTTCTGACGACAATCCCAATGATGAGGAAGCAAAGCAGGAAGAACGAGTATGACGGGGAGGGGAACGACATAAAAGCGGGGCGTAAGATCGTAGATAGGGAAGAGGTTGACACGCTGGCAATGACATCGACGGTCCAGACCGATTCTAGAATCTCGGTTTGTCAGGAAGAGTAGACACTGGAAAAGGGGTGGGAGTTTGAGGTCGTGGTAAAATTTTCAAGGTCAACATAAGTTAACTCGGCCTTTAAGAGGCCTCGTAACGTTGACCACGGCATTCTCGGACCAACCAAGGGCAGTGCTGGCATCTCTGGCAGTCAGCTGGCAGTCTGCACTTTGTGCACTCTCATTATTATGCCTATTTCCTTCCACTATGAACTCCACTGCTGACCTCGCAACTCTAACTCCATCTCAACTTTCAGTGTATCTCACCACAGCGTTGAGAGTCAAAAAGAAGTCGTCTGTGGATTCCCTCTACGTAGAGGCCAGTGGTGATGGAGAAGACCTCAAAGAGCCGTTCGCCTCGCTCAGGATGTCACTGCTTTTGTCAGGGTTAAGATGATTAATTGTAGGTGTTCCTCAGATGGAGTGAGTATTTATCACTCCTATAGATAGTTGACTGAATACTACTATTTCCCTTTTGTTCCTTTCCTCCGCCTTCCCTTCTCTGAAAGATTCTATTGACATACACTATGCATAGTCTAGTTACGAGGCCCTTTAAGGCCAAGCTAATTTATGTTGTTGCAAGTGACCTCCCAAGGACCCAACTTTTCCATGGGTTCAAACTCCCACCCTTGTTTGTTGGCGCTCATCAAGTGCTCATCTGGAATCAGGGTCACAACCATCATGATGTTGTTCACGGCTTCCTCAGACCGACATGTAACCAAGACAGCACCTTCTTCCTTGCTTCCTCCACCATTCCTCACCATGCCTGGGTCCCTCCACCAGACTATGTGAAAGGGCCTCATAACTTGCCATGTGAAGTGATGGCCCTGTATGTCAAGAACGTTGTCACTTAGCAAATAACCACCCAAGTCACATGATGAACAAGATAGATTGGCAAGTTACAATGAGAAGAGAGAGAGAGAGAAAGATGTAGAGAGATAATAGAGACGAGTAGCAGACGAGTAGCTGACTAGGCTCGACACTGCACTGTACTAAGAGTGGAGTGGAGATGAAATGAACAGACTAAAGAACTAACTACAAGTCCCTTGGTATATATGTAAAAGAAGTGAATAGAGAATAAGTGAATAAGTAAGAATGTCCATGGAGATAGGAATCGGAGGAGATAAATGATGTACATGTCAGATCTAGTGATGGTAACCGTAGATAGGGGAGATGATGATGGGAATATGAGAGAAATGAATAGTAGTCCATGGAGTTAAGAAATGAATAGGGAGGTGAATACAGTGGCGATTCGTGACACTACCCCCTCCTTATGGCGAGCTTGCACTGGAGCTCGTACGCCAATTAACCCAATACCTTTTCCAGTCTTTGTAGAGCCTTTCCGTTATCTCTGATTCCCCTGGCCATCTTGGAACATTCTCCCATCTGGTCACGTCGGTTGATGATCCCCAGTTCGGTTGGGTCCATCCGTTGTCGCTATCTTGTTGAACAACGTGTGCCCCCCATATACTTGCGTCTCCCCATCCAATGTTACCCCTGTGTTCAGCTCGCAGACGTTTGTTGAGCTACACATCTAGCTCTATGTCCTTGCCCCAATCTGCATCGGGTTCCTCCATCTTCCCCTCCCCACATACACTCTTTGACCTCATTATGTTCTTCTGGGTGACCTATAGGGAGTCGACACCGTCATCCTGAGTGTCATCCATATGTACAATGTCATCTGTTGGACACTTGTTGCCACCACTCTGATTGGAATGGGTCTGTGATGGTGGGTGTCTGGGTACTGGTTGCGAAGGTGGTGGTGGTAGTGGTGGACATCTGGTCTTTGCTGCTGGAGACTTTGGGAAGCGATAGGGTCGTTGTTTTGGATGGTGGATGTACAGGAGGTAGTTGTGTTTTTCAATTCCCTGTTTGAAGGTAGCTCTTTTAAGGCATTTTCTGGTCCGACAGGGACCTGGGTTAGCTAACGTTGACAGTAAACACTGTCTATTTGTGTTGGTACACCTGTGGATGTTCCTGGTGGAATTTCTCAACCATGTCCATTACACTTGATAGGTTGGACGTGGGAACCCAAGAGTTCTCAGAGTCAGGGTAATCCAACCATTTGATCAGGTATTGAGTTCCCTTTCTGTTTCTGGTGGGCTTTGAGTCGAGTACCTTTTCCACGTCGTATTCTTCATCTTGGCCCATGTGCATCCGTCTCAACGTATGGTGATAGTAACGATGCGTGAAAGATGGGGTGTATTTGCCAGGTTTTTGGTAATTTCAACTTGTAGTTGACCTGGCTGATTACTTCAATGATTTCGAACGGTCCATGACAACGATCAGACAACTTAGCTTTTGGTCTCGTTGTTTTTAGATTTTTCCCATCGAGTAGCACTCTATCCCCAACTTTGTACCCTGTCCATGGTATAGAGTGGTTTCCGTGCTGATTCTTCATGGTTTCTGCCGCTGAAGATAAACTAGCTTTGAGCTCATCTCTGAGTCGGTTAAGATTTTCGAGACGTTCTTCAACTGTTGGTAAGTTGGATGTCGGGTTGAACGTTGGGAAGAATCACAGTTGATATCCGTGTAAGAGTTCGAATGGTGATTTCCCGGTTGCTGAGTGAACTCTAGTGTTATGGCTGAATTCTGCATATGGTATGTAGTCCACCCAGTCTTCCTGTCGGTAGTTGCAGAAGATCCATTGATACGCCTGTTTTCTGGCTATACATGCATACGCACTATATTTGCTTCTCTTCACGAAGCCATTCTATCCTGAAGTGCACCTAGAAGTAGATGAGCCTGTCACTCAGATACAATCCACCCAGAACTATCCTAAGTCAATCAAAGCAATAACAGTATGCACTATACGAACTCTGTTCAGCAGTAGTCTAACATAGATGACTACATCAATCTCATAAGTACACTTATTGTCCTCCTGAACCCATCTATCCAATGTCCCTTCTCTTCGTGAAGTATCCTACTCTCCTCCAGACTTGTTCCAGTGTTTGATTACTAGATACTATGGACCTATGGACACGTAGCCGACGTGTGTGGCTTATGGACTTTCTCTTTTCCGATACTGTACAGTTATAGCGACCTTAGTCATCTGTTCCCTCCCTTAAATACTCGAACCAAGTAGATACACCTTAGACAAGTTCCCTACACACACTGTAAAAGCCTAACAGCATACCAGTTATCATATTGAACTTCCTGCAAGGTGCACCACACCAAGCAGGCCTATTTTAAAGTTTCTTTGAGACCTTGAGTAGCTTCACGAAGCGTGTTTCCTGGTACAGAGCGTCCCAGAAGTTGTACAGAGCGTACCTCTTGACTCATCAAGCTCATCTAGAGTTTATTAAAGAGAAAGGTGCAGAGCGTACCTGCCATAGTCTTCATTGATAGTATTCGCGAAGTACTAAGTTTTCTTCAATACTAGCCCATTATCTTGTTTATCCTTTCCTTAAGGGCACCCCAGATTCCTTCAGGTAGACGACGCCTGTGCAGAAGTCCTTGTATATTTCCATCTTTCAGCCCACCTCTTGCCTTTGTAACACTTTGGGCATACCTATCATCTCACCACCATCATCATCGCATAAACCCCTCAACGCTACCCTCATCAAATCCCTACAACACCCTATACATACCTACCCTTTCGTCCCCCTTCGCTGTCCAGCTATCCTCTCTTCCCAAAGACATCTCACTACTTCGTTTAAGACAACTCAACTACCTTTACCATCCTCTCCACCTACCCCATATCACATATAGAAACCTATCCCCTTCTATTCAAACATACATTCATACTTTTATACATATCTTCTGTTAGGGAGCTTCAGCATCCTGTACCTAAAGAACTTGCTTGATAGTTGTGGTTGTTTGGTAGTTATTCGCTGCTAGACCCACGTCTACCATCTCACCGTAAGAACTGTTCTAGCTCTTGGTTGTATCGTTCAGATTCTCTGTCGGTCTGTGGGTGATAAGCTGTACTCAGGGCTGATGTTACTCCAAGTTTCTCATGGACTGTGGCCATGACTTTACTAGCAAAATGTGGTCCTCGGTCAGAGATCATTTTATCCCACAGTCCATATCGCCGCCATGTGTGATCAAGTAAGAGGTTAACTGTACCATCGCTGTCAATTGTTTTTGTGCACGGCAATATAACGACGGTTTTTGTTGACCTGTCAACGACAACATGTACTGCATTGAATCCTTTACATTCGGGGAGATCTGTGATGAAGTCGGTAGTGATAGTTCCGAAGAGTCGTTCTGGAATTTCAGTGGGTACCAAGGGAACTCAGGTCGGATTGTTATTGGGTTTCGTCAGTTGACATTTGGCACAGCCGTTTATATAGTCTCTGACAAATACCGACATACCCAGCCACCAGAATTCTCTGCTGACTAGTTTGTAGGTTTTATATCTTCCAGGGTGACCCGTCGCTAGAGAGTTGTGGTGTAACTTTACGATGTCTCGTCGGAGATCGTTGTCGGCTGGGACATAGATTTTGCTGTGGAATAATATAATCCTGTCCTCGTAGTTCCATTCCTGTAGATTTTTTACCAGAGACCGTGGTCTGTTTTGTAGGATGACGTCGAGGGCACTCACTACTTCCAGGTCCCTTTTGGGGGACTCTTTGATCCTTCGTCGTAGTTCTACGTCTCCTATGGCAGTTACAGTCCCTTGTCTGGTTGCTCGGATACGGAAGAACTTAGGATCAAGTAGGACCCTGTTGGTATTGTCGTTTTCTATTCCGACTTGATGATCTGGTCATCTAGACAATGGATCAGCTTTGTTAAGGCTTCCCGGTTTATGGAGCAGGGAGAACTCAAATCGTGTTAGGAACAATGCCCATCGTGCTTGTCGTTGGCTAAGTTTCTGAGCTGTCTGGAAGTATGTCAGGTTATGATGGTTGGTCAGGATTTCAATTGGGTGTGGGGCTCCTTCTAGGTAGTGTCGCCATGCTTCTAATGCCTGTATGATTGCAAGCAATTCCTTGTTGTGGATGTCATAGTTTCATTCTGTCTCGGAGAGTGACTTGGAGATGTATGCCACTGGGTGCCATTGATTGTTGTCTCCGGTTTGCATGAGTATCTCTCCTGTTGCATATTCTGATGCGTCGACTTCTACTCGATATGGTTTGGTATGATTGGGCATTAATAGGACTGGTTTGGACATAAAAGCCGTTTTGAGTGATTGAAAGGCTTCTTCCGCTTCTGTTCCCCAACTCCACTGATTGTCCTTCCTTGTTAGGTTGAACAGTGGTTGTGCGATTTTTGAGAAGTCTTTGATGAATCGTCTATAAAAGTTTATGAATCCCAGGAATGCTTGTACTTCCTTCACCGTTTTCAGTGTTGGCCATTCAATTACTCCTGCTACCTTCGCAGGGTCCATTGCTAAGGTGTCGTGGGAAATGATAAGACCTAGGAAGTCGACCTTATCAGTTTTGAACATGCACTTCTCTGGTTTCGCGTATAAGTCGTTGTCCCACAAGCATTGTAACACCTTTTGTACAAGTTCACGGTGAATATGAGAATGTCATCCATATAAATAACGACCTTCCCTTGATCGATCAGATCCTTAAAGATTGTATTCATCATTGCTTGGCAGGTGGCTGGTGAATTCATCAGTCTGAAAAACATGACTGTTGGTTCGAAAAGTCCTCGATTAGTTTTGAAGGCGGCTTTCCATTCATCTCCTTCTTTGATTTGGATGTTATTGTGTCCCCATTGTAGATCGATTTTGGTAAACACGTGGGCGTTCTTGAGTTTGTCAATAAGTTCTGGAATAAGGGGTAAGGGATACGCGTTTTTTACAGTACCCTTGTTGAGCTCTCGGTAATCCTGTATGGGTCATAGTTTTCCATCTTTCTTTTTAACAAAGAAGAAAGGACTCGCCATAGGTGACTTCGATGGTTTGATGTATCCTTTTTTAAGATTTTCGTCCAGGAAGGAGTCTAACTCGGTTTGTTCGTTTGGTGATAGAGGGTATGTTTTACATGTTCGTGGTTGGAAGCCCTCTCGTAGTTCGATTGCGTGGTCCCAACTGCCTCATTGGGGTAAGTGTTCTGAGGTTTCTTTGTCAAACACCGACAAGTAATTGTGGTATTGTTTGGGGATTTGTTCTTCTAGTGGTGTTGGTTGATCTGTTGTTGTTTGATTCTTAGTGATTTTCTGCGCTTTCTGTAAAAGCTACTCGGATACTCAGCTTGATTTCTGATGATTCTTCGTCTTGGTCTTTTGGGGTGTCAATATATTCCATGGCGAGTTGACTCCATTGGTCTGGAACGTTCCATTGTCCTGTTGTATCTTCTGAGGATAGTAACGCTCCCGATTTGATCTGTCTCATGTGATTGTGCCAGGGTTGTGATCTTCAACGTTGGCCTGCTATCTTGGGCTGTGCCACTGGTTTATAGGGTCCAGTGGCTTCTTTGTATAACACTTGGTATTCTCAGTGATAGATTCTGGGGTCAATTACTTCAGGTTGTCTTGGTTTCATGGGATGAATTTTTGACTTAGCTCTGATTTTTACCGGTGGTTTCTCTAGTACACAGGTATCATCACAGCGTGTTAGGTTAACTTCTGAGGTCACCCAGTCAATTTCTGGGTTGTGGTGTTCTAGCCAATTGGTTCCTAGGATGATATCGTGTTTACCGATGTCTGTAATATAAAACTCGGCCGTCTCTTCGTGATACGATTTTTGATCTTGTGTATAGATTCATAACTTCTGGATGGTGTAATGTGTCACCCATCCCATAACGGTTTTAGATCCGTCAACGTTTTGTACAGGAAAGGGTTTTTCTATTGGGATTTGATTTAGGTGGTGTTTTTGAGCGAAGGTGTTGTTGATAATAACTCCTTCTGCTCCACTGTCTAGCAGAGCAATTGCGTCGATTTTTCGTCCAGTTATTTTGCCGATTAATTCTGTTTCTAGTTCTATCGAGGGAATCTGTCGATTTCAAGTGATTGCCATGATTCTTAGCTTGGATGGGAACTGTGGCTTACGAAAGGGTATAAGGCTCATGTATTGCCTATTTTTACTGGTATATATGTCCATATCCCTCCTCCTGACAACGTGACAGGGGTGTTCAAAAATCCACTTGTGTTACAAGGTCCTTCAGGTATCCCGCTGCTTTCTTCTTCTCTTCCCCAGATAGTGCCCTGACTTTGGCGGTGAATTCTTCCGCGATCTCCTTCATCGTGGTATTTGTCCCGGAGGACGAGGGTTCGGTTGTAGCCTTTGTTGTTCTGATTGAAGGTTTCCAGGCCATATTATTGGAGTTGGTCGTGGTGGGCCTGGGAAACGTAGGACAGTTAAATGTAGTATGTCCTAGTCTGCGACAGCCGAAGCATCGTCCTTCCTGTTTCATCCTTTCCCTTTCTTCGTTTGTCAGCTTAGGTGGATATTTGATATTCGGAGATGCACCTGGGGTATTTTTCTGGAATGTATTTACTTCCATACTTCTCGCTCGACTGCCTCCCGCATTCTGTGATCCTTTAATCTGTCATTCTCCTTCCCCTCGTGATTTACTCCATAAAGCCTTCTCTGTCTGCCTTTCTACCCAAATCATGTGTTGTTTAACAGCAACTTTCTGTAGTGCCTCGAGGTTCCTGGGTTGCGATGGTAGATAGGAAATTCGATCTACCAATCCTTTCAGAAGTCCTTTTCAATAGTACTTCATTAAACCTTCGTTGTTATAGCTGGTATCTTTAGCGTATAACTTGAATTGAGAGTTGTACTTATCTATATCCGCTAATGCTCCTTCCATCCTTATGACCTCTATCTTTGCTTGTGCTTGCATTTTTCGGGACGTTGGTTTAAAGTCATGTAGAAATTGTTGTTTTACTTCTTGCAACGTCCACCTCTTCTTCTTCTTAGACCCCAGTGACGAGTCTTCGTTTGTGCTCCAATACTCCTTGTCACTATCACTAAAATCATCGTCTTCTTCGTAGATTTTCGCCATCATATCGTGAGCCATTGTCCTGCTTCCTCTCCCATAAAGAGTGTGAGAAATAGCGCTATCTTCTCGTTTTCCGTGGGGTATACTCCTTTGTTAAGTCAGAGGTATTTGGTGAACTCAGCTAACCAATCCTTCACCAAGTTTCGTTCTCCTGTAAACTTTTCTGGTTTTGCTCCTCTTTCTTTTGTGGTTTTGTTTGGGAGCTGATCGTTGTCAGAGAGGGTATCAGCGGGAGGTCTGTTTGTTCCTCCTGTGGCTGCGGTAGCTGAGGCGGGTTCGTTGTATTCGGACATTTTGAAGGAAGAAATGAGATTCTGGAGATTGATTGTTTGTTGAGGAGGGACGGATATGGGTTCTTGGATTGCACTGGGGGACCTGTCAGATGGAGATCTTCTAAGGGGAGTTTGTGGTTCGATGGGAGAGAGTGGAAGTTCTGGTTCGGGGGTAGGTTTGTTTATGGGGAGTTGGGTTTCTGTAGCGGATTCTGGTACGACGTGTTGCCCAGTTGATTGTACGGGTTCTAGACCGTATCCTAGTTCTGTTTGGGTGATTGCTCGATTGTGTATAGAGAGTCGGTTCGGGCACGGATTATTTGGACAGGCCTCCCACTGGTTGTTAACTGAAACGTGATATTCTTCCTGTCATTGAGAGTGGTATGCGTGGGGTCGATGGATACAAGTAGTGGGGATATGAGGTGAGGAGGTATGACTAGGGACTCGGGATGCAGCATGTGATCGTGATCAGGTTATTCTAGGGTTTCCGCTTCTGGACATACACTAGTTGATGTCTTCAGGGTCTGAGAACAGGTGATCCCACTGATTGATGGGTACGTCCTCCCAATGGAACCCTTGCCGATAGTAGTCATTTATTCTTGGGGTTCGAGTTTGGTAATATCTCTTGCGTTCTTCTTGGCAGTGTTCTAGGATGTCACTTTCCCTGTAGTTGCCATGACTGAACCAACAAGGAATAGGAGTGTTTCCAAGTCAAACAAAGTAACAAGTGTCTATGACTGCCACGTAACGTGGGGATGCGTTTTCAGGAGATATCTTTATTCAAAGATATTCAAAGATGGTCACTTCACCTTTGGCCCACGTTCTTTCGTTTAATTTGATCCAATGGTTATCAAATGTGATGGTGTGCTTTTGTACTGTGTTTTTGACTCGTTGCGAGTAATCTTTGAAGCTGTCTGGGTCTGAATCTTCGATTTTATAGCAGTATTCTGGTGGGGGTCGGATTCGTAGGTTGTCAAGGAATGGTTCAAAGTTGAAAGCCAGTGTGTATGGTTTAGGATTTCAATTACAGAGTCGGTTGACCACCCTACTCGAATCAGCGAGTCTGGTTTTATGTCTCAAAACTGTGTAGACAGGGGATGACTTTGTGCAACAACTCCTTGAGATTGTTCATGCCAGCCAACCTGTGAGACTCCTCACACAGGGTAGAGCTGCTGGGCTTGGGGGCACCGTAGGGGAAAGATGGGGAATAGGAAGGTCCAGTAAAACAGAAGGATTTGTAGTGGGTTGTGAGGTCTGTTTGTGAGGTGGGTGTAAGAGAGTCTGTTCAAGTGTCAAGAACGTTGTCACTTAGCGAATAACCACCCAAGTCACACGATGAACAAGATAGATTGGCAAGTTACAATGAGAAGAGAGAGAGAGAGAAAGATGTAGAGAGATAATAGAGACGAGTAGTGGACGAGTAGCTGACTAGGCTCGACACTGCACTGTACTAAGAGTGGAGTGGAGACGAAGTGAACAGACTAAAGAACTAACTACAAGTCCCTTGGTATATATGTAAAAGAAGTGAATAGAGAATAAGTGAATAAGTAAGAATGTCCATGGAGATAGGAATCGGAGGAGATAAATGATGTACATGTCAGATCTAGTGATGGTAACCGTAGATAGGGGAGATGATGATGGGAATATGAGAGAAATGAATAGTAGTCCATGGAGTTAAGAAATGAATAGGGAGGTGAATACAGTGGCAATTCGTGACACTGTACCCCAGTTAATTTATGTCATAGCGACCTCCCAAATCTTTACCACAGCTTCAAACTCCCACCCCTTTTGTTGCCACTCACACAGCAGGGTGTGGAGCACATTTACCAGCCATTTTTGTGCACTCTTAAATGACAGATAGTTCACATGATCTCAGGTGAGATAAAATCTGTCATATTTGCTGCCAAAAACCGGGTTGCAAAAGCTCAAATTATGCACTCAAGTTTTTCTGTGCCAAACCTTTTATTCATTTGTGACCAAAAAAGAGAAGCAAATAGTATTTGAATTTTGATTTGTGAGAAAATGTGCAAAAATGATATGACCAGTATTTGCATGCCGGATTCCAGTGAGTAAAAGGAATTCATCAGGGTACTTGAAAAAACACAAATTTAAATTACCAATTTTTCTCAGCAGCCAGGCCTACTCCATATGGCACTGATTTGAGGCTGATGTTCCATATGGAGTATGCCCGGTGCTGAGCAAAACTCCGTCATTTAAATTTAGATTTTTCCTGTCCGCAGTGCTTTTCCTTTTACTTGCTGGAATCTGGCACACAGTACTGATCATACCTTTTGCGCATTTTCTCACAAATCAAAATTCGGATACTATTTGTGACCAAAAGATGAACAAAAAGTTTAGCACAGAAAAACTTAAGTGCATAATTTGAGCTTTTGCGACCTGGTTTTTGTTTATCTCACCCAAAATTGTGTGAACTATCCGTCATTTAAGAGTGCACAAAAATGGCTGGTCAATATGCTCCACGCCCTGCTGTGTCAAATTATTACAGTAAGCTGGTCTCTCACAGGAGGCATGCACCACTATGGTTGACTGCCAACTGTCTTAAAGCTGATTGTTTGATGATTGTTTTACCATTGAACAACTGTCCTAATGCAAATGGTAAAAATTTCTCATGGACTCCCCCCAAAGTCCAAGCAGGTTCAAACCCTGCTGGTATTTCATACAAACATATATCATTCCTCTACCTTTGAGCAAGGTCAAATGCCAGGGGATACAAACTACAAACTGTGGCTTTCATTAGGAAACTGTGGAACACATCTCTGGTTTGGCAGTGAAAAAATTGAAAAACCAGGCATAGAATAATTAGCAGCTAGGTAAAAATGATCTCTCAATTCTATAAAACTGCAAGTCCAAATGAGAAGATTGATACAGCTATATGACAATATTTTTATTGCCAGGCTGCTCTACATCCTGTGTAAAAGTACCAAGTATGTGCAGAGTTTGTACATGTGCCCATTCTAGCTGATGGGTCAATGCAAACTGACCATCGAACAACTGTCAAACAACCAGCTTTAAGACAGTTGGCAGCCAACTGTAGTGGTGGATGCCTCCCATGTCTGCCCTTCCCAACAACTGAAATGTCTAGACTCAGTCTGGACTGGGTCAAAGGACCATTGATGTTGTGCCAACATCTCAACTCATCTCACCTTCCAGTGTCATGCTTCATGGGATATAATGTGTGTCCACAGCTTTCTCACTGCAAGTATGAAAGGGGTGTGGACCAGCACTGACATGTGGTGAGTATGAGGCTGCAGGGTCTACCTCAGACTAAGTAGCCTATGACAACAACAAGGACACTACAGATGGTGGAAAACTGAAAAAAGAAACAACATGCTGATGCATTGGATGGGTTGTTGTTGGGTTGTTGGTAGGCAAACAAACTGTGACATCACAGTCACAAAACAAAGATCAGGAGATTTAGGAATAGACAAATGGGAAAAGCAGGGGGCAATTCGACATAGCCACATGCAGAAATGGAGTGTAAAGAACTAATCCTTCATTTCATTTCGGCCTTGTAATGGCCATACTATCTGCCATTTGCCAGCATTTGCTGCCCTGCTCCTCTGCTTCTCAAGCTTGGCTTCAGCCTCAACACCCTGGCCCCTTGTAATTCTTGCCTCTCCATCATCAAGTCCTCCCTTTTTCCACAAGGTTTGGCAACAAACTTTGACCTCAGCATTCCCTCCAAGTCAGAACTCTCTTCTTTACAAGGCCCTTTTAAGGGACTTGTTCTTACAAATGCTGTTTGCAGCAGTACACTGGCATCTCCTGCCAGATGCAGTCCAGACCTCAGCTTCAACATCTCCCATCCAATGCTGTGCACATCACATGGGATCATGGTGTGATGACATGGCCTTGTCTGCTCTCATCCACAACGCTCATCGGCTTTCCAATGTGACAACACCTCTTCACTATGCTTGCCATACTTTACCAAAAACCATATGATTTGAAAGCTATAATTTATTTTGGAGATCCACAGTGTCAAGAGTCATGCACAGCAGCCACCCCCTATCTCTTGTTTTCCTCAGACTCTCCCTTTTTCAAACACATGTTCAATACATGTGCTTTCTCATGTACTTATGAGTCACATTGACTCATTCTCCTTTCTGACTCATTTCTTTACTCTGACTCATATGTAAGATATATAAACTGTAGATGTACTTTTACTTTAGTCCTGATATTTTTCAACCCCTTGTCTGCAAGTACTTACCTACCAATGGTATTGCTCTGATTGTTTGTTATCTTTTGTGCTGATTATACTTTCATTTCCTGGAGTATCATTTGATATTCACAACTGCCTAGTGGTTTCACACTTGAGGGACTGTGTTTAGAAGACTGCATCAAGCTCATACATTGTTCCTGCTTACATCTGGTACTTGCGACATGGTCTCTGACACACAGTTTCAACATGGCTTGTCCCTCTGGATTTTTACTATCAGTCTTTGCAGTACTTGTTCACATTTTTTATAGGGTGTTTATCTTCAAGCACCATCAAGTACAGTTTGTAGCAGCAAGCAACTTTTCTTGCTGGATGAAAAACATGGGTTGTCATTTCTGAGTGATTACAGTGCTCCACCATGCAGGACATGTCACAATCAGACGCTCAACAGCATTGAGTCTGACTCTGAACTGTAGGCCATGTTGCCAATGTGACAGTGAGTCCTGTAAATGTCATGCTCACAACTGGGATTCTAATGACATGGGTGCCTTGGCTCTTCGTTTCAGCTTTCTATGCAACAAATTATGTACTTTGTTATATCAACCAAGAGAGTTTGACTCAATATCTAGCATTGCATTGTCAGTACCAAACACATAGAGGCATGCATACTCAGACTACACAGGTAGGTCAGCATTGCTTGGTTTCCTACAGAGACAAGGGTATTGATTTTTTATCTTCTGGACTGACCATTGGAATGGGCTGGAGGCTGGCTATCACTATGCCTGAGCCAAACACAGTAGATTGAGGTGAAGAGCTAGCTATGATGTACATGCAGGCTGTATACTACATGATCATGTGACTACATAGGACCTAGACCTCTCCAAAACCCCTACTCCATGTGATGTCCTTGTCACCTGGAAACAAACAGGAGAAAACAAAAAGAAACAGCCTATACATGAACCTAGCCCAACTCTCCCAAAATATGACTCAACTGTACCAAATGAGGACCTCCTACCCAATCCAACAGAAATGAGGGAAGCAAAGGTGTTGTGAATGTCTGAACAGTGATATAAGCTCTGAGACCATGAGGATGTTGGTGTGTAATGACAGGACAGGACAGTGATGTAGCACTGGGATGTGAATGTAACATAGGTGTAGCAACAAATTGACAGTTGCTCCAACATGTAAACCAAGACTGTCAAGACTGTTGAGCATGGTGCTGAAGAGAGTTGAAGGGATGAATAGATGAACTGTTTGAGTGAAGATGTGGTCTAGAGCATAGGACTCCTGGTATCATGAACCCTTGAGCCAGGCTAAACTTCTATATGCTGAATCAGCGTGTTGATGAGGGGAGAATGCCCAGGAGGAGTCTGGAACCTAGGGGTAGCTCCAGTGAGAGTGACACTACTCACCCACTGACCCTGAGCCTACAAGACTGGAGATCCAAACTGCTGGCAGATCAGTCTTCATGCCTATACAGCAACTGAGATGACAGCAAAGACCTAGACCAAGGAGAACAACAATGGATGGGGATTGTAGGATGAGAATCCCTCTAAGAGGGTATGAGACAACTGTGACTCCTAAGAGAGTCGTCTGACTGGATTTGCTGTGCACCAGTATAGTGCACACCACCGAGTTTCACAAATGCAGAACAAGTGAAAGAAGAACAAGGAGGACAAACAAGATCAATTCTGAGGCTTGAGTGTGGGAGAACACTACCTATATATTAGTAGTGAAACCAACTCCTGTATCAGGACTCTGCAACTAACTCCAGTACTCCTGTAACTAATGTACATAATGATTGCAAGTCCCAAACAGTGAATAGAACAACAAAATCAAATGTTAAACAGTAAATATAAATGTGGAGCAATGGACAGAATGGATAATCAGCATAATAAATGAAACAGAAATGGAATAGGGTAAGGGCACACCAAGGTATAATCAAAAAACCCTCTGAGGGTTTCTGGGCTTGGGCAGTGATGTGTGTATGAGTGACAGATATGGAAGTATGAGGAGACATGTGCATCTGGCATGTGCTGAGAGTATAGCTGAGGGTGGCTGAGCTGAAGGATTCTGACACCTGGCAGATTGGATTTGACTCATATGTGGATGCATCTGCTTGGATTTGGTCAGTCAAACATCCCAATCTGCATCTGCAGACAGTAGCCACCTGTGCTGTGTTGTAACACTGAGCCTGTTTCTACACTTTCTTTTTGATTCTTTTAGTGTAATTTTGTCTATTACTATGCTTTGATGTACAGTACTTATGGTAATTACTGAATTTCTCAAGTACAGAGTCTTTTTGGTTTCTAAATGAGAGAGTTTCTCACACTGACCAGACCATTTTTTTTGGTCCATATCCTGTTGTTTGAAAGCACATGTTGCTTTCAGAGATACAAAAACTGAGAATGATATATATAGTACCTCAGGCAAGCCTGAGACTGACCCAACTGTCATGGGTCATGCATTTTACCACCCCCTATCCTTTATTTTTCTGGACATTCTCCTCTTCAAACACATGTTCAACACATGTGCTTCCTCACATACTCATGAGTCATATTGACTCATTACAATTCATATGTAGGATATATAAACTGTAGATACTTGTACTTGTACTTTAGTCCAGATTGTCATGACGTCTATATTTGGTACTATTTATTTCTTCTTATCTCCGTATCCTCAGACCTTTACACCATTTGACTCTTGTTCCACATGCTACGCACCGGACCTTTCATTTCTCCGATACAGCTTCGATACAGCTTCTTGACAGCTTCCTTTACAGCTTCCTTTATAGCTTTCTTTACAGCTTTCTTTACAGCTTTACTTTTACATATATAAACCCCGCCCTGACACCTGGTTCCCCATCTTGACCTCTTCGTCATTGGGACCAGGTGTGTATTCCCCTTTTCATTACTTCTTTCACCTTTACTGATGGGCACTGTAGTTCCAGTACTTACTGCTGTCTGTTAGTCAAGTCGAGCCCATAGCTCCTCGTTATCACTATCTAAGCGCTCGCCTCTTTGTGACATTAGGTCAAGATCCCTTACTGCACCGGTGGCCTCCATATAGGTTGCCCTTGCAGGTACTACTGCCACCACGTCTGGACGATACGCTGCACCATCCTCAGTCTCTGATTCATCTGTCTCTGCATCTCCCCCACTGCCTCTGACGCCATTGTTCTGTGTAGATTGGCTACACGGTCTTGACTTAACAGATCAGAAGCACGTCAGCTTTGATATCGACAGCTACCTTGAAAACGGAGAAGAACTCTACAACAACTGCCAGCAACAGCCTTGTCCCCACGCTCATCAATCCATCCCCCAGGTCCGCTACTACTCCTGGGAAGGAGAACACAGTATAATCCTACCCAGCAATCCAGCCCTACTCCACTCCCACTTCCTACGCCTTGCCTTCAGTCACCTGCCATTCTTTGGTCCTGTTTCTAGTACTTCCACTGTTCCATCACCAGACATCACTCACACCCCACTACCGCTATCCGCTCCACCTTCTGCCATACCAACAGCCCGTCCCAGTCCTACACTCATACCCAATCCATCCCCTCTTCCCGTGTCACCAGCCCCACTCAGTCCCATTGCTTCCCCAATCACTGACATCGACATGTCCTCCGCCACCCTTGAAAACCTCCTCCAGGCTCTGGTCAACAACCAGAACCAGCTGCAGCAGGCAATCACCAATTTGGTCAATAGACCTACCCACGAATCCTCAGACAAAACTGCCAAACCAGCCCCATTCAAAGGCGAACCAGCCAAACTCGACTCATTCCTATCTCTCTTCATTCTCTGGGCTGGAGAACAAAAGCGGCTCAAACTTGACAGTGGGAAACTTGATCCACAGAAGTGCATTGCAGAAGCACTCCTTATGATGGAAGGACCTGCTGCAGAATGGGCTGCAGAGTATGCTCATCATATCAGCAGAGTCCGAGCAGATGAAGCTGGAGCAGTCTTCCCCTGGGAAGGGAACTGGGACAACTTCACCCACGCACTAAAAGTTCGGTTTGGGATAGCAAACGAGCAGCAGTTGGCCAAGAACAAGCTCGAGGCATTGAAACAGGGAGATAAAACAGTGGCGGAGTTCTCTCAGATTTTCAAGATGTGGGCAGAGAAGACTGGGTTCTTGGATCAGGACCTCCAGTACAAGTTCCGAAAGCGCCTTCATAAGGACCTGTTGTTCCCATTAGCAAATGTGGAGCTAGGACAGAAGGAGGCCCCTAAAAACCTAGACGAGCTGATCAACCAAGCACTTCATGTGGAACAGACCCTAGCAGAGTTCGTAGGAAAACCAGTCACTGGCCCTACCCCATCCCCCTCCAGATTCCCCTCTGCGCGAGACCCTAACGCCATGGACGTTGATGCCTCCCGTACTGAGCATCCCCAGGGTAACGGACGCACCTTCGTGGACTACCAGAAGGTGATGCAGGGGTGCTGCTACGGCTGCGGTTCCAAGGATCACATGAAACGAGATGGGAACCACGGACGTGACAAGTGTGACTACTGTGAGAGGATGGGTCATCGCTCTTCCGTCTGTCAGGACCGATACATGGGTCGACCCAGAGGAGGGGGTCGAAGTAGACAACGTGTGGCTGCCACTATTAGTGATACCTTTAGTCTTTTCCCTGATGATCCACCCTCTCCTACCCCTGCTGCTGCCCCCACTGCTACTGTCGCCGCTTCCTCATCCACTGAATCGCCGTCTATGCTCTCTGCCTTGCAACAATCTATCGCCGATCAAACTGCCTTACTCCGTAACATCACTAACCAACAGGGTTTTTGAAACGGGTGTCCATTCCCGCCACAGCGCGAACACCTCTGAATACCCATATGCTCTCTTGTTCCTTGTACAATTCTATTCCCTCATGTACCATATCCAGTATCCCCGAAATAGAATCTTGTGCTTCTCACTTCCATATACGTGTGAAACTCCGAGGAAGACGAAATGAGGCAGTTGGTTGACAGCGGAACTACAGGACTGTTCCTGGGACAGTCATTTGTAAAGCGGCACCAGATCCAAACCTATCCCCTCTGTAAACCCCTAGATGTCTACAACATTGATGGGACCCTTAACCGAGCAGGGTGTATAGATCAGTTCTGTTGGCTAGCTATGACAGCAGATGGACAGGAGGCATGGCTAGATTTTCTGGTTACGGACTTAGGCGGAGAAGACGTCATCCTGGGTCTTCCCTGGCTGCGTAAGATGAACCCACAGATTGACTGAACAGGCGGCCGGCTGCAAATCCCTGTAGCACCGCCCCCATCAGTGGAAGAGATCCCCGATCAGGATCAGTTCGTTGCTACCAATTTCGGACCAACCTCAAGGGGAAATGTTGTCCTGGAAGGCGCAGAATCTGAACCAACCCAGTCAATTCCTCAGGGAACACATGCAGATCTGGCAGCAGAAGAGGAGGAGGAGGAACCCCAAGTATATCGCATTCGCGCTAACCGGGCTACGAGGCGCTCCTGGAAGAAAGCAGGGATCCTTGCTGACACTGGAGAAGAAGTCTGGTGTGCTGCAGGGTTCACTTACTCACAGCAGCTGGCTGAAGAGGCAAACCTGATGAAACCGAAACAGTCGTTTGAGGAGATAGTCCCTCCTCAATATCGGGATTATTCTCAGGTCTTCTCTGAAGCTGAGTTGGAACGCCTTCCTGCACACAAACCCTGGGATCATGCTATTGAACTGGTACCTGGAGCACCCGCTACCCTACGAACCAAGATCTACCCGATGTCCATCAATGAACAGCAGGAACTCGATCAATTCCTTGACGAAAATGTCCGCAAGGGATATATCTGGCCCTCCAAATCCCCTCTGTCCTCTCCAGTCTTCTTTGTGAAGAAGAAAGATGGGAAACTTCGGTTTGTTCAGGATTACCGACACCTAAACGAGTACACTATTAAGAACTGCTACCCTCTTCCCCTTGTTGCCGACATAGTCAGCCGCCTTCAAGGTGCCAAATACTTCACCAAGTTTGATGTACGTTGGGGTTACAACAATGTCCAGATCAAACAGGGGGACGAGTGGAAGGCAGCATTTGCAACCAACCGAGGACTCTTCGAACCTACTGTCATGTTCTTCGGACTGACAAACTCGCCAGCTACTTTCCAGGGCCTCATGAACTCCATCTTCTCAGACTTGATCGCAGCAGGCAAGGTAGCAGTTTATCTGGATGACATCCTGATCTTCAGTGGGACCCTGGAAGAACACTGAGGAGTGGTTCGGGAAGTGCTAGCCAGGTTGAAAAGGAATGATCTGTATCTGAGGCCAGAGAAATGCGAGTTTGAACGAGAGGAGATAGAATATCTGGGGCTGATTATCCGGGAAGGGCAAGTTCACATGGACCCAGTGAAGGTGGCAGCAGTACAGCACTGGCCAGTTCCCCGCAATGTCCGCGACATTCAGGCGTTCTTGGGCTTTGCAAATTTCTACTGACGATTCATAGAGAACTTTGCTAAAACTGCTCGGCCTCTGAATGACCTCACTCGTAAAGACATCTCATTTAATTGGGGAACTCACCAACAGGAAGCCTTTGACTCCCTTTGAACAGCCTTCACCTCTGCGCCCATTCTTACACTCTGGTCACCAGATTGTCCTACCCGAGTCGAAGTAGACGCTTCAGGCTTCGCGACAGGAGGAGCTCTAATGCAGATGTTGGAAGACGGTCTTTGGCACCCAGTAGCATTCCGTTCCGCATCCATGCAGTCAGCTGAACGCAATTACGAAATCTACGACCGAGAGATGCTGGCTATTATCGAGGCACTGAAAGATTGGCAGAGTTATCTGGAAGGACTACCACAGCCCTTTGAAATTATCACAGATCACTCCAATCTAGAGTTCTGGCAAACGGCACAGGATCTTAGTCGGCGACAAGCAAGATGGGCCCTGTGGCTATCACGCTTCGACTTTCGACTAATCCATCGCCCAGGCAAAGCGAATACCCAAGCAGATGCCCTCTCTCGCCTCTCCTCCCACCAAGTAACGGACCGGGAAGACAATCTGGAAACCACAGTACTCAAACCAGAACACTTTGTAAGGCTCGCCACCACTACGCTGGCAAACCCTCTAGAGGAATGAATTCATCAGGCACTGGGAAGAGAAGTGGAGGTGTTAAAAGGACTAGAGCAGTTGAAGAAGGAAGGATTGCAACGACTGGCCAATGGTTTACCCAAATGGGAGGAGGATAATGGATTGGTATATCACAAGGGGCGAGTCTACGTCCCCCCAAATGAAGACCTGCAGAGGGCAATAGTAGAACAATGCCATGACGAACCATCAGCAGGACATCCAGGACTACATGGAACACCCGATTTGGTAACCTCGCACTTCTGGTGGCCCACCATTCGCTCTTTTGTGGAGAAGTACATGGAGGGATGTGATAAATGCGCCAGGAAGAAGCTGCAACGTCATCCGCGAGCAGTAATCCAGCCTTTGGATGTACCCTGAGGACTCTGGGAAGAAGTTGGAGTCGACCTCATTACACAGCTACCATCCTCGCAAGGCTATGACGCAATCCTGGTCTGCACTGACCTCTACAGAAAACAAGTCCACACCCTTCCCTGCACCTCTAATATCACTGCTACTGAAGTCACCGACCTATACTACTGAGAAATCTTCCGCCTTCATGGCCTCCCACTCCGCTTTGTATCAGATCGTGGTCCACAGTTTGCAGCGCAAACCATGCGTTCTTTGTTGGACCGACTCGGGATCAAGTCAAGCCTCTCCTCAGGCTACTGACCCCAGACGAATGGACAGACAGAACGAGCCAACCAGGAGGTGGAGAAATATCTGCACCTCTACACCAACTACAGACAGGATGATTGGGTGGAGCACCTTCCTATGGCCAAGTTTGTTCTGAACTCCCGCACACACTCCGCACACGGCATGGCACCTTTTGAGGTGACTTATGGCTACCTTCCTCTATTCAACATACCGGTAGGCCGGCGCACAGGCATCCCAAATGTAGAAGACCGTCTTGAAATCCTAAGACAGGTTCGAAGAGATGCAGGATCAGCACTACACCTGGCTAAGCGCTGGATGAAGGAAGGATATGAAAGAGGGAAATGGAAAGGACATCAGTTCAAGGTTGGGGATCATGTCTGGCTGAGTGCAGAAGACATCGACTTGAAACTTTCAAGTGACAAGTTGGGGGATCGACAACTGGGACCATACGAGATTGTAGAGAAAATTGGAGATTTGGACTATCGGTTAGACCTCCCTGAAACTCTTAATCGCCTGCACCCAGTATTCCATGTTGACAAACTCTACCCCTACAAGGGTAATCCAGTGAACGGACTTTTACCTGAGGAACCAGAGCCAGTATACCTCGAGGGGGAGGATGAGCCTGAGTACGAAGTGGACACCCTTCTGGATAGCAGGATACGATGGAGGCGACTGGAATACCTTGTCAAGTGGAAAGGATACGATGACGGTCACAACTCATGGGAGCCAGTTGCGAATCTCAAAAATGCGAAGTGTAAAATCACAGCATTCCACAAGAAACACCCAGAGGCAACAAAGACTTAAGGTTCATTGAGGACGATGAAGTGTAGGAGGGGGGTAATGTCATGACATCTATATTTGGTACTATTTATTTCTTCTTATCTCCGTATCCTCGGACCTTTACACCATTTGACTCTTGTTCCACATGCTACGCACCGGACCTTTCATTTCTCCGATACAGCTTCGATACAGCTTCTTGACAGCTTCCTTTACAGCTTCCTTTATAGCTTTCTTTACAGCTTTCTTTACAGCTTTACTTTTACATATATAAACCCCGCCCTGACACCTGGTTCCCCATCTTGACCTCTTCGTCGTTGGGACCAGGTGTGTATTCCCCTTTTCATTACTTCTTTCACCTTTACTGATGGGCACTGTAGTTCCAGTACTTACTGCTGTCTGTTAGGTATTTAATACATTCTTCGTCGTTGGGACCAGTTCCAGTACTTACTGCTGTCTGTTAGTCAAGTCGAGCCCATAGCTCCTCGTTATCGCTATCTAAGCGCTCGCCTCTTTGTGACACAGATATTTTTCAAGCCCTGTCCCTAATACCATTGGTATTTCTTTGATTCTCTTTGCTGATCTTTGTTGTGAGTCTATTCTACATTACATACAACATAACATTCCATATACATTCCTGCGACTGCCCAGTGGTTTCACACCTGAGGGACTGCTTTGGACATACTCTTCAGGCTCATTCCCATTACTGGATCCTTGTTTTCAGCTTGGAGGTACTTACAGATACAGTCCATGACACCAACAACCATTGGACAATGCCTTTCCACACCATTAATACATCCACAGATAATCCTCAGATTGATTGGATAGTATCTGTCAGATATTGAGCTCTCAGAGAGGCCATCCACTATCTGAATCTAAGTGGCTATTGCTTGGATGCTTGGATGCCATCTGATCTGCCAGGAGCCTTAGTAGAGCACACACTTGGCTCAAGCAGCAGTAGACAGAAGACAATGAGAAACTAGTCCCAAGGCAAAGAAAAATGAAAGAAAATACCCCAAAATAATAATGTCACAACATTACCCCCCTTCTAAGACTCAGCATCCTCAATGAGTCAGTCCCTTGGAGCTTTTGAATGTTTCTTGGGAAATGTAGTTATGGAGCATTTTGCATTGTCAAGGTTGTAGATTGGTTCCTTTTGCATGATGTGTGTCAGTGATTCATAAATAGAAGTATCATGCTGAGAGCTTACAGTGGTAGTGGTGGTGAGGCACTAGCAGCAGCAGTGACCTTTTTACTAGTCTTACTGGTATTTCCCTTTATAATGCTGGTCTTTGATGTGGAAATTTTGGAGGAAGATGGCTTGTTGGGAGCAGTACTTGAAGAGTGAAGACCATGGGCTACTTCCTTGGACATTTTACTCAAGAGATCCTTTGAGGTAGTGGAGGCTCTGTTGGCAATGATAGACTGGATAGTCTTGGTGGTAGCTGTAGGTAGAGGAGTTAAAGAATGTAAATGACACTGTGATGGAGGTGGAGGTAGTGGTGGTGGCAGTGGTGAGGGTGAAGGTAGTGGGATATAATCTGATGCATGATTGGAAGAGTTGTGGCCACAAGTTTTGCATGTTGTGTCAGACATTCTGGAAGGAATGAAGTCCTCACAGTCACAAGGACCATTGCAGCAGTGAGAGAAGATTAATGGCATGAAGGAGTTGAAATGATTGACAAAATTTGGCTATGAAGAAATGGTTGAAAAAAGTGGGTGGTTGAAGTTTGAAAGGTCTTCTTGCTTTTAAGCCTTGACAAAATCCTGTCCCACAGGTAAGCTCCAGATTGTGGGTCCTCATATCTGACATGAGACCACTAAAATAGATTCTTTTGCTTTTGGCCATGTCAAACTTGAATTTCAAACATATCATCTTGAAGAGAGCAGAGCAGATTGGGTGTTCAATTTCAACAGATGTTCTGCAGTACAGCTGGGTTAGAGCAGAGGAATAGGTGACTGGTTGTTGATGATGCAAGCTACTACATAGTACTCATTGTCACAGAAAGTGATGGTCCGGGTATTTTTCCACTGCATCTCTACCACTGTATCTCTACAACGGCTGTGTCGTTTGGCTTCAAACAAGTTGTAGACAGATTCAGTAGTAAAATAGAAAGCTTTTGACACCCAAGTTTTGGTACCCCAGACAGGAATTTTGCAAAACCCCATTTTGCTACTCTTTTTTAAATGTCTCGCTCAGTTCTATTATGACTGCTGGGGAGCGAGTTCCAACCCCCGTTTTTGATGCTGCTCTTTCTCTTGGTGTAGTCAGAATTTTCAAAAAAAAATCATGTGGTGATGTAGCAAAATGGAGTTTTCCAAAATGCCCCTTTCTCAAAGTACCCCTTCACTGGGGCATCTCAAATTTGGTGTCAAATGCTTTCTATTTTACTAATAAACAATACTACAACCTGATTGAAGCTAAACAATGCAGCCACTGTAGAGATATCATCAAAAATAGGTGGACCATCACTTTCTGTGACAATGAGTACACAGAATTACTAGTAGCAGATCAGGCTATGCAAGCCAGCTATGGAAAGTGCTGACCAGGCTTGAAAAGATGCTGATTTCCAGCATGTAATTGTTGATTTTGAGGAAGCTTCAGAACTTGAATCCAAGGAGTCAAGAGCATAAGGAGAAGCTGGACTAATCTGGAAGGAGGAAGGACATTTCAGTCCACTGGTTAGATTGTTCCTATGCATATACCCAGACCTCTGCATATCTGACTGACTAAGATAGATAGAACCAATATATTATCTACAGTATTATTTATGCTGGAGGAGAGTAGATGGCCATAAGAAGTGAAAACTGATCAGGTAAAGAGCAATGATGGGAAATGAAGCCAAAAGGGGATGGTAGATGCAATTGCATCTGATGCACCAATTTGGACTCCTTTTACCATATTTGGTAATAAATTTAACTGACCATGTATCTACTGTGCAGCTACTATCAATTATATTTTGAATTTACAAGGAAGGTATTAATGACCATAGCAGAAAAAAATATTAAAGGTGGTTGGGATTATACCACAGGTATCTGGAGTTATCATCAAAACATCTGAAATCAGAGGGTGACCATTACAGTTCAGACCTCAGACATTGAGTATTCAGAAAACTCAGTTGAAGTGTGAGTTCAGGAAGATGAGTTTGGAAGAGAAGGGTGTGAGTTCAGAAGAGAAGTGTGTGTGTTCGGAAGATCCAAAAAGGTGGTGAATTTGGGAGACACGAGTTCAGGAGATATATAACAATGTGAAATTGGCTTGATTTTGGTTGATTATGTTTGAAATAATATTGGTCCATTTGGCTCAGCATATTTTCCATACCAAAGAATATCATTCAGAATCAATCATCTCTTTCTATTTCTAATATCTCATCATCCAAATCTACTATACTATCCAATATTATACTACGACTGGCCTGACCATTCCTCCTCCTCAGACTCGAGACAGTTTCAAGTTGTAGATCACAACTTTCTGATCCTGGCATAGTAGGAACAAAATCAACAAAATCAATATCAATCACCCTTTGAGAGGAGAGAATTCCTTCATCGACTGATTTATGAAGGTTGAGAAGCATACGCGATACCATTATCCCGGAGAAGTTGAATGTGAATGTGAATAGGGGTTCTGTGGTGTAGGCCTGTGGTGGAGCAGAGGCAGAGGAATTTCAACAAATAGAAGGTAAAGGAATGTTCTGAATACCTACCCCAGAAGCCTTACTCACGGAGGTAAGTAAATGGACACGTACGCGTATGGAAAACACTCGACTTACATAGTATGTTATTATATTTGCAAGCGTCGCGAGCAGCATGAACCTGGGATATCCGTCCATCTTAGCAGTGAAAGAAAACAATCTACAGCCTTGATACTTACACGTAGTGTACAGCACCTGTGATAGAGAACAATCGAGGATGAGTAAGAAATTGATTATCAATTCGTTGGCCTCAATAGGCAAGATACTCACCGTCTCTAAATAACAACGCAATCAACGGATCCGGAGCCTGCGCATTGAAACCATGATAATGTCTCATCGACCAGGACTTGTATAGTGTTAATGAAAAGATGAAGGAATCGAAAACCAGAGTTAGTATCCATGGGATTATTCGTTCTGGACACAGAAAAAAGAAAGAAAGAGCAAAGACGAATCAGAATCAGCACGAGGTGAAGACAAGTATAAGTGAGAGACGCACGGAAGACACTGAAAATACAAAGGTCGGAGACGAAGACAAGGATGAGCGTTCAGCAGGAAGGTACCTTTTGCCGAGCTAAAACGAAGCCACTCACGTATCGAGAGGTACAGCGACCACACACCCTTCAGGATGCAATTCCATCCGCGTAATACCTTTGTCTAAGCCCTTCCACTGTAGATGTAGATGTAGAGTACATGCATACATACGTAAGTATATGTGTGGCGATAGATAGAATAGAGGCATAGAGATCAGCAAATTATTCGCCAATTACTTATTTGAATAAAGCAAGTACCACCCACCGTGGAAATGCCAAGAGACAACAAAGTCCCCACAATCATAATAACCAAAATACGACGATTCCGTTCGTAGAGTGCATATGTACGCATGCAGAGGGTGCCTATCAGCCCCAGCGTGAGCGTAAATCAGGTAAACCCATAGGAGGATTCAAGGGTTAGAACTTTGAAGTATACCTACCGTATACAATCACGGCTCTCAAAATAACCCAACCAACACAGTAGAAATAGAATCGCATGCACCTAGATGGATAACCAAGCAAATATACCACATCAGAATCAATGGGTAGATCGGGGATTAATCTTGATTGGAATTTACTGACGCCTGGAAAATAAACCAGAAAGATTAGTGTTCAGACCCAGAGCCATGATGTCGACGCATAATTAAAGAGCAAGCCCATCAAATCGAATGAAGGGGTATGTACTCACACTAGTACTCATCATCGAAAATTTCACCACCGTCACAGGAATAGTTCCTATCAACACCAAATATCGGATGATAAGAAAGCAATAGGAGGATAGGATTTTAGGCCGTGTCCAGATGTATTTGACTTCATCGCCTGCAACGACATCAATCAGATGCGAAAACATCACAATCAACCACCGAGTACTAAGTTAGGTAAAAGTTAGGGGGTACTCACCGAAAGTGATAATATGATCCCAAAAAACGATCGCTACAAATTTTGCGTTTGTGGGTTACAAAAGCGTCCACTTCGAAAAGCTTGCAAAGAGACGTACTGGCACCCAGGAGGTACATATACCTATGAATCATTCTGCGGATACGTATCAGAAACAGGCACCACTGTGCAGCGAACGGGCAGGGAACGAGCAAGGACATAGCAGAAATAGAATGGAGCTACTCACATCTGCCCTTCAATACTGATGATACCAACGCCAGGATTGCTGCCCTGATCCATAATGATATGATGATATTTTCTGCAAGACTTTAGTGCGAGACCGTTTTGGGTTTTTGGTCTCTGAGGAGAGGAGAGGAAAGGGTAAAGCAGCGCGTAGACCGTAGACCGACAGATGGAGCGGAAGAAATGCAAAGGAAGGGAAGGGAGGGAAATGGAGAAGACGAACAGGATCTTGACAGTGGAAAGGAGTAGAACAAGGATACGACAACACAAGCAGAGGCAGAAAAGCACACAAGAGTGCGAACGCAAAAACACAACAGCAATAACAGCAACAACAACGCAAGTGACGATATTCCAATAATATTCTCTTTAGAATCCGAACGAAAGGACCTAGGTCTGGGTCCGGGGGAGGAGGGGGAGAGTGGCGCTGAGGGAGAGCGCGGGAACAGGAAGAGGGAAGTAGGACGAAGCAAGAGTGACCAAGGCAAGGGAGGAGGGAAAGGAATCCTCGGTAGAGAGGAAATGGGAAAAGAATTCTTCAAGCTCGATTACATAGTATCCTTTTATAAAAGCTTTTAGGGGTTCGCCAAGTACGCGCTAAGCAAATCCCGTCCCTGTATCCTTGCCTCAAGATTTCAAGTGATCATTATGCTTGACTTGACTCCTCTTAAGTCCTTGATAGTGACACCTGTCCGCAACTGTCAACCTTCCGGTGGCTCCGTCGGGCAGTAGACTCGTATATTGTATACCTCATTTGTATGTACCTCGTCAGCCTGTATGAATAATACTGAGACTTAGTCGTCGTATATACATATTGCATGTCTTGAGACCCTAGCCTAGCATACATGATGCAGTGTAGAAATAGCAAAAACAATGCCCTCCTACTCATGAATTACGAATCTCACCGCCATCCGCATTCCCACCCCCATCCCTACTAGTATCCCTATCCGAACCCGAATTGTATCCTGATGTCGTAGTTGTAGATGAGCCAGACGCCGGGGCAGCGGCACACCCAAGCGTTGTTGTCAAGGAGGAGATTGAGCTACGAGAATGAATGAGAGAAGGAAGGAAGCAACATCAGTATTTCTGGAAAAAACTGGTCACTGGCCAGCTGGTGGTTAATAGAAGTCAATGGTACAGATACTTAGAGCACTGTAGATATACATACATATACATCACCTTCAATGGTGAGTGTTTGCAATGATTGATGTTGGATCTATTAAGAAACGGCGGCAATGTGTCGGCCGGTTGTCAGGAGCGTCGGGAGCATTGGGAGGTGCCGATCATCGTTCCTAGCGATGATGGCATAGATTGATGGTCCCGAATACATCATTCGGATCATCTCGGATGATGTGAGCGCTGTTGGGAATGTTTATTAAACCCTCCTCGACGGCTATCACTATATTTCGTTGATGAGGACGCTATTGGACTGGTGATCAGAAAAACTTATCTGGTTCACTGGTAAGTGGTTAACTGGACACAGCCGGTACCAGCTGGTACCAGTTGAAACCAGTTTTTTTTCCCAAAATACTGATGAAGGAAAAGACAACGCAACAAGAAGAGCTGAGGAGAAGTGAGGAGAAGAGGATACCAAGCCGAATATAGAGTGTAAGAAGGTACGGAAGTGAGAAAATGACAAGGAAGCGTAACAAAGTGAAATCTCAAAGGACTCAAGCGCAAACACAACGCCTCGTTCAGTACACAACCGAGCTATAGTATCATAAGTATAAATCAGATGGAAGTAAACCTACCAAACAGGTAAACAATCGAGAAAGCTATCTAAGATAATGCAGTAACGTAGGTTGCAGGGGATGGGTCTGTTGAACTAGCCTACGAGTCCGTCTTTGGTCCGTCTTGTACCTAGATGAGCAGTCCATTAGAAAGATAGAAAATAT
Source organism: Tetrapyrgos nigripes (assembly GCA_013368315.1). Classification (NCBI taxonomy): domain Eukaryota; kingdom Fungi; phylum Basidiomycota; class Agaricomycetes; order Agaricales; family Campanellaceae; genus Tetrapyrgos; species Tetrapyrgos nigripes. The sequence goes on from JAACJM010000078.1 coordinate 134,143, forward strand.
TTCAACAGATATGAATATAAAATTTCCATGCAGTAATACTGAAGCATAATTCAAGCAACATAAAGCAACAGTGCCCCTTTTTTTTAATGAACTCCAACACATCTTTCACGTATGTATTTGCTCACGACAGCTTTTGACTTTGACTTATATGTACTTATTCTTCGGACTTCCTCCTCTTTCTCTGTTCAAGACCGAAACATGTCCTCGGCGATTCCTCCATCAATCATTGCTCCAGTTGATGTTTTATGCCTTCTATACCTTCAAAAAAAGTATAAAAATATGACAGCAATATAAGTACTGATTTGAAGCCACAGCTATTTGGAAATTAGCGCGAGCCTTAGGTCAATTGAGAATTAAGAGTGAATTAGCTAACTACGCTACAAACATAGAAAGGGAGAAGTACCCTTCTTTTCCGTACCAAAGGATGACATTCAAAATTAATCATCTCTTTCTATTTCTGATACCTCATCATCGAAATCCACTATAGTATCCAATATTATACTATGACTAACCCGACCGTTCCTCCTCCTCAGACTCGAGACCGGTCCAAGTTCCAGATCATGATTTTCTGACCATGGCATAGTGGGAACAAAATCAATATCAATTAGCCTTTGAGAAGAGAAAAGACCTTCATCGACTGATTTATGAAGGTTGAGAAGCATACGTGATGCCATTACTGAGGAGAAGTTGAATGTGAATGTGGATAGGGGTTCGGTGGTGTAGGCCTGAGATGCATGAGGTGAAGTGAAATAGATAGGCAGAAAAAAAGGCGAATGAGCTGGAAAACAAAGTGAATCATGTGGGTACCTACCCCAGAAGCCTAGGTCACAAATGTAAGTAAACCCGCAGCCGCACGGGAAGCCCAACTTACATGGTATGTTATTATATGTGCAAGCGTCGCAAGCAGCTTAAACCTGGTATATTTCGACATCTCAGCAGATGAAGTACTAAAAAGCGTCTACAGCGTCGACACTTACGCATAGTACATGGCACCTGTTTGATGGATCACAATCGAGGAAAGGACAGATACGTCCACTCAAGAGTAGACAATAAGCAGACAAGTTACTCACCGTCTCGAAATAACAACGCAATCAGCGGATCCGGCGCTTGCGCATTGAATCCATGATAGTGTCTCATGGACCAGGATTTCCATAATGTTAATGAAAAGATGAGGGAGTCGAAGACTGAGATGAGTATCCATGGGAGTATTCGGTCTGTGGTAGAAGGAACAAAACGACCAATCAGATTGAGCGATATAAGTACAAGTGAAAGACGCACGGAAAACACTGAGAAGATCAAGGTCGACGATGAAGATGAGGATGAGCGTTAAACATGAAGCTACCTCTGCCAAGCTGAAACGAAGTTACTCACGTATTAACAGGTATAGTCACCACACACCCCTCAGGATGCGATTCCATCCGTGTAATACCTTGATCTAAGCCCTTCCACTGTAGATGTAGAGTACATGCATACGTATGTATACGTATGCCGAACGATAGCATAGAGGCGTAGAGATCAGCAAAATGTACGCCTATTACCTATTTGTATCACTCACCGTAGCAATCCCCGTGATTGACAAAATTGCGACAACCATAATAACCAAAATTCGACGACTCCTTTCGTAAAGTGCGTATATACGCAAGCAGAGGGTGCCTATAAGCGCCAGCATGAGTGTAAATCAGGTAAACCATGCCATAGGAGGCTTCGAAGGTTAGATAGAACTATACCTACCGTCTACAATCACAAGTTTCAAAGCGATCCAAAGGACCCAGTAGGAATAGTATCGCATGCACCTAGATACAAACAAGTCGGTTCAGAGTCAAAGGTCAACTGGAATTTACTGACGCCTGGAAAGTAAAAAGCGGAGTGTTCAGGACCAGAGACATAACGTCGACATATCATCAAAGAACAAGCCCGTGATGCATCAAATGAAGCAAATGACGAGTTATGCACTCACAGTAGTATTCAACACCGAAAACTTCACCACTGTCAGAGGAATCGTTCCGAGCAACGCCAAATATCGGATGGTAAGGAAGCAATAAGAGGATAGGATTTTAGGTCGTGTCCAGATGTACTTGACTTCATCGTCTGAAATGTTTTCAATCAGGTGTGAAAACGTCACAGTCAACCAAGAAGCTAGGGAGAAGTTAGGCGGAACACACCGAAAGTGATAATATGATCCCAAAAAAGAATCGCTACAATTTTGCGTTTCTGGGTTACAAAAGCGTCCAAGTCGGAAAGCTTCCAAAGATGACGTACTGATACCCAGGAGGTACATATACCTATGAACCATTCTGCGGACCAGCAGAGTATTAGCACCAGAACGTACTAGAAACAGGTTCCCTGTGCAGCGAGCGGGAAAGGAAGCGAGTAGGGAACGGGCATAGCAGAAATAGAATGGAGCTACTCACATCTGCCCTTCAATACCGGCAATACCAACGCCGGAATTGCTGGCTTGATCCATAAGAATATGATAATATCTTCCTCAGGATCAGTTTGGTTTCGAGGGAAGAGGGAAGGGAATCCTCGGTAGAGGAAATGGGGAAGAAAGTCCATCTCAACTAGTGCGTCCCTTTATAAGAGCTTTCGGCGTTCGCCAAAAACCCGCTAGCCAACACCGTCCCTGCGACCCTACTTCAGAATTCAAAGTGTTCATTATGGTTCGGTTTGAGTCCTCTTTAGTCCTTGACACCTCCGCAACGGTCGGCCTCTCCGTGACTCCGCATGCGCTGTCCATGGAAACGTATGATTGAGACCATATGCATAATTTTCTTGTTTGTTTCAAGGTCACAACAAGTATATGCATATTGTACGTCTTGAGACCCTAGCCTAGCATACATGATCCAGTCTAAAAATAGAAGAAGAAAAACAATGCTGGCTATCCAGCGCATTCCCCTACTCACGAATTACGACAATCTGACCACCAGCATTCCCGCCCACATCTCTATTGGTATCCGAACCCGAATTGTATCCTGATGTCGTAGTTGTAGCTGAGCCAGACGCAGGGGCAGGGGCAGGACCGTTGTTGTCAAGGAGGAGGTCGAGCTACGGAAGGAACGAGGGAAAGAAGGAAAAGACAAGGCAACGAGAAGAGAGGAGATGTGAGGAGAAGCGGACACCAAGCCGAATATGGAGTGTAAGAAGGTAAGGAAGAGAGAGACCAAGACAAGGAAGTGTAAGCAATCGAAATATCAAAGAACTCAAACACAAACACAACGTACCTCATTCAGTACACTCCCATCCCCTGTAGCCGTAACATCACCCTGCGGCGAAAATCGTGACCCTTCCAGACCCAGCTCATGCTCGCTGTCAACCTTCATAGCTATTCCAGTCGGACTAAAGCTCGACGGCGCTCCCTCGCTCTCTCCCAGTCCTGCGCTCGTAATCACGCCTAAACCATCACTCATCCCCTCTCCCATCCCCTCTCCCATCCCCTCTCCCATCCCATCCGCCCCCAAAGTCCCGGTCATCCCAACACCTCCATTCCCCTCCCCAACCCCACCTGAACCCATACTCATACTCCCGCTCCCCACCTCCCTCCTTCTCATTCCCCCAATATCCCTCGGAACAATATCCAACAAGAAATCGAACTGGTCAGATTTCGATAGCGCCGTAGCTATGTCGGATCGAGATAGGGTACGACGTTTATTGGAGTCGGAGATGATGAAGGTGCGGGAGGTTATTTCGGAGATAAAGACTGTGTGGGGAAGAGAGGGGTGGGGAAGAGTGGAGTGTATAAGTAAGACGATGAGCGAAGAGATGCAAAACGGACGCACTTTCGCATGCTTTACACAGTAGAACCGGAGCTGTGAACGATACCATAACATACGGCCATGATTATGGATGGAGCTAGGCGCTGCAGGTCCAGACAGACTTACCATCCGCCGAAATCATCTGTATGATATGGCGCGTTAGCACTAGCCCAACTCAACACATCCACCATAACAACCAAGTGAACCACTTCACCTTCACATCTGGATCCATTTTCATCACTTTCTTAATCCTCGCCAGCGGTAGAACCGGATGCTTATAATCCATCATCTCATTCTCCGCAGAATCTATCTGCCGCTGCCAGAAAGAACGAAGAAAATCGTTGAGAGGTTCGCCGGATTGGACATAGGGTTTTTCGGTTTGTTTTGGGCCGGGCATGGGCAGAGGAGCGGCGGTTTTCTGACTTCCAGGACACTGGTCGGGTTTGGCGTAATCCCTGAGGAACTAGAGAAACGAAAAAGTCGAAAAAGAGGCCAAGTTGAAGAATGGCGTGATGGTTGCAGTCAAAAAGGCGGTTGACGTGACCGTGTGTGCCGGATATTCCCAAAATGGCAATTCGGTTCCGGATGCATTAGCTTGGAGACCAACCGCTCAGCAGCGATTCCAGACTAGGGATGCATAGGGGATCAGTAGTTAAAGACCCAACAGACTCGGAGAGAGAAGAGAGAAGAGGTTGGTAGTTTTTTGACGTCGATGGAACGTTAAACCTGAAGGCCTGAAGAGCAGGCATAACTCGTTGATCTCCCTAAACACGTCTTCGGAACCTGCATGTTAACCAGGTTTGTGTCCATCCATGGATCACGTAGGACCTAAATCTGGAGATATACCTACCATATTGTGCGCATATGAGAATGCACCATCCTCAGTGCTTATACAGTATGTGTAGCTCGTCATGCTTGCTCTATGATTCTCTAGATCGCCGCCACGATAACCCATGAAAACTTCAGATATGTACGACGTCGACTCTGCCATTCTGGGAGTGACTTCCCATGGAAGGCTTTCGATGACCATGAGGACATCTATGTATACTACTCCATACACTATTGACTAATACCATGCATAGTAACTACACTTCAAGAGAGCTCAAGTACTTACCTGATTTGAAGCTGTAACTTCTGACCAATTTTAGATTGGGATTTTCTTCCGAGCATCCAATACTCGAGCCTCAATTTACGCGCAACTAACCCTTCCGCCTGACCCATAAGATGACTGCCAGTTAAAAAAAATCAGAGCCAGGGGCCTATCATAACGGCGTCGAGGTACCCTGTTCTCTACTCTGGCTTGTCTATGACCAGCCACAGGGAGCCTGGAGAAGAAAAGATTTGTGAATATTTCGGTAAATTATCGCTTCATCACCAAGGAGCACGTAAACATCTTATTTTCTGGGGAAATTTTTCCAAGGACAACGATACTGTACTAGAAAGATTCCCCAGACTCATTCAACCAACGATTAACCACCACCGCTAACCACTGCAACCACCTAGATCCAGCCCTCTCCAATGTCACCGGCATCCAGTGACCTTTCCCTGGTCCCAGTTCTCCGATATTTCATCCATCGCAGCTGGAAGGGGACACGCCACTGCATTGGTTCTATAAAACAGACGTCAGATCACAATCCTGATCTGGTATACACCCGACAGATAGCCACTTACATTAACGCATTGATCGACTGGGATGCAGAATGAGTTGACGATCTATTATGGTACGCATGAGGGCGCGGTGAGTAAACCAAAATTTTAGGTCCAATGAGTCGGGAGCTAATGCATTAGGCTTACCGTTGAGCAGCAAACCTGGAGAGCGACAAAGAGAAATTGTGGAGTTAATATTAGTACTGCTTCGTTTGAACAACCAATCAATCCACGTACATCACTCCCAGCACAATCATCCCTTGTGGCACAAGTAGCCGCAGCTTGACCGATAACGCTGGTTAACATTCCCAAGGTAATAGCGAAGAGGAGGTTGGTGATGTTGAGTTGCATTTCGGAGGTTTTGTGCTGATACAAGAAGGTAGTTGTCCGATCTCAGTTCGATGAAGGGAAACTGAGGAAGAGTTATCATTCGTTGACCTCCTTAAATACTTGAGCTTTCCCGAATCTGTCCATGAATCCATCCATGGATGTAGAGACAATATACACATATGCGAGCGAGCGACTGCTCCGTTATGCATGTGCCTGTAAGGTAATGGACGGTGTTTTCTCTGAATCGCCGCGATAGTCCATGAAAACTTCAATTTAATACGACTCCGCCGTTTTGGGGACTGACTTTCCGTGGACGTGGATGTGATCACGAGTACGTGGAATGAAGTAGAAGTACGGGATCGAACGGCTTCGGAGGGCGTTTGAACTTTTATAGGCTAATGACTCAGTATTTTAAGTAAGGCACGCATAGAAACCTGAACATTGAACGCAAGTTACACAATTGCTGATCATTCCGTGCCTAATCCTGAATTGGACTAGGACTGACCAGAGTGGACTGTGGCAATGGGTATGCATAGAGGCTTAGCCGTCTGATGAAGCCAAGGTTCTGAGCGATTATTGAAAAAACTCAAAACTGCAAAAAGAGTTAAAGGCGAGAGAGGGCGAAAGCCTTGGTAGTCTTGCTAGCAAAGGGCCTGATGTCAAAGGGGAGGAGAACTGAAGGCGGACGGGCGGAAGAATAGGAAGTAGGCAAGAATGGCTAAATAAGTACTTCCAAAAGTTCCTTGGATCAGAAACAAAAGAACTCATCGATTCGATGAGGGCCTGACCGGGAATTGAACCCGGGACCTCCTCGAGAAAATCCCCATGAGGGTGCCCTAACAAGGAATCATACTACTAGACCATCAGGCCGACGAAGAAGTGGCATCAGTAGAAGCTCACACCCTATCGGGGAGAATTTGAGCACCTATGCTTTCCTTTTAACATTGAGCATAGAGATATGTCTCGGGCACACACGTCGTGAAGATACAGAAGTACGAGGAGTCGCGCACTGATGTGAGCCACAGCTGGAAAAAATTTTACGCAGCCGTGGCTGTACTCCTTAACCAAATAAGGATGAGAAAATCCGACACCTGCCGCAGCCAAAAATCACATACTCGCGTAATAAACAACTCCTCAGGAGTACTACCCGCCGCGAAAGATTTCTGGCAGGTATACTGTCCGGAATACCCCGGAGAACGGTTCAAACAGGGCCAAGTATATGGATTGCCGATCATGATTGTGCCGAGGTGCCGAATCTGTACCGACAGAAGGCGGGACACTGCCATGTTGCTGTGTCACTTCCGGCCCACGTCTTTTGCATTCTCAAGGCTCTGCCTATACGCGTCAGCTATACTTCTGGGAAATGTTATCATGCGGAAGGATTCTTTATAATTTTGGCTATGAAAGCTCTGAGACTCCAGAGACTCTTGTTTTGCTCTTGTTGATTACGTGTTCTTGGAGTATGCATGGCTCTCAAAGCTCCTCCTGTTAGTGGCGGCCCACGACACGCTCTAGACTTTTTATAGACCCCATTTGAGTGCCAGGAAAGCACGCTCGTTTCGAAGATTCATTTACTAGTAGTACTACTTTGCTCCTTCCTGTTTCAGAAGTTGAACATTGAAACGATCATCTCTCTGGAGTTGCCGCTTGCGTACTTTAGTTCCTGCTAGATGATCGGCGACTTGAGCGGGTCATAACTGACAACTTTTAAGCTAAGCAGGTACGAATAAAGATTTTTTCTCATGCTCGGCCAGTTAAGCTCAATCAACGCGTCGACGGATGTTTTAGGTGGTCCGACGTTTTGTGGTATGGGATATGGAACGCCACGCGTCACAGGTTAGTCAATTGGTGGTCAAACTTTTCTTCATTCTGGGGTACCCAACTAAGACTAACAGGATTATAATTAGACAAACACAAAGTAGTAGTATTGAAAACATATCTTTGTCCTTGTAGTAACTCCACCAGAAAGCCACTAGTAAATCGCGACTTGCTAGTTGAATCTTCGATTCCTTTTCTTCTGCGCATCCAATCTTCAAGCTTCGAGCTCTTGCTATAGAACCCATGAAGAGGACCTGAAATTTAGAGTCAGGGAGTATATCCTCAATCGTCGTTGCATCGGCATCGACTTATTCTACCAATTTCAACCAACTGACTGCTTCCTTAGTTTCAAGCGGGTAGCGTACCTGCCTTCCCGCTAGAGTTCCGCCCAATAATGCCATTAGCGTCGTTTTTGTGGCAGAGCTCACTTTTGGAACTCAAGCTGCTTAGATATCCTCCGAGACTCCTGGCCCCGTGTCTCGACTCGGACTAACTACTGAATGCCTGGATCTTCGGACACTGAAGGCCTTTTTTGTTTCAAAACCAAAAAGCAGGCCATAGCAGGTATAAAAAAGCTCCCTGAATTCGATGATCTTTCCCCAGCTTTCAGACGAGCAAAGCAATCAATCATCAAAGCAATCGCAATGGCCTTCACCAAATCTACTCTCACCTCTCTCTTCCTCATCGCTGCCGTTGGAAGCGTTAGCGTCACTGCCCAGAGCACCAATTGTTTCTCTGGGGAGGGTGAGTCCTTTGTATTTGTTACAATCCTGGATCTAATTCGTCTCCTCGTCGTCGTTCCTTGTCTGCTGATGCGTATCCCTGAACTTAATCGGACATTCTCCCTTGATATATTACTACCAGCAACCAACTTCAACCGCAGTGCCCTCCCAGCCGATTTCACCCCTTGTGGAGGAAACTGTCCTCCTCCTTCCCCGTCCACCCTCCCAATCGCGCTGCCTTCTGATTTTTTCAAGGGCGCGGATAGTTGTTGCAGCACTTTTACCATTACTTGTGAGTGTTATGGCTGTTTGATATATCGCAACTTTGATAGAAGTTTCTTATCCTTGATTACTTGTTGTAGTCGATGGAAACACCGTCCAAGGAACTTACGCCTACAAATCTTCTAACCTCGCCGGTACTAGGATCGTGGCCTTGGACAATGATCTGTATGCACAGTTGGGAGGAAATCCAAATGATCCTAGCGGTGGTCTTTTCCCAGTTCAATTTTGCTTGTGATGCTCGTTTTCGGCGACGGATCATGGTGAATAATGTACGGATGGTGTACAGATAGTTGTGGAGACTACTATATTTAGTCTTAGTTTAAAGTGGAATAGTCTACTTGGCTGGGGAGTAGTAATGGTAGTGTTGATAGTATGGTGGTCAGGAGGTTTGGATAAATGATTTCTGCTATGAATATCCAAGATGAACGTGAGTTGTACAACTATAGCTCAGCCAGCAGAATCTGGAGTCAGAAGGTGTTGATGGGGCAGAAAAGCACGAACTGCATTTCGTGTTTCGTGCTTATGGCTTGCCGGGAATTGAACCCAGGATCTCCTTGAAAAGCTTCGACTAAAGAGCCCTAACAAGGAATTGTTAACCCCCCGACTCGAGAATATGCATCAGAGGGCTATCTTGTAGCATTTTGTAGGAGGTTGAGTGTGGAAGTATCGACAGTCACAGAGTTACTTCTACTTAACCGATATCGGTGTTATACTTTGCTTGTAGCGTAGTCGGCTAGTTCACGCTTGAATCTTTGAGTCACAGGTGGCTGTACCTGTACCTAACCCCTGTTTGACGTTCTCATACCATGTACACGTAACTCGATTTCTTCAAGAGATCCACAAGACCTTATGGACACGAACCCAGTAACACATTGAGTTCTTGAAAGTTGTATTGATTGTGACGTACATACGAGAATCGTATTCAGGTTTCTCGCTACATCTTCAAGCGGCGTATAGTGGCTATATTCCGCCGGAGAACTACCTTGCAATTATTCACCATACCTTTGGGCGGCTCCCTGCTTGATTCATCTCTGACCAAAATGTGCTATTCTCCAATTCGAATTAATGTTGACCCAGCGACCATAAGCATTTACATAGGCATACATATATGTACATGTATACTACTTAATCACCATAATCCATCGCAGAAGAACAAGCATCGCATCACAAGCAATATTTAACTGGGAAAAGTTCTCCAACAGTCACATCTCCGCCCAACTTGTCAAATAGATCTTGACCCAAAGCCAAGTTCTGAGTACCGGCGCGGCTGGAGGACTTGTACGCGTAAGTGCCTTGTGCAGTTCTTCCATCGACTACAAGTTAAATTTTGTGTGATGTAAATCAGTGGTTGAAGGTATGAAACCACGAAAGTATTCAAAAACAGTACTCACAAGTAAGAGTAAAAGTACTGCAACAGACATCCGCACCGTTGAAGAAATTAGAAGGCAACGCGATCAACTGGGTGTGAAGAGGACAAACTCCACAAGGGGTGAAATCGGCTGGAATGGCACTGGCGTTGAAGGGGAGTGCTGGATCGGGGAGATTTTAGAATGATTTCGAGAAAATGATGAGAAAAAATGGCAGTTAGTAAAGATGAACATTGAATACGGTTTGAGAGAGGGATGAAGAGGACAACATGTAGATACTTACCATGTCCAACGAAACCTCCACCAGTGGCACAGTTGGGGTTCTGAGCAGCGACCCCCACGGTTCCGACTGCGGCGAGGGTGAAGAGAGAGATGAGAGTAGATTTGGTGAAGGCCATTGTAAGAAACGCTGATGATGACTTAGCTTGTCTGAAAGCTGAGGATAACCCTTCGAGTTCAGAGAGCCTTTATACCTGCTGTGGCTGCTACCTCAAAGAAGGAATAAGAACTCTGAAAATCCAGGCACTCGTTCCAAGTCGGTATCTATACGGGAGTCTCGGAGGATACCTAAGTAGCTCGACTTCCAAATGAGCACTTCAATTGAGCTCAGCCACAAGAGCGACGCTAATGGCATGGGCGGAAGCCTAGCCAGCGGGAAAGCGAGTACACTAACATAGAATTCAGTTACTTAGAGCATGTCGATGCCGGTGCGACGGTTGTTAAGGACTCAACTTTGCTCTGATTTCGGTGGCAGTCATCTCCGTCTTATGGGTCCTGCAGCTTGAGAGTTGAGGGTCGAATTTTCAGAATACGAAACATCCTGACCATTTAGAATACGGATCAAAGAGGATAAGTGACGACGGGCCATGATCAGTACAAACCACCCCGGGAACTGTAGAACAGACCGTAGCTCCACCGCCCCGCAGCTTTCTTCTATTCGAGTCCCCACCTTGAAGCTTGAAGGCCAAGCACAAAGACAAGTACTTGCTTCCGAGTATTCATATCCTCTCCGAATAGTCATGGTCTATTGGGTTTGGTCGTAGCACAGGCCGCAGTAATCTTAAGTTCCGAGACCTTCATATCATATACATCATTGAAGGATAAAAAACAAGGCGTTCATTCAACTCGCCGACTCGCCGACCTTGAGAACATCTCACTATATTGGGGTCTACTTAGTTAAAAGTTGTTAGTCCTGACCAGTCCAAGAAGTTCGCTGATCATCTAGCGGGAGCTAAGGAAAGCAGAGGATGATCGTTTCAACATCCGAACTTTGGAAGGAACAAAGGGACTAGCGAGTGAATAATGATATCATATATTTGAGAGCTTATAGGAGCATAAAACATGAGGTGAGCATAGGTAGACATAAAGGAATAAAAGGTAGAATAAAGGAAGAATAAGTAAGGGAGAAATTTGCGTAATATAGAGAAAGAGGAGGAATAGAACAAGTACGTATAAATCAAATAGTTAAAGCCGTCCGTGAACAAATACATACGTGAAGAACGTGATGGCCGTTAAGGCGAAACGTGAAAGAGAATGGGAATGGCAACCTGGAAAGAAGGGCGTGAAGAAGAGAAAGTGATACAGTGACATTCTGTAGGGTGGAAAAGACGAGAAGAAAGCAAAGGATACAATATGCAACAAGCAGAGTCCAACGATTGAGCGTCCGGATGGTATAGAACAAGGCAGTCCGATGGGGTATATCATTGATGAAGAAGAATAGAAGATGAGAGGAAGCGACGGTCATTAGAGACATTAATAGAATGATGGGGATCGTTATGGGAGTTGAAGAAAGGGACAGTGGCGGGAAGAAGAGCCAGGCGCCTACGACATGTGAAGGACATACGTCCTCCCATCGCTCATGACCGAAATCCCCTCAAACTTCGTATGTCCAGCTAGGAAGTCAACTCTCCTCACTCCACCTTGCTTCTCTGCTTCTCCCGCATATTTATCCCTCTCCCCAACCTTTCTGTACCTGTCCACGTACGCCCTATTAACCCTCTTCAAATCATCCGGAGACCTGATAGAGCGGTACTCGGATTCAGTGATTCGTGTACGGAGGGTATAATATACAGCGTCAAACACGTCGCGGAGAGTGATGAAGACCCCGTTGGAGGGAGTGACGAAGATGCGCCAGTGTGGGCTGAGATGTGGGATGGAGAGGGTGAGAGATGCCACTGGGGGTGAGATGGCTGGTTCGGAGAGGGTTCGTTGTGCAATGTAGGTGGAGGATGAGGAGGTGGTCATCGTGGAAGGGGGAAGCCGGACATCGAAGCGTACACCGGGATGGGAATGAGAGTAGATGAGGTATTTGTGGAGTTGAGGGCCTCGTGAGGAGTGGGAGTAAGGGGACCTGGGGCTAGTGGAGCTGTGACGAGACTCTGAGTGGTGCCTGTGGTCATGGTAAGAGGGCGAGTGTGGGGAGCCATGGTAGTGAGACGAATAAGACAAGCGTGATGGAGATGGAGGCGTAACAGTAGACGCAGTATGCAAAGTAGGAAGTGTTGCAAACCGAACGTGCTTTCCTGGCATTCAAGTTGGGGGTCGTAAAAAGTCTGGAGCGCGTTGAGCGTCGCTAGTGGTAGGAGCTTTGAGACGTAGACAAGAAAAGCTCCGGAATGAAAGAAGACACGAGTCTCAGCGCTTTTATAGTGAAATTTTTTGGAGGAACCCTGCGCTTGATTAAATTTCCGTAAGTACAGTGACTCCGAAAACTGATCCCACCCCCGTAGATCAAATTGAGTTTTTGAATTGAATCTGGTCACGGGGGTGGCATCATTTTCGGAGTCACTGTAGGTGACGCGTATATGCAGCGCATTCAGAATGCAAAAGGTGTTAAAGGACGGGTCAATCAACGTCGTGACACAGCAACTCTGCACAGCGTCCCGCCTTCTGTACCACAACTTCCCATGATGAGCGGTCCAGACTCCAAGCCGGCGGGATTCCAAATTCATGTTATGAGTACAGTTGACTCCTCTTAAGGCATACCCCTCGGTGGATACCAAAAGGTATGCCTTAGAAGAGAGTATGCCTTTTGAGAAAGCACTTTGACAGGGAAAGTGGGTTTTGGTTACGAGGCCCTTTTAAGGGACTCGTTCCTACAAACTGAAGTTTGCGGGTGTGACTATGCTTAACGGATACACCGATTTTCTTACTAATTTCCGGCTCGGAATCAAGTAAAAGCTGATACCGACTCGGAGCAGAGCGCTCGTTTAGCGCGCGTTACACTCACTCTTGACTCACTCCCTTTTTTTGGGCCTCATTGCCGCGCGGAGCGGTGGCCCACATTTCCTTCATTCCCCGAGGGAGTCGACTGTATAGGCATTCAGCGAGTGCCTCAGCACCCTTGCCGATTTCCAGACGATTTTGCCATTGTTTACGCTGTCTGCGTCGGGCAACGACGAGCGCTTAGTCTCTTCTTGCTCTGCCGTGCGTGACATGTGACTGTCACGCAGTCATAGCTGTCCTCCTAATTCACTCTTAATTCTTAAGTCCTCCTGGCAGCCATGGCTCAGCGCTGGGTTTTCAAGCCTTGTGTTATGCCACTGCCTAGTCTCTTATAAACAGACAGTATCAGCGATCATTGAAATGATGCGATAGCAGTCTGTCGTCAAAGCGGGGGTTTTTAGGGACCAGTTTTTGTCAATACAAAGGTAATAGAAAAGACTTATAATGTAATCTTCACACGACCTATTTTGGGAAGCGGTGCTCTTTCTGCTCAACTTGTCCCAACGACTCTGCTGCTTCCTCCCGTTATATTTTGTGATAATAAAGCTATAGATGTTATATTCCAGACTCTTTAATGGTCCTACAGCCCCCAGAAGCACCGAAAATGACCGGCACATAAGGGAAACAGACTGTGGGAATATTACGCAATAAGTCATCTTTGTAAGCAAAAAACTCAAGGGGGTGGCGGCGAAAATTTTTTTTACATCCACTCATAAAAAATTTGTGGCCTACCCAGACCCCCCCCTCCTTCCCCCTTCCATATATGGTATATCAGCCAGATAAGATTAGATAAACTGTAAGATAAGACAAGATAATGTTACCCATCCTCTACTGACTAGACCCTTCGTCTTTTGTGAGCCATTTCTTGACAAGAATCCCACTTCCAATTGACGCCGCGCTCTGGGGGAATGTTCTTGTTGCCCACATGGCAATGGGACTGGCCAGAGCGATGCTTTTCGTTGGTTGGCTTTGCACGCAGACTTTCCAATATGGCCGTCCAGGTTTTTGTAACCTCCGGTACCCACTCGTACTTCCTCGTTACACTCCGGACAGACAAGGACACTGTTGGCTGTCCATTCGCTGGGTTCCTTTTTCTTTCTGGGCATGGTGATGGACGATGTGTAGAGAAGGCGGGCTGTAGTAAGGTTGAAAAATCTTTGTTCTAGTACGCCAACCAGTTTGTACGTATAAGGTAGCTACGAACTTGTACTAGAAGACCCTCGGAACTTACTTAAAACTTTAACTGACATTTATCCACCTCCGTTGATGTTGATCAGCACCTCATAGGACGTTCCGAGACGGTCAGTCCAAGGTTGTCAAAAAAAGTTTTGGCCAGACCATAGACCCCCCCCTCCCCCCCCACCCCCTGTTCCGGATATTCGGTCCGCCACCCCCTTGAAAAAACTGGTCCCTAAGCTCTCGATCTCTTAAAACTAGACTAGCCACTGCCGACATTTCGCATGGATGAATTCATAGAATCAGATCCGAGAACGTTCAACACCCACTGTACTACATCGCTGCCTTGCTTTACCTGCTGCTTTCAAGCCTTAAAGTTCGTCTACGTGGTCCGATCCCTATATGATCGTGTAAATCCACCTTCATTTCGTACACTTGTGCCTCCCCAGCGTATTCTGCGCTGGTACAGCTATACTCGCGATCCTCACAATTGGACACTCGGTCGATCCCACAAGTCGTTTCGGCTGTGATGATTTGGAAACTCCAGGTCTTCTCTTCTCCGTCTGTAGCAGATTTGCGCGACTTAGGGGAGTGTTGGCCCCATCTCTACCAGTATATTCGCCGCCACATCCTTTCTTGTCACGAATGTCAACTTCGTAGTCGCAAATCCATCAAAATACCCCCTATCGTCTCCACACCTGTCTCAGCGTTCCGAAAGATTTATGTGGATGTCATGTTCATGCCACCAGTGATGAGATTTCGGTATATTGTGGCTGCGAGGGATGATTTGACGGGATTTTGTGAAGCTAGAGCCTTGAGGAAGAACAATTCGAAAGCACTCGCCAAGTTCTTTTGGGAACAGCTTTATTGCCGCTATGGAATCATCTTACAAGTTACCACTGACAATGAGTCAGAAGTGAAAGCGGCCTTTGCTATCCTTCTTCGACGTCTCAAAGTCCACCAGATTCGGATCTCCCCATACAATTCCAAGGCAAACAGTGTCGTCGAACGTGGTCACTACATTATCTGAGAATCATTAGTCAAGGCTTGTGAGGGACGCATCTCTCGCTGGCCTGAACTCCTCCATCTCGCTATATTCGCCGATATCATCACCATTCGACGCCAAACTGGTTACTCGCCCTTCTTCCTTCTCTATGGTTATCATCCTATCCTTCCTTGCGACCTCGCTGAAGCCTCCTTTCTCGTCGATGGTTGGGAACCCAACATGACTCCCAGTGACTTCCTTGCCCTTCGTATTCGACAGCTTCAGTTCAAGCCCAACGATATTCAGACAGCAGTTAACGTTCTATGCTACCATCGCTTCTGCTCCAAGGAGCATTTCGAACATCGCTATCGCCGTCGTCTATTTCGCGAAGAGTTTAAGAAAGATGATTTAGTATTGGTCAGGAATTCTCGAGTGATGAATGATTTAGGAAGGAAGGCAAAGTCAAGGTGGCTTGGTCCTTATGCTGTTGTCCGTCGTACCAAGGGTGGTTCATACGTCCTTCGAGAGCTCAACAGTGCTATTTCTGTCCAAGGCATCGCCGCCTCCCGCCTTTTGCCCTACATATCCCGTACTAGCCCAGAACTTCAGAAACTCGCTGCAGAATTACCCCCGAATGATGAAGATATCGAAATCGAGTTCAAAGAAGGAGACGTAGTGGTTAATTCAGATGAGGAGATGGAAATTCTCTCTTCCCCAGAAGGTTCTGATTCCGAGTAGTCCCTTTTGCAAAATTGCAACTGGGGACAGTTGCTTTCTCTGGTCCATAGTGAATGTAGTACCGATTTTCGGTTACTACTTTAGTTCATTCAAATCTCGTTCCCCTATTCGCGTCCTCTTTTTCATTTTTTCACGTTTCTAGTAGTTTTCCGAGTTGATTATCGTTTCAACTATTTGCTGCGCACGGACCATTTCCGTCATACTCCCAATTTCGTCTTACTCCCGATTGTGTTTTATATGTTCCGTATTTCCATATGTACTGCTTTTCCGCATTTCTGCTCTTACAGCCTGTTGTAACGAGCTTCGAGTCTTATTACATATTTTAGAAACACCCGTATTTAGCTATAGACTACGATACGTACGTACAAACCGATTTGTATAAAGAGTATCTACTTACTAAATAAACCAAGTCCTTCGTGTTCCCCAGATATTTCCAGTCTTCATCTTACTTCTCAGAAACTTCCCTCTACCTCTCTGATCTCGCCTGCCCAGTTAAAGTCTGGCAAACGCGAAGTTTTAGAAGTTATTGATTTTCGAGAGTTTCAGCCACTTGTTTCTTCCATCCGTTGCAACCAGGTCTTCGTATACGTCCTCTCCCTCCTCCTAGCGGGATTCCCCGGCTGTCATAGAGCCTTTGGGAGTCTCGTGCGTTGTTTATTTACTGCGCATCAGCATCACCTCTGGGAAGCTCTATGATTTTGGTGAGCTGGATAATATTGATTTGTGTATCGCTCCAATAGATTTTGACTGTGAGATTGAGGTTATTGGGAAGGAACTGCGAATAGATGGAATAAAAATGATTTATTGAAGGCGGTGGGGCTGTAGGTAGTCTTAAAGTACAGATTCTATGTTAAGTCATTAAAAAATCCATTTTTTTTACCTGCCAGAGTTGCCTGCCAACTGCCGGCGAGAGATTTCAGACCTCCCATGGTCACTAAAAATATAGACCAAAGAGTATAAGTGGCGACATACCATGATCCGTACATACCGCCCCGGGAACTGTGGAACGTAGCTTCATCGCCTCGCAACTTTCTTTGATCCGGGTCACCTTGAAGGCCAAGCACAAAGACAAGTACTTGGCTCCCATTGTATCAGTTCTTGGTCCTAGTCCGGATAATAGACACCCCCTCCTCCCATACTTCGAGTATCCATATCCCCTCAGAATAGTCATTGTCTATTGGTTCTATTGTCCAGATCATAGTAGTCGTTAGTTCCGAGACCTTCAGATCATGTACATCATTGAAGGATGAAAAAACAAGGCGTTCATTCAATTCGCCAACTTGACGATCTTGAGAACATGTCATATTGGGATCTACTTACCTCAGAAATTACTAGGCTTGCCCAGTCCAAGAAGTTCACTGATCATTTCGTGGGCGGGAACTAAGGAAAGCAGAGGATGATCGTTACAACATCCGAACTTCAGAAGGAACAAAGGGACTAGCAAGTGAAGAATGATAGCATATATTTGAGGACATGGGAGCATAAAACATGGGGTGAGCATAGATAGACATAGAGGGATAAAGGGTAGAAGAAAGGAACAATAAAGGAAGAACAAGTAAGGGAAAAATTTGCGTAATAGAGAAAGAGGAATAGGATAAGTATGTATAAATCAAATAGTTACAGCTGTCCGTGAGCAGATGCATACATGAAGAACGTGATGGCCGTTAAGACGAATCGCAAAAGGGAAGAAGGGCGTGAAGAAGAGAAAGTGATACAGTGACATCGTGAAAGGTGGAAAAGACAAAATGAATAGCAAAGGATACAACTGCAATGATATGCGACAAGCAGAGTCCAACGATTGAATGTCTGGATGGTATAAAACAAAAGAAAGCAGTCCGATGGGGTATATCATTGATGATGGAGAATAGAAGATGAGAGGAAGAGACGGTCATTAGAGACATTAATAGAATGATAAGGATCGTTATGGGAGTTGAAGAAAGGGACAGTGGCGGGAAGAAGAGCCAGGCGCCTACGACATGTGAAGGACATACGTCCTCCCATCGCTCATGACCGAAATCCCCTCAAACCTCGTATGTCCAGCTAGGAAGTCAACTCTCCTCACTCCACCTTGCTTCTCTGCTTCTCCCACATATTTATCCCTCTCCCCAACCTTTCTGTACCTGTCCACGTACGCCCTATTAACCCTCTTCAAATCATCCGGAGACCTGATAGAGCGGTACTCGGATTCAGTGATTCGCGTACGGAGGGTATAATATACCGCGTCAAACACGTCGCGGAGAGTGATGAAGACCCCGTTGGAGGGAGTGACGAAGATGCGCCAGTGTGGGCTGAGATGTGGGATGGAGAGGGTGAGAGACGCCACTGGGGGTGAGATGGCTGGTTCGGAGAGAGTTCGTTGGGGAATGTAGGTGGAGGATGAGGAGATAGTCATCGTGGAAGGGGGAAGCCGGACATCGAAGCGTACACCGGGATGGGAGTGAGAGTAGACGAGGTATTTGTGAAGTTGAGGGCCTCGGGAGGAGTATGAGTAAGGGGACCTGGGGCTAGTAGAGCCGTGACGAGACTCTGAGTGGTGCCTGTGGTCATGGTAAGACGGCGAGTGTGGAGAGCCATAGTAGTGAGACGAGTGAGACAAGCGTGATGGAGATGGAGGCGTAACAGTAGACGTAGTATGCAAAGTAGGAAGAGTCGCAAATCGGACGTGCTTTCCTGGCATTCAAGTTGGGGGTCGTAAAAAATCTAGAGCGCGTTGAGCGTCGTTAGTAGTAGGAGCTTTGAGACGTAGACAAGAAAAACTCCGGAATGAAAGAAGGCACGACACGAGCCTCCCAGAGCTTTTATAGTGAAATTTTTTGAAGGAATCTTGCACTTGATTAAATTTCCGTAAGTAGGTGACGCGTATATGCAGCGCCTTCGGAATGCAAAAGGTGTTAAACGACGGGTCAACCAACGCCGTGACACAGCAACGATGCACAGCGTCCCGCCTTCTGCACCACAACTTCCCACGATGAACGGTCCAGGCTCCAAGCCGGCGCGTCGGCATTCCAAATTTATGTTATGAGTGCTTCTTGAGTGCTTCAGGAATCAGCGCTTCAGCACCCTCGCCGGATTTTTTACCCTGTCTGCGTCGGGCAACGACGAGCGCTTAGTCTTTTTTTGCTCTGCCCGTGCAGTCATTATTTCTCATTCACTCTTAATTCTCAATTTCTCCTGGCAGCCATGGTTCAGCGCTGGGCTTTCGAGCCTTGTCTTATGCCTCTGCTGACATTTCGCATGGACTCGGATGAATTCATCCAATCGGACATTCGGCCATACATCCGAGGACGTTCAACTTGCGTTCAACACTTACTGTATCGCTGCCTTGCGTCGCCTGCTGCTTTCAAGCCTTAAAGTTCGTCTACTATGGTCCGATCTCTATATGATCGCGTAAACCCACCTTCATTTCGTACACTTGTGCCTCATCAGCAGATTCTGCATTGGTACGGCTATACTCGCGATCCTCTGTGAAGTGTCGATTCCTGGTGGGTGAATGCACAATTGGACACTCGTTCGATCTCACATGTCGTTTTGGCTGTAATGATTTACAACTCCACGTCATCTCTTCTTCACCTGTTGCAGATTTGCGCGACTTAAGGGAGTATTCTCGGCGTGAGCTTGAAAAATTCATTGATGCGTTGACGAAATTCCATCTCGGGATGCCTGAGGTGCTGTAATATTAATGCTGATCACGCTCAATCTCTTCCATGATCACCGTGATCGGCCTCTTAAGCTTCACTCCACCCGTTATTATCTTGGTGTCGTATGCGTGGTTACTAGATAGTGGGTTCTTCGTAAGAGACCGGCGCCTGCACTCTCATGTCTGTGAACCTTGCTAGTCATATTTGGGGTACTGTGCGCCAGCATGGACCTCTTAAACCATCTTGTACTTACCGTTCTGCCCCCTTCAGGAAGTTACGTCTTTATCTTCCGCTTTGCCTCGTCACTATCTTCGCTACCTTACATCTTCTTAGTAGTTTTTGCAGCTGCTTGCCTTTTCTCTCTTTTCGGTTCCTTTTCTTGTTTTTGCTTTTCTTTTCTTGTTTTTCTTTTCTTTGCGTATGCCTAGTGTATGTCTTGCCTTTCCTGACTGAATGCTCTGGAATCTGTATCTTTCTTCCTATGCATAGCCGGTGATGAGCTGGGTTATACTTTGTTTGTAACGTACACAGAGGCTAATTCACCCTTAATTTTTAATTCCTACTTGTCGTCCAGCAATACATAGAAGCAGTCAGTAGTATGGCCAGTAGGCATTGAGGAGTACTGCAATTTTACAAGCTGGGAACGGAGTCACGGACTGCGGACTGCCCTATTCCTGTACTATACAACTCATATATAAATACAATATTAGACAGTTTGCGCTTTTCGGTCACGTGCGAAATCCGCGTTGCGCTATTCGGACGTGACCGAAAATGACGTTGCGCCTTTGCTGGCATTGTCGTGTTGACTCTTCCTTCCTCTGGTACTTGTATGGGTGATGATGACTAGAACACGGGCCCGAGGAGCAAATCTGCTTGATGACAAGGCAACCGGTGCAGAGGGCTCCATGGAACCATCCAGTCTGAAACCCGAGCAATCCATTCACACTGCGGACGGCGATGGGTATTTGCCAGCCATTTTTGCGCAGGTGTAAATCTCAAATCTTTCAGAGCAGTTTTTGCAGGCCGAACATACCCCATATGGGACCGTTTTGAGGCCGGAATTCCATATGGGGTAGTTCCGGCGCCGAGCAAAAGTTCGAGATTTAAGGTTGCACAAAAATGGATGGGAAATACCCATCGCCGTCCGCTGTGTCATGAGCAAAAAATTGGCAGAGGGCCTCATGGAGCATATGACAATACTGAGAGGTACCGCGGTTCATTAAATGTGCTATAGGGTGTCTTGTAAGAGTTGAGATGCTCAGAAGTGGTGAAGACATGGCCTATACTTGGTCTATACACGGTTGACATGCGCATTGCGCAATGCATTTTTCGGTCACGTACAAAAAGCACAACGCGGATTTCGCACGTGACCGAAAAGCGCAAACTGTCTATTATCTTCCGTGGATGCAAAATTCTCCTCGTCGCTCAGTAATACGTAGAACAGTACCACATAACACATACAATATTATCTTCTTCTAGCTACTCCCGCATATTGCTAATGAACTGCCATTTATATTCCATATTCCAGATATCGTTCTTAATCGAACCACATCTACAGTACTCATTTAGCATACCTCCTTCCGCGGCATCTTTGACGATACTAATCCACGGGTACGAACACAGGTACGTTGTCAAAGATGAGCGCATATTTGCCCAGACCGGACCAGCGCATAGCGGGCTTTCACTGGGAGTAAGTAATCAAATCGTTGTATCAACCAACCAGTCTATGGGACTTCAAGTTGGCAGTGGCCCTGGCTGGCAAGGATATAAAAACCCTCTGAATCAAGGTCCATTTCTCCAGACACCAACCTTCCTTCACTGTTCAATTGTCTCAACCTTTCTCTCTTCATCTTCTTTCATCTTTCAACGGGCTGGTCCCTGTTCCTTCTACTCTACTCTACTTCATCGCAGTATCTTGGGCTGGTCCTCTGACTACTGTAATCAACCTCGTTACTCTATTCTTCCACTCTGCTACCTACTCGACCCAGTTTCTGAATTCCCTCCTTCATCACTCTTCCGCCTCACGAATCAGGAATCAAAATGATGTTCAACAACAAGCTCAGGTCTAAGGTTTTGTACCTCTTCCTCGCACTCGCCGTTTTACAGGTGGCGGTGAACGCAGCTCCGGCAAGTTCAAGCGGAGAGAAGGACGCAACAAAATCGGGCTCAACGAAATCTGACTCTTTCCCGTTTAAGCCCGTACGCATTTTTATATAACATTCTCGTGAACTTGTATTGATCCTGGTCTGTTCCTCATAGTACTGTCCCCGCCGCGGCGGCAAGTCCAGCGGTACCGGTTCCTCCACAAAGAAGACGACGACCGGTAAACGCGATGGTTCAGATGGAGAATTTGTAACCTTGTCATCCCGGGGCAGTGAAGTGTTCCTCGGATTCCGTGGTGTAGAAGAGGCATTGGCTGCCGAATACGCAAAAGGTCAATACCCTGAACATTTGGACCGTACGGCGGAATTGGGTGTTGGGATTTATGTTGCCAACAATTTCGATAGGTACGTGTCGAGGTCAACTCTCTCTCTGTCTGTTGACCTCTGAACCATTTCGTTTCATATAGCTCGTACAATCGCAAGGACAAAGTCTGTTTGGTCTACGCCAAAACTCTCGCTGACTGGAAGACACTTGCCAAGGTGAGTTCCTTCAAAAACTCAATCAGCAGGAGAACCCCATGTATTCTTACCCATTTCTTCATCTCAGATCTGGTTCACTGAAGACAAGTTTAACGGCAAACCCGTCATCGCAGATTTCCAAAATGACAAACTCCGCGCCAAGCAGGAGGACAACCGTAAAGCAGCTGCTGAGAGCACTGGTCTAACAGTTGGCACAAAGCAAGGCTCTTCATACCCGATGATCAGGTTCTCTGCGTATGGGAGTGGTTCGGCACAGATGGCTATCCCCAACCATATGATCAAGGATCACATCATCATTAAGTGTTACGACAAGAATGCTGCTGAAGTGAAGGCTGCAAAGGCAGTGAAGTATGAGGAGAAGGCTGAAGAGTGGAACATTAAGTTTACTAAATGTTAATTCGGGGATTGGGGATTAGGTTTAGGGAATTTTATGGGTAGATTAGCAGAGTCAATGGCAGTCAGTCAGAAAGCTACCAGCTATCTTGGCCCACTCCTTTATCCTTGTTCTCCTCCGTAAGAATACGTAAATAATCACACAATGTCACCATTAATCATAAGTCGACTACTATCTACATGCAGTACTCCACCGGGCTCAAATCAGTGATCTTTTCCGGATCAGCAAACATCGCAAAGAGCTCGCTATCCAAAACCAAGTTCTCAGTATCGGCAAGGTTGGAAGACTTGTATGCGTAGGTGCCTTGGGCGGTTTGACCATTGACTATAGGAGATAATCAATCATCAATACAAAGGCATGACTACGATACTAGCATTCCACGAAAGAATGCGAGTAGAAGAATGCCATAGCTATGAACTTACAACGGATACTAAACGAGCTGCAACAAAAATTAGCACCATTGAACAACGTGGAAGGTAGTGCGATGGGTAGAGTAAATTTCGAAGGAGAGGGACAGTTTCCGCCGCATGGAGTGAAATCGGATGGGATGGCGCTTCGGTTGAAGTGGGAACCTGTCAGGGACGATATAGTAACATAGTAGGAATTGGTTTATAGTAATAATCAGCATGATGAACGGAAGAACAATCAAAGGGCTTGGGAAGGCTGTAATAATGAATAATGGCTCATTGCTCACCATCTCCAGTGAAACACAACGGAGTCGTACGCGTGGTCGGTTTAGCAGCGACACCAGCGGCGAAGATGAGGAGAGCACTGCCCATTAGCGCACTAAGAGCAGATTTGGAGTTGAATTTGGAGTTGGTGAAGGCCATGATGATTGTTGCAATCCGCTGAGGTGAGTTGAAGCAACGTATTATACGTAGTTGTCTGGAGTTCGAGACCTTTTATATGTCTTTCAGATCTTAATTTCAAAATACTTGTAGCACAGGTATCAGTGCGGAAAGATGTCTAGCAAGTCACGGGCAGAACGACGCTAGGGAACGGGAAGTTGTAGTATGGTGGGCGGGAAAGTCAGTATGTATACGGCGATGGGGGCGGAATGAAGTAGATGTGTACCTGGAGGTTAAGGCGCTGCTATTATCAGTTAGCTTCAGCGCTCCGCAGTTACGAATCTGTCCCAGGAACGTACAAAGTACGGCCTCAAAGTCTTATTCATAGTCTAGGAAAAGGCCGCTCTTTGAACATAGTTGACACGCTGAAGTCCAGGTTCATAAGGATATAGCGCATTATAGCGCCTCGAACACCGTGAGCATTTTCCGAAGTCAAGGTCAAGTCTTCTCTCGATTATGACGCACACTAGACATATTTCGCTTCGCATAGAAGTAAAGATCTAGTCAGAAATAATTAGTGAGGCTGTATGGTTCAATTAAGAGCCTTTGATTCCAAGAAATATTCGTACACGATGTACCTGAACTTATCAATAGCAACGCTCCTGGCAAAATTTACACATTGAATGGAATTCCCGGTTAAGGGTAGATCCTACGCAGCCCTCAGTTCCACGTTAAGTGGCATCGAGGGTCCAAATGCTCCTTTCCCTTTGACTACTGGAACCATTAGACCAGCCGGAAGCCTCTGCAACTCATATTCGTCCTCCATTTTCCCAGCATTAGACTTACATGGTACAACAGGGAAAGAAAAGTCGAAGGATTCGAGAAGGGTGAACAAGATGGATTGCATTTCCATGAGCCTATACGGGTATAGATATTGTATTAGAACAAGAAATTTATTGGGGTTGGTCCACTTACGCGAAACGCCAGCCAATACATCCTCTGATTCCACCACCTGGAAAATATGGACATTATCAGATGTCATCTGCAGCTGGTTATCATGTATGGTAGTGTTCTTACTGAAAGTCGTCCTATTTGGTAGGATTGAGAGATAATGAACAGGGTGGCCAGATAAGAACGCATTAAGGAAGCTCACAGATTGCTCATAACTCCAATATTCGTCTGACTCATTCTGTTGTCCGATCCAAGGAATCGAGAGGGATTCCATTTGTTAGCGTCTGGTCCCCACACACACGCGAGACTTATCCATATAAAAAATCTGTCGGTATATCCATCTTGAGAAGAGTAAAGAGCATGCACTCACCGATTATACGCGCCAATACTGACGTGAATGCGCTGGCCCTTCTTGATTGGGATTTGACTGACAACCTCACCCGAGGCAGTAATAATTGGAAATTCGAGTGGGATGATATCATCGTTCGCAGCTTCCCGATGAGCTTGGGGAAGTATCGAATGGAGACGGAGAGCTTCCTGTAAGGTAGGATTGCCCGGTGCACGTAGGTATTCAGCTATTGTTGAAAAGACCTCGGAGTGCCTCAGACTTACCTTGATGACGGCGTTGAAATAGGGCATCGAGTCATAGTCTTGACTGGTAGGCACGCTATCTGGACCAATCTTTGCTCGGAGGTCACTTATCTCGTGATGCACTCTAGCTTGGTCTTCTGAATGTTGGCTGAGTTCGTAGAGCAAGTAGGTGGTACTAAATGAGATCGTTTCTTGACCTGGAAATCCATGGATGAGAGCTGGTACTCATTGACTGGAGCGCAGACAACTGACCTGCCGAAATCATAGTCCTATATTCGATAGAAAAGGCAGCTCAGACGTTGGAGGATGAAGCTTGCGATACGGAATTGGCACACTTACGCGACTTGAGCAATCACTTCAGAATCATTCAGTCTTCTCTTCGTGTCCTCGGTATGGTTCGCCCGAGCTTGCTAGCTATTAGATGACTAGTCCAGGTGCCTAGATTGAGTGGAAAAGACGCACCTAACACGGATAAGATGTCCTTTTTATCCCTCACATCTTCCTCTTCTGCCCATTCCTTGCGCTCATACACGTTTCTGGCGATCCGTCTGAGCTCGGTCAAAAACGTGTGATGGCGTACATTCTCTTTGATTGGGAACATGTTGAAAAGAGCGGGAGAATATCGTTCCAGAGAACGCTGAAGAATTGTGAGCTTAGTAGGCTTGATGGAATCCTTGCTTGAGGATCGTCAGGAACTTGCAACGGTGGTATATCACAAAGGTCTTACAATATCTCTGAGAACAGGACTCTCAAAGGTATGCCTTCCTTGTTATCTATAGCGCCAAAGTCGAAATCAAACGAGGCTTTATAAGCGGAGTTAACGTGTATGAGCATAAGTAGTTCGTCTTCCTTCGAAGGCTAATCAACGACATACTTTTCCCAATGATATCCAGCGTCATTTTGCCCAACCAGAAGGGTATATTGAACTTCTTCCCGGTCAGACCGTCTTGAGCCATATCTTCTTTCCACTTGCGCGAAAGCTTGATCCAACAATGGAAAACTCAGCATGTACGCTTAGCGAACGGCGATCAAATTTAAACTCACATGCAACGCAGACTCCTGAAACATAGTCAAGAATTGCCTAAGTTGTTGAGCGGAAAAGGCCGGATTGAGGACCTTCCGCTGGCGCTGATGTATCTCGCCTAGAAAAGTGGATATCAGCATGGAGTCTCGCTGACGAGCTGAAAGGGGTTCTTGCCGTCAGCCCATAAAACACCTTTGTCGAAAAGTCGACAAATACGACGCTGGAAGTCGACCGGTCGAAGGAAGCGGTATCCTGAAGAAAAGACTGAATGTCAGGCCCAGACTGATAGCCATATGACAAGATAACTTGCCAGAAGTTTGGAGAATGTACTGTAACGCTCGCGGGTCTGCTGTCATCAATACATCCTCCTGTAAAGCAGATGGTCATAAAAATTGAGTCTTGAGGATCCATACGAGGGAGGACATACTGCGTAGACACCAGATACTCTGAATGCTGTACCGTATTCTTCGTACCATTTGTACTCCTTGTCCCCTACATTCTCCTGCTGAAAGAGGTCGTATTCATAACCTGACGAATACCAAAAATAAAGGGGCGTTTATTATTACATACAGACGAAAAGCAAGCTACTCACCACATAGGAGCGAAGTGGGAGCGGGTCCGCGTAAAAATTTGAGAGGCTTTTGTACCACATATAAGATGAGGCGAGTGGCGAACCATAATCCTCCGAGGAGGACCATGAGGTTGGGGAATGTCAACGGAAGGTGCAGCGTCGATAGCATATTGCTCGTGCAGAGCGGAAGTAGATAGCTTGAGTAGAGTGTTGGATCCAATGGGATCTCTTATATAACAATACTCTCAACCTGGGAAAAGAAGTTAGCCGCAGCAGGGAGTACTACGTCTAGAGTATGACACGATCGCATGACGCACGTTAGATTGCACTTGTTGAACAAAGTCGACCGACATCGGCTGGACGAAAGTCAGCAGTTACCTATTAGTCGCTGTCAGTTTGTCAGAACCTGAATATGCATTTGAAGTAGAGTTTGTGCGCTTCAGGAAGACCTAGACCTACCTACACCAGTGGGAAAACGGCTCGGGTAATTTCGTCCAGTCAGACCAGTTGACCACGAGATCTTTGGTCAGAAGTCGCTGTAAGTTTGTCGGAACTCATATATGCCTTTGAAATAGAGTTTGTGCGCTTCAGGAGCCCTACCTACACCAGCGGGAAATTGGCTCGGGTAATTTCGTCCAGCCGGACCAGTTGGCGACGAGCGCTTTGGTCGGACTGCCTTTCAGCTAGATGACCAGAAGACGTACTCTATCACGGAGACGGTAAAATTTTTCGTACGTTGCATACAGAAGACTTACCTTTCAGGTTTATGGTCATCTTGCAGCTTTGACGTCTTTCAAAAGAGTCAGTTGTTGCTTTTCCAG
Organism: Tetrapyrgos nigripes; assembly: GCA_013368315.1. NCBI lineage: Eukaryota > Fungi > Basidiomycota > Agaricomycetes > Agaricales > Campanellaceae > Tetrapyrgos > Tetrapyrgos nigripes. The sequence continues at coordinate 161,605 of JAACJM010000078.1, forward strand.
CGGAGAGACTCGCTGTTTCGCCCATTAGGTTTGATTTTGCTGACGCACCCTTTGTGAGTTACAAAAAGCCCATAACGTTCAGTCAGCTGCATAACTTAACAGCAGTGAGGAAAATCGCTGTCTTGCAGAAACATCGAGCGCAGTGCAGCAATGAACAGAGCACTCGTCGTTGTCGAAAAGAGGAGGGTCAGCCATTGCTGTAATACCGTCATGTGATGGTCCATGCACTGTAGCACCAGACCATTGCCACGTTTCTCCTGGACCTCTCATCCAACTCTCATCTACTCGCGGTCTTGCCTCAGTCATCAGTGTCGTTGCAGCGAAGCTCTGACTCTGGAATATTGTGATTTTTCTTCGGTTTGGTTACAAGGCCTTTAGGCTGCGTAATTTGCCATGCGAAGCAGTGGCACCTTTCCCCAGTTTGTATTTCTGGTTTGGATTGTTAAGCGATTGCGTTGTAGCAAACTTCACAAAGTTATTGGCACAACACAGGCCACCAAATGCTCCTATATATGACACATATACACCCACGTCTGCCAAACTACCTTGCTCTTGTGATGCCTGGCTTACACTGAATCTGTTCCGACGATGATGTTCTTTTCTTACCTGCACGCCCCTGCAAATTGAACTCTTCCCCTGACCCCGTTGAAAACTTGATTATTGGCTACATACTCTCAATGACTTTGAGCATAAGTTATGTGTACACGATCTCAATCTCGTAGAATCTCTCTCAGCTTGAACCAGCTGAATGTGATATCCGTTTCACGCATTCTAGACCGGCTTCTGCAAATGGTATGTACTTATGTGTTGTTTATAGCTTACACTTTAATTTTGCCCGACGAGCCCAGCTTGGTATCCTCATGTTTCCTCGAATGTTCGATGCCTTCCCTTGTTCACATCTCCAAGTAGTCTTCCGCAGAACGGCTCCGTGCATTCGTGTGAATTCACGCACACCTGATCATTCCCACCATTCTGGGTACTATCGGGCAGAAGCGGTTATGGCATCTCAGTGGGAACTATGTGCTAGGGCCTGATCTGAACTTTCCTCATTGAGCAAAACGAGGGTCAACGTTCCGAGGGTTGAAGCAGAGATCCTTGTTATCTCATGATTATTACCGCCTCAAACTCCCTTTCAACCACTTCTGGACCACTTCATGATCAATTAAAGAACGATCCGCCATGGATTCAGGGTCAGACAGGTGTTCCAAAGCTTCAAACCCTCAGACGTTTCAGAATGACTTTCCGGACGGCTACATACTCAAGCTAAGCCATCTCAAGCGCTCAGTTGTCATCAATAAAAGACAACCTCTCAACTATAACATCAAATGGGAATGATAAAGGCGGGATTGCGACAGTGTGTTGATGTACGTGTTTGAACTAGTCTAACAGTCCACTGGTTTTTGTAAAGCAATGATCAGTCTGTGTCCTGATCATTCATTCTCTTCTTTCAAAGAGGATTTTATGAAGACGTTTAGCGCAGCCGCATCGGAGTGGTTCCGAATCGAGAGGGATCATAAGTAGATGAAAAGGGCAAGTCCGACAGATCCCACGTGGAGCCTGAAGGATTTGCGAAATAAGGGCAAACAAATCTCTTCGACCAAAACCACGACAACATCCAAGTAGCTTTCCCACAAGCATGCAGCATAGTTGGAAGGAAGCTAAGAGCATAGAATGCAACCAAGTGTCCCAAGTCTTTCTTGACAGTCTCCTTCTATCTCCACAGTCTTGGTTTGGTCTCGGTCTTATCTCTTCGGCCGGCGAGAATGAAGCCCACAGCAACAACAGAAAACATTGAAGCACAAAATCCACCAGCTTGTATTAACGCTCTTGTACAAAAGTGTGTATTTTTTCATTTTCTCTTTCTTCAAATTAAACGATATAGCATCCCACTATACTTTCTTTCAAGAACCAGGACTTCCCCACAGAAGTCGCCGAAGCCTTCTATCTACCTAGCTTCAACACCAGCACCCTATCTGCCCATGTACGGTTCTGGTCCCAGTCCTAGGGTGTCACGGTCATCTTTGTAAGACTACAACTGTTACGCTATGTCTTCGACTGCAGCAGGGTTTGGGCCGAGCGGTGTTCGCAAGATCGGCAGGGTCCCCGGAGGAGCATTTTTGTGTGCGTTGGGTTTTGTCTGGTTGCAGTTTGAGTTATACTGACGATCTTTTTTTGTTCTTCCTTCTCTAATTCTTCCTCCCTCCTCCCTCTTCTGCCTTCCTCCCATGCCCATGCACCCATTACTCTCTTCCTTCAACGTGTGGTACGTCGCATCCTCATCGACAATGTTAATACCGCACCTACCCGACACGCCCTCTCGACTATCACAACACCCCATCATAGGGTCATACGGTCTTGTTTTAATGTATCCATGACCATCTTGCCCGTACCTTTCCTTTACATATCTTGTTCACTCCCATCACCTTTCCCGTTATTGACTTCCTTCGTCTGCATATGCGTTCGTTCTGATTGTCTCGTCTTTGCACCGTTCTTCGACTTGTCGGCAGCTTGTCCTAGTCCATGTTGACGGCGGGCGCTTCCTGCATCTCGTTCCTCTCGACGCCCTCATTGTTTTCGCTCACGTCTTTATGTGTTACGAACTACGACTACAACGACCACCTCTTCTACCATTCCTTCCTTCACTTCTCGTCCTCTCAACATCAAACCTTCATCATCACCGTCATCTCTCACTCCCTCATCCCATTTGTCTCCATATCTCCGGTCTTCTTGCAAAACAACAACGGAAGACATCGACGACGACCCGCAAGGCCTCCCTCTTCTCTCCTTTCTCCACATTCTCCACTCGTCGCGGCCGCTGGTGCTGATGCCGATAATCTTCCCTTACCACTCCCCCCTCTTCCACCTGCCATTTGTCCCTTCAGGCTCTCCCTTTTTCTCTCCCCTCAACGGCACTTTTCCCTCCGCTTTGGCTCGGGGAAGAATCCGTTCCCCTCCTGAACATGGATTGACGGATTACCTCAATATCGAAAACTGTCCTCAAGAATGTCGATCGTTTGCGGATGGAATCACTTTGATGAAGTAGTTATGATAGCGATTGGCAGTTATGTTTAGAAATGGTTTTAGGACGAAGGAATAGACGAAGAAAGGCTGGGTCTCGGGATTGACCGGATAGGATTGGTGGGATATAAAGTTGGGAAGGAGGCAGAGAATATGGATACAGACGCCAGTGATGATTGGCAAATGCGTGGAAGGCGGAACCAGTAAAAGAGTGCTTGAAACTGGATTAGACGACACCTGCTGATGTGGACGGGAAGTTAGAATTGGGTTTCTTGGGAAGCGTCGACGGGAGCAGCTCGGAAGAAGGCGCTTATCAGAACTCGTGAAACCTCTTTTATCCCCAATGCCGATGGCCTCAAGAAAGCCAACGCAAACTCGTGCTCAATAGTCTCCACTTCCTTTTTCGAACCCATTGTCACGTTCAGCCCCTGCATCATCTTTATCTCAATTACCCTGCCCACAGCCGATTCTTACATTTTCTCAGATTTATCCCTTCTTGTCTCTCAACCCCTCCCACCTCACTTCTACTCTTGAACCTCATGGTTCCCTCATCCACCCTAGCTCGTCCTCTTTTCTCAGTTGAGGTTGAGATTGGTTGTGGTCGAGGCGTCGAATCATTTACGTTATGAGTAGGTGTTGAGGCTTATCTTGGTCTGCCTACGGGGGAATGATCTATGGAAGGAGCAGGAGAGGCGGTGAAGGGCGACTGCCGGGTTTAGGAGTCTAGCCATCGATCTCTGGTCTGTGTCGTGGGTTTTCGACCTCGAGATGGTGATGTTTGAGATGCTGTGACTAAATGTTTCGAGTTTCTCTCTATTGCTGCATCCACGAACCACCTGTAACGTTAACCGTAGTTATGTATTACGTACCTACTTCTCTCTCGTGTACACCATCTCTGTATTGCTGTACTACTTTCTCTGCGCCAATCCAAAAATTAACATTTCATCATGATCCTCATTCAGAGTCCTTTTCCTCGTTGCTCCTTCGTCGGCATCACGATAATAGTAAAACGGAGAGCGAGAAAGGCGGATTGTACACAAGAACGCACTTATTTAGTGCTCAGTGGCATGAAGTCGGAGCAAAAGTGTTGAAAGGAACCAGCCATCATACCATCAATTTCTCACTACAACAAACAAATCTTCAAAAGCTATTACGGTGGCGAATGGCGTGTTACATGTTGAATCAATGATTGGCACCCTACTCGTTGACGAAGGTAGAATACTATACATGGGATGTGTTGACCCACACCTTATATATGGCTGTGAGGTCACACTCGATGTCAGCAAGGACCATTTGAAACTACCGGAAAATGTTCAAGAGCGGTTTTTCTTGGTATTTGGGCAACCGCGTGAACTGTGACTGTATTCACCGAAACTGGGATCATCCCTATTGCTTTGCGACGTATAAACTTGCTTATGCGCTTTTACATTTATGCGTTACAACAACCAAGAGATACTACTTAAAATTGCTAAGCAGACCTTTGAAAATTCCTGGTGATGACGCCCCCCTTGTGATTGTTGCTCAAAGGTTGCCAGCTTACCTTCGAAACGTCGATAATGCCATCACTCTTCTCGAGAAGCTCAAAGATGCTCCAAGTAAATGGGTCGATGCCGAGCAAAAACGAACCAGCGAGAAGACCTATTTGCAGCCTATGCGGAAGAAACCCCATCCAGACGGCACTGGCTACATACAGAAAGTAAGATACATGCGTCAGTATCTCAAGGACATTCGTAATGTGCGACACCACATGGCTCTCACGAAGGCCTTTTGCGGCATGACATTCCCTTGGTTGTGTGAAGATTACGCTGGACGGATCATCACCGTAAGTACTATGATGAACGTCTATGTCGCTTTTGCAAAATTGAATGTGAAGATTTTGAACACGCATTGCTCAGTCAACATGATCCCTGTAACGATCCGTCCTAGATCGGAGTATTTCCAACTCTTCATTACATCCAAGTTCTCTTACTTACATAGCATTTCTTATCCTTCGTCTTGACTATGATCCGTTCTTACAGTGCTTATGCTTTGTATTGGTTCGTAGTTCACTAGCCAAATCAACTCCAATTCTTATGCTCTTGTTCTAGGGCCACCTCACTATATTCTCGAGCTTATCTCCTATTCTCGTCCCTCTTAGTCTTGTCCCTTACAATCTCCTTGTCCCTCTCAGAGAGGACATTCTTCACCTGTACACACTCCTTGTTTATACCTATTGGGCACGCAAAAATGTCGACAGCAATTTCTGGCCAATCTATTTTCCTTTCAGCCAATGTACTCAGTGACCCCGAAGCACATCTATTCTGTATTTCAAATCTTCGAGAAAACTCCCCTCTTCGTACCTCCTGAATACCGTCATCGATGAAGCAACTCCGACCCACAATCTGTATAGCATATTACTTGTTGGAATAGACTACTCACATAGTGTACTAATTGTATCTTGGTGGTCTCCACAACTGGATCTACAGCAGCTTGAACGCGCTGCGAGCTCGTCCTACCCAGAAGTGGTTGATCCCGGAACGATGATGTACCTACGTATCACGCATAGTAGTTACATTGGGTTGCCTCCCGGACCCCCGGCGTATCAGTACTTAATCCCAGTCCGGGTAATACACGCTGACCTCGTCACTGACTGTAGATGAGTCTACATCGGGCCGGAGGCTCTACCGAATACATATACTAGTTCAGCGGGTCAAGCCGCAGCCGAAAGACTACAGGTCAGCGACGAAGAGGGAATAATATGAAGAGGACAGATGGTGATTGGGTGTTTGGCAGTATTCAGGACTGGAGAAATTAGATGACATATGGATTTGAAATTCCCTAACGTATTCCAGTCGCGTTTAGGGATACTCACTGGCCCATCAGCTTTTCAGCAAATCACTCACGGGCACTTGCAGCCGCTTGCACAAGCGCCTACAAGCTGTGTGAGTCGGTGAGTCGGTAAGTTGGCGAGCTGAGTCAGTTTTTCCGTGAGTTTACACGACACGCGGACTACGCGCGTCTTCAAGCTACTGCAAGTTGTGATTAAAACAACTATTATTCATGAGGTATTCTTCTCTAGCATCAGTTTACTATACAGCCAGTATGCTGATTAATGAAATGGACTTTTTTGCGGTAAAAGGGCTACAGTAAAGTGCATCAGTATATGCAAAATTTCAGGTGAGTGGGAAAGCGCCTGAAAGTTCGGAAAGTTCATGAGTAAAAATGCCGGCTTGCTGATGCGCCTGCTCTAACGTGATGTAGTAAGAGTACTACAATACGTACATAGAGTCTGCAAAGCGAAATTTATTCCTGTTATATGATGTCTATATATCTAGCCCGGCCATGCCAGAGTATACGGACTGTGCCAACTGCTGAGGTCACCTTACCCTTCGGTTGAATTTTCGTCAGGGCCGAGTAAGTTTACTGATGGGACGAGCCACCCTATAGAACATCGAACGCGTACTATATCACTGAAGCATTGGATTTCAAACAGCTGTGGTTGATTAGGATGTAAGACGATACAGTAAAGCATTGCGATGTACTCTAAGTCTAAGTTATTATTATGTTGTGCCACAATCCATTTATGCAAGTATTCATGCAGAGAATAATTGTAGGACTACCTGATAAGCCTGAGCTGCAGCTTGCTCTTTGGCTTGTCCCAGCCTCGATGCACGACCTCGACCATATTCTTGATTATCGACTGAAGGGAAATTAGTGGAATTCGGTGAAAGCATCCGGAGATGAAGCAGGACTGGGGAACTTACCCAGCACGATAACCTCCCAGATAGGCTCATTTTGACTTCCTAGATTATTCTGGCAGTATTGAACCCTGCGTCTAGTACGCTGGGCCCAGTTATTAAGTTCCGTACGAGGATCTGAAGGAATGATCTTTGATACATATGTAACTTGTAAGACAAGAAATTGAAGCGTACGTTCTGTCATGAAATATCGGAAAGGCGGTTGACGCTGGTAAAATACAAGAAGTTGGATAATTGAAAGATTGAGGAATTTGCCCTGGTCAAGTAGCACGGAGAGGCATTTATAGAGCAACGAAAATGAGGTAGAGACTCATTGTGACTATGTGCCGAGGCAATGAACGAGAGACTCCGATACACAAGTTGTCGATTTCCATTTCCATTTTTCGTTCCGAAGTTGAAATTGACGGTGACAGAGGGACTGCCCGAGTAGAGATAGGGAAGGAGCTGACTGTAATAAGGACGTGCTCGGGTATATCAGCAAGTAGAGAGGACGCTTGCCGCCTTTAATTAGAACCACTGGCCCATCCAGAATGCAATCAGGTTGCTATGCTATGATATGAAGGTGGACTGATCAGTTTGGAGTTAGACGCTCGGGCTTGCACGGGTGATGTCTATGCAGGACGAATGGTATTAGACTTGAGTGAAATTTCTTTGGAGATACATTCAGAGATAAGATGTGGTATTGAGATAGACAATTTTGGAGCAATAGTCGTTTGAAGTTTGAGGATTTGAGGCAAAACGGTGTTTGATTGAAGTCTGCATAAGCAGTAAATACTTGGCACAGCTGTGGCGCTTAGCACGAGTCCACAAACGCACTATAACGGAGTGATTCCTTGTGGTGTGACGTGGATAGGCTGTGATTCAGAGACCACATAGATTCCAAATGATCAGGAAACGCCAGCGGAAACACTAGAAACTGAGACCGAAGTATGCGGGAAGTATTCGTTGCTCGAGAGATGGCACGGCCCGAAGCGAGCCCAGCAGCTTGAGGTAGTCTCAAAAGCTGTACACAAGCCAAGGAGGTGTACGGAGAACGGATTCTGGCGACGGAAAGAAACAAACAAAGAAGAGCACGAATTCCCACGCCGCTGGCGCAATGTTGAATGTTTACGACTGTTTACCTTCACCCTCTGTGTTCTTCATAGCGACGTCGACGTCTTTGCAGCTGCTGCGTGCTCCACATCAGCTCTTCTTATCAGTCCATCCCTTCTAACGCTAATAGAAGGCGGCTGTCTATCTGGCCTCACAGTTCCAATGACTTAGCGCAAGCGAACCTTCAGTCATGGCACTTCAAAATTCCTCTAGCATTGACGTGGTGTGAGCGAGAGTTACTTCAGGCTTGAGGGATTGGACGACGGGATTTGAGAACTGCGAGTCGAGCTTAAGGCTCTTGGTAGAAAAATGAGGCTTAATACGTGAAGGCCGCTGTGTAAGTGAGTTCGGTGTTTGTATGCGTACAAGAGTCAAAATGGGTCTAAATTTCGGTTTCTAGCTGGATAATAGTACATGCCAGCGATCAGTGGTTGCTCAACGCTCTGTCCTTAGTGCTATTACGCGCTACTCGGGACTATAAGCCATACTCCATACCGTAAGTGGTTTTTCTCGCCTTGAACGTCCGATTCCAGAGAAAGATCTGATACGTTGAGAAGTGTAGCTTCAATCCGAATGCCCACAGTGAGAAATCCTTCTTCCAGGCCCATCTATTCTTAAATGGGAGACTTATTCCGCTGCTTTAACTCCTTCTAGATCAAAGACATGGCTTTGAATACTCTTTCCATCCGGTGTGTCTATTGGCCGAAGGCTCAAAACGGAACAATACGCATATCTTTTCATGAGAAGTATTGAACGTTCTCTCGTATTCAGAACTATGTGCGGCTGACGGTACTCACATCGTTCTTGTTCCTGTTCGTCTGCCCCTGTCGATCCAGCTATTTACAGTAAGTTTTTTCCCTGTTCCGAGATCTCTGAGACTGCAGAGCTTTTGCTCATATGACTACCAGAATATTCCCAAGTACATCTGGTAGAGTCCTCTCTCTCATGGATAGACTGAATTCGCAAAGTACAAGTCCGGTCAGTCTAGCTCTATGCGGGTATCAGAAATCTGCAGACACCCTGATTCTTATCACTACTGACTCATACCTTGTCAAAATCATTGCTCTTGTCAGGCTCCTACCCAGCCCTCATTCGTGAGGAGACTTGATTTCGAGGGAGAAGGGGAGGAAGGAGGGGATGGGAATATTTCTTAAGCGGACCAATCATGTTGTTAGATATCTTTTTGTCTCCTCACGACAGAGGGCTGGCATAACTGTCACAGCAACTTCATTCCGGCATCGACCAAATAGTACGGAACCTATAGCCAAATACTCGGCGCGACTGGAGCCTTTGATACCTCGCAAGCTGATTGGTCAATTCTTAATATATTGACAAACAAAGTACAAATAACATTCTCCTCACTCCTAGCAATCAGCAGTCGCCATATCAGGGGCTGGGAAGGAGCCTGTGCTCTTGTTAGTTTCTTGTATAGTACACACATTTCTTCTACCTAATATGAATAACAAGAATGATGGCCATTCGTGCACATACCTAAGTCTCAGACTTGTGACTCTGACACTTTCTGATTTGGAGAGAGGTAGATGATGTCCTAGGTGAATAAGAATGTGTCGCAGATTGTCTGAAAGTGGCTGGCCGCAAACCATGATGGTGGTAGAGGAACAAAGCAGAAGTTGATGACATGTGGAATAGCGGGCTGCAATTATCTGTGACTAGGGCATTGTTCTCACTTTAGCTGCTTCCTAGATCCCTGCATAAACTCCCTGGGCTTTGCTAGACAGCCTTAGCTTGCCTGTACTCTCCGCAGATACCACACATTTGCTCAGATACAGTAGAGGGAGCCTGAAAAGTGAGTATGACAACAAGTGTATCACAGGTCTAGCTATGTACACCATACCCTAGAGATGCTGAAATAATGTTGTTTTGTCCTAAAAATGAAGGCAAAGGTGGGGAAATGAGCGAGCTGCAGCTCTCACAAAATCGAGCCCAAAAACTCGAAAATTTACGAGGCCGAATGAAATGAGGTTGAGTTTATTACACTCGACTTCTGCTTGTGGCTATGCTTAAACGGTCCCGTCTATCCGTCCAATAAATGGGTTTGGACCGGAGTGATCCGTGGGGCTGTGTTTCTAGATTTGTCCTGGTGTGATCCGACGGAAAGAAATATTAGTTCCGATGCAACAGGCGGCCGCACCTACTGCAGGCAAATTCCGTTCGCGCCACGCGATGTATTACAAGGCCAAATAAAATGAGGACGAGTTTTCTACACTCGGTTTCTGCGTGTGGCTATCACGCCGAAAAGACAAAAATATCCGCTCGACGGATAGATCACCTCACTACTACTGATATAAGATATATCTGTAAAAAAGTGTTTCTGTACGCCTTTCTGTCGAGCGGATATTTTTGTATTTTCGGCGTGTATGTTTAAAGCCTCCCGATTTTCCCTGTCCGTCTTTTTCCGTCACTTGCCCCTATTATTAAGCTCCGGGCCACAACTCTCACACGCCGAAAAGACAAAAATATCCGCTCGACGGATAGATCACATCACTACTACTGATATAAGATATATCTGTAAAAAAGTGTGTTTCTGTATGCCTTTCTGCCGAGCGGATATTTTTGTATTTTCGGCGTGTCACTGCCTTTTTTCATCAAGTTAGAAAACCTACATGATTCATTTTTATTTTTATTGCTTGTATTTTCAACATTACCTTCTGGCCTCGTACTCGCCACGCCTGGGCGCTGGCCCACAACTCTTTCATAACCAAAGTGATGCGCGCGCGAACTTTTTCGAAAACGGCAATAACTTGGTATTATTTCTACTACAGGGTCATTAACTGCCACAAGCAAGTGTCTGATGTGACTATCTACCTTTACTTAAGGTGTCTGCAGGGTGTCTGCAGGGTGTCTGCATGTGGCTGTGCACGTGCAGACACCCTTCCCAAAAATTACAATGAGTACAAATTATCTTGAAGTTATCATAATGTATTATCTTGTAGAAACATGCTCAGACATGAGCCAAATACTACCAATTGTTTGATATAATAGGATATTCAAAGATCAGTAGTAAAATGCAGGTAGCAAGCATCTCAAAGCATTATGAGACATCTTGAGTGTCCTTGCTTTACAGATTCACATTGATATACACTCATGAGAATGTATAGATACTCTCCTGATATTTTGAATAGAGAAAATCTGTGGCTGTGCTTATACTCCTTTTTTTGAAGATTTTTACACTCTGTGTACAGCTAATACACAACTTTAAAATCATCCTGTAGGTCACACATATATATGGTATGGTACATATAGTCCTATACAGTAATCTACAATGCTATGCGAAGGGTGTCTGCACGGGGTGTCTGCAGATTTACCTATACCGAGCTCTATGTACCCCGAAGACCTAAATCTTGACAGATCCGTCAATCAATTGCCATAGAATCCGGCCCCCACTGAAGACTCTTTCTTCCAGTTCTTGATAAGTTACGCCCCCGGATCTCTCACAGACAAGACTCCGTCGACGTGATCCCCCATCGATTTTAGGTACACTGGACGTTTTGTATCACAACGAGTTGTTCTAGCAATTCAAACGACTTTGTTATACAGGCACAGAGGCACATATACGTATGTCCGTGACAGAGGAATTGTTAGGAACTACACTGTTTATGATGAAGTTAGCAGAGCTAATCACTCCGGAGGACGTTTGATGACAGGCAAATCATTGTTCGCCGATGAGTTCATTGTTGACGAAATCATTCAGAAGCACTGTCTACTGTCTTACATAGATACAGCTTTGACTATTGTCTTCTTAAATGTTTCTCTCGAGCTCTAGGTCTTTCTTCAGTGAGAAGTTGGGAAGCGTGGAGGATGAGTATTCATATTCTTATCCTGAAGATGTCGACGGGAAAAGAACCAAATTTACTGTCATCACCCAGGACATCGCTCGGCTCACCCTGGAAATCGAAAGAGTCGAAAAAGTGCTGGACAGCCTGAAGGAGACGAGAAAAAATGCTGTTTTTCAGCTAAAAATGGGCAAAGCCTTGCTAGCGCCGGTCAGTAGGCTTTCCAAGGACGTGCTCGCAGAAGTATTTGAACACTATTGTCGGGAAGAAGTCGAGGATCTCCCACTCATCCACAATCATCCTGCCGACATAATCTCTTCCGTTTGTGCCTTGTGGAAGGAAATAGCAGATACCAGTCCTTCACTGTGGTCCTATATCCATGTTTCGGGAGTTGTGAATCCCCTCGCAGCCAGACTTACTCTAGCTCGTGTCTTGACTCTTTCACGAGATGCACCACTTCATATCCTCTTCTCTTGTGACTCTACGGAATGGCATGACATGAGCAAACTGAATCTCGAACTTCTCCTATTCAACCGTTCGAACCGATGGTCGTCCGCAGATATACTGATTGACCCAAAACAAATGTCGTATCGAAAGCATTTCACGGCTTTATCGCTTCATCGGCCTCTTCCCAACAATCTCTATTTCCACTTCTTCAAAGCCTTCGTCTATGCATTGATGAGGGCGATGGGATGTATATCTCAGATCCTCATGCTATGTTCGTTCCTTCCGAAGGTCCATCACCTCCTGCCCTACGCGATTTCTCCATCACCTGCTACAGCATTTCCGTACCCTAGCCTAATACGCAACCGCTTGGAAGATCCCCCCGGAAGTTACTCGTGGACCCCGCCCTGATTACTTCACTTGAGGTAGTTGAGCAATTCCACGACAAAGATCTCCTCGTTTCGGGTCAGTTTAACAGTCTTTAGCGTCTTTTCCTTCGGAATTACCAAGGAATTGCTCAAGAGCCGAGTGGTGACTTGAACAAACGCATCGTCCATTTGTCGTCTATCACCCACTTGGTCATCAGACCTTACATGTACTTCGGCTCTACGGTCACTTTGACCTTATTCTCTCGACTCTCTCTTCCCAATCTTACCTCGCTCGAGATATCGCAGTTTGGATCCTGTCCCGGTCCACTGGGCATTTGGTCATCCACTGGCTTTGAGTAGATAATGAAACACTCGTCTTGCAAGCTCCGTTACCTTTTCTTGGACGAGATACAGATTAGTTTGGAGGATCTCATGGCCCTTTCGTATCTCGCTCCTGATTTGACGCATCTTACGTTTTGCGAGTATGGCGATCCAGAAGTCGAGACGGAGGTCGCAGCGGCCATTTTCTCGTATCTTACTTGGCCTGCCCCGGGTCAAAATGACGGTAATCTCCCCAAGCTTACCGATATCGACTTCAGAACCATTCCTCGACCATGCGTTGATGGAAAGGATCTGTGACCTTTTGGAGTCCCGTATGAGCGGAGGGGTCTCCACTCTCAGATATTTCCGATTCGAACCCCTTCTTTCCGGTTCTCCCGATATCGCTGGTGATACTGATCCCGGGCCTGAGGTTCTTCGTTTCGAGGAACTTACACGAGGATCATTGTCTCGAAAGGCCTTCTTCCTCGTAATGCCTGATTCCTCAGACTCTACATGTTCAGATTCCGACCAGGATTTGGACTCAGAAGTGGACTCGGACTCGGACTCGGAGACATATTCATTTCATAGTGGGAGTTATTATCCTGACCAACCTTTAGCACCACATGAGCACCTCGATACAATTTTGCCAAATTATCCTACTGGATCTGATGTTCTTCTGAGAAGTTATTATGATTGAAGGCTGCTGGTCGGGTGGTAGTAGGATGTAGGAGCCTTTCTTAACAATTAATTTTCATTTCATAATTCGTACGAATTTTTGGAGATAGTGATATCCATTGTCCATAAACACCATTTGATATACACCTCTTGCCACTGCTATACTGTCTTTAGGCCGAGTGGGTGATAGTAAATTCTGGGCTGTAATTGCTAGCGTCTCCCAACACTAATACACACATCTGAGTGAAATGGATCCACAGTACAAAGACAGCATATAAAACTCACAGATGATGGCGTAGTCATCACCATCGACGACGTCTGGAACGGTCACTTCGATTGAACCGATAAGGATATCGAAGCCATCTGCGAGCACATCTGCAGAGAAGATTTACGGTGGTCAGTCTGCTTGTAACATATTTGAGACGAGTAAAAGCTTACCACCGGTGATCGGACCACCCTTGGCCAGCAAAATCTGGCCGATGGGGTTCGTGATGTGGGCTGGAGCATTGGAAGTATCCCTTAGATATTATCATCAGCATCATAATCGTCGTAGCAGTGCGCAGGATGACGCTTACCAAGTAACGTTCTTCTGTTGACCAACGACCCAAACATCTCCTGCAACTGGAGACGTAATGGGCGGGACAAACACATCCAATGCTGCTCTTTTCTTGACACTGGCAGGGGTAGCCAAAACCACAGAAGAGGCAGCGAGGACAGTGGCAAATACAGTGAGTTTGTTGAAGCTGAACATCTTGATAAGTGTCGCTGAGAAGGTAACAAGAAAGCTAGGAGACTCAACGAAAAAGAGATCGCTTGTCTGTCTGGTGCGTTTCTTGTCCAGCTTTTATACGTGATGCCGACGACGATGAATATAGTCGCCAGTACGCTCCATAAGGCCTGGAAGAATGAATGGCTCGAGGTTGATGACAGACGGTTTGCGTTCGCCGATGACTGGAGACGGTGACAGATGGCCGACCCGTCAGTACAAGACTGACGAAAAGATAGCAATCACTCACGGTCAACCTCCGCCTGGGTGACTGACGAAAAGATAGCAATCAATCACGGTCAATCTCCGCCTGGGTGAGACTAGTGCGCTGCACGGGTATCCCCGACTCCGACCAGAGGGAGGAGAGTGACGTGTCCCACCGATCAATCAGCCGGTCCTGGCAAGGGGGGTTTAAATATTGAAACGGAGATCTCCGCATGAGGTCATTTGTTTCCATCGCGTTCCATTGGCTTCACGTTACCACCATGACTCTCTCCCAATGTCTTCGTCTCACTGCCAATGCTTGCCCTTTGTTTCTCATTCCAGCGTTGTCTGAGTTGAGTGAATTTGACCGTGTGATCCATGTCTTCATCTCGCTGCCAATGCTTGCCCTTTGTTTCTCGTTCCAGTGTTGTCTGAGTTGAGTGAATTTGACTGTGTGATCCATGTCAGTGGTCTCACTGAGTCTTCCTAACCTCTTTCAGCTGATACTGTTTGTCAATCGAAATGTCTGCATCATCACCCCTACATACCCCTACCAGGAAAACTGCTGGGGTGGTACCAGGAGCTCCAACTCTTGGATTTAGCCTTCCCTACATATATTCTATCCTATGGATCATGTTATGATTACTATTTATAGGAATCATTATTTTTCGATGCCAACCCACCCAAAATTTCAGACGCGGATCTCTGATCTGTGAGAATTTAGTTCTATAGTGAGCTGAAAAGTCAAGTGATTTAGTTGCTTACGGTAAGCAGCTGTGTATGTCTAAAAAGTGTGTAAGAGCGACAATTGAACTCGCGCGAGCCATAAACAAAAGATAGATAGATAGATAGAATTACGCTGCACTGTACTAGCTACAAGGAGCTACTACTGACACAGAGTTTGGAACAGCGCGAAACCGTTACACAATAGGGCCTTTGTTAACTTTGGTACATACGAGGAAATGTGGGCCATCGCTGACGCGTGGCATAGATTTGAGGCCTATTGAAGCAATGACTTTCAACTGTGATGCTGCTGAGCTCTGAGTTTGAATTTCAGCAAAAGTACTGCGACAATATGGGAATTACCGAAATGCGGATCAGAGTGAAAAGATAACCGAACCGGTGGACCATTTCAGCATAGCCACATAGCAAATGGTGGGTTTGTAAGAACAAGTCCCTTAAACACCTTGGGCGGCAATGCATATTTGGAAAGATCTTTTGGGCAAACATAAATGACAAATTTATGCTCGGTGCCAGAGCTACTCCATATGGCTGTTTGGCCTCAAATCAGTCCCATATGGAGTAGACCCGGGTGAGCAAAAATGGCACTGAAAATCCGAAATTTAAGTTTGCACAGAGATCTTTGGAAATATGCAATGCCGCCCAAGGTGAAAAGGGCCTTGTAACAGTATAGGTCCCACAACACCTAATAATTGCTACAAGGCTTAGTTCGCAAAAACACAGATCCTCATTGCCAGTGTACCTAGTTATGCTGACCTTTGATGGTGGCTGGTTGTTTGCAAGCTTCTCTTCCAGCGGGTACCGATCACCTATCTATTAGTAGACTGTAGTGGGCTTTGTGAATTCTATGCCCAGTAGCCAGTGGTCACGCGAGGCACGTGTAGCTATAGGCGGAGATGCAGAGATAGTAACGTTTCCGGCAACGGGAAAAATATACGCTAACTGGTTGTTACGCTACTGCCTCCCCAATGTAACGTCTCAGAGCAGGTCTCTTCTCCCAGCACGCACTCGACACGACATTTTACGTCCAAGCACCACTATGCAGACCACCATGAGAGTCTGTAGAGATATGGGGATACATCTAGTTGAATAGGAGCATAAAGGAACTAGAGTATCACTTTGGGGGTCAATATGGGCTTGGACGAATTCACACTAAAATTCCAAAAAAGCTCTTCGATCAGTATGAGACTATGAGTCGCAGACTCGCTTGGGAGTGATAACGGGAGAAGTGATGCTTGATCACCATCTCTCAGAAACAATGATGAAGGACTTGAAACCTAATTATAAGTCGACACGGAGAGTATATAATATGGCTGATCTTGTATGTCTTCACTCACACCCGTGAGAATCTTCTGTCTGGAATGCCTCAGATTGACGACTGTCTTACGCTCACTGAAATTGTCAACGAGCATTATGGAATCATTATCCCCTTGACTGTGAGCACATTCATAGCTTTTTAACCTTCATAATCCTGACTACAGTCATTGAATCTTCCAGGTCACAACTACACTTTATGGTAAGAAATCTTATCAGAAATGGAAGATTATTGAAATATTCATCCACAAGGCATCTTCAGTGTGCTTTTTGGTGTCTGTTTATACACTCTTCTCAAAAAGAAACAACAAAATCTTTACTTCCATGCTGGAAGTAGTGTGCTTCTCTTTCTGTTTGCTACGGCTGATTACATCCTGGCGGTGACCATCACGGTATGTATTCTCTACAGGTCGACAATTGACATGGAGTATATTTATTGCTGGCATCTTTCCTTTAAAGCTAGGTATAGTAGGACCATCCCTATTGGAGGATAGTCAAGCCTTATTGTATAAGTATGTGTCAATGATTTTTCTTGAACTTGCCATTCATAGGGCTTATGATACTCATAGAAATGAGTCAATTGCCAAGCTACAAGAAATATCTACTCTTCTCTATTTCATCAATAAGTAGAGTTCGCGATTTGCTCCTGCAAGTTGATGCTGATCCTGTAATCTTATCTAGCTGTGTTGCAGACTCAATTCTTGTATGATTCTCTAAGATTTCCCAGAGTCTTTTTAAACTAATACCAAATTATACAGATTTTCCGGTGCTATGTGGTATGGGGACGCAGCAAAAAAGTGCTTATAATCGCCATCATAAGTGCAGGAATGTACAACAGTAAGATTGAACTTCTTATCTGTTTATTGACTATAGTATTCATGAAATCCCTATATTCTCCCTTCAGTAATTGCACTTGCGATAGGAATTGCAATGATGTTGACCAAAACGACTCAATATTGCAACTGGCTTGGGTCTTTCTTATGTGATGGCAACTTTGCTTTGCTTGTATTTCTTGGGACCATGCTCTTAAACAATTTAATTCTGTCGGGAATGATTGGTGAGTAATGGGATTAAATGTTCTCTTTTTGTGGAATTTATTCAACTATTCTGTAATCTATCCAGCTGGAAAAATTTGGAAAATACAAAAATCTGCTCACGCCATTCTTGACACCAAGCTTAGAAGGAAATATTCTTCAGCTGTTGCGATTATGTGAGTTTGTTTTATGTACCTGATAAATGGAATGGAATGTTGATCCAAGCTTTGTCAGCCTCGAGTCTGGCATTATTTATGCAGTTGCAATCATCATTGTGGGAGTTATTCCGCTCGCCTATGACATCTTGTCAGTATACGAGTCTGTTATACTTGTACAGATGGCTGTAAGTGTATAATCCTTGCCTGACAACAGTTGAAGTATTGTTCACACCTATCTCTTCACTTAGGGGATCGCACCAACATTGATCCTTGTTCGAGCTGGTCTTGGGGTCAGTACAGATAATGTAGCAACATTATCTGGGTTCCAGGTTGCGCCTGCCCCATCTGCAAGTGTACAGTCAGCTTCTATCCATGATTTACCAGTCAGAAATATCAGGGAAAGTACAAGTCTGAGGGCAACCTCTGTGTAGGAAGATGTGTTGGATATTAGCTGAAGGCGTTTCAAAGATACAGATGTATGGATGTAACATGATAGCAGTAGGTCCCACCAACCTTGGTGTTGGAAAGGAAAGAAGGCGGGAAGGGAGAGAAAGATAGATAGATTTCGTATTCCCTGGAGAAGATAACAAATAAGTCAATGGCTTCTTGTACTGTGTAGTTTCTACCAGTAGCTGCAATGCAGGCAAAAAAAATCCACCTCCAGCATGTGGAGCCAACTAGTAGTGTGAGACATGTCATGACAGTCCTGACGAGTTGTGAAAAACTCGCCTGCCCCTTGAGAATAGGTATATGTGATAAAGAAGGGAGCAAAGGAATAGGAGACCAAGAAGAAGAATCAGGAACATAACAAGTGTCACAGGCAACCCCTGAACCAACGCCATGAGATGTATGTACAGAATGAAAATGAGAACTTGGAGGAGGAACAGGCATCGCGTGTTGTTGTGGAATAGACACAGTAAACATATGAGGAGGGATGTCATGACCAAAATGAGGGGAACAAGACTGAGGAGGAGCAGGCGGTGCAGACCAAGGGTTTGAAAAAGAAGGGATAGAACCAGATACCGGAGAAGTAGTGGCAGGAATATTAGGTATCGAGAACACATTAGGATTATAAAACAATGAAGGAAAATGATAAGGAGAAGGCATAGACATACAAGGACCAAAAGAGAAACTACCAAACGAAAAGACCGTGGATCAAAAGAGGAAAAACAATTAAAAAGCAAAGGCAGGGCAGGCATCGCAGCAGAAGGTCCATACATAGGCATACCCACAGGGAGAGTTGGAGAAGCAGCCACGTCAGCTGTAGAAACATGAGGAACATGCGAGCAAACATTGGGTGAATCATTAAAAGAGGTTGCAAAGTTGGTGGGTACAGAAGGAAGTACTTGAGAATTGTTGCTGTCACCTGATGATAACAAGCCTGATGAGGACTAGTCCTGTAGTAGCTGTGTCAATTTTAGCCTACAGCAGCTTATTAGTCATAAACCCAAAAATGGAAATTCATGTGAGCTGACCTTTTGAGTTTGTGATGTTACTGCGTGGTTTTTAGGATTTCAACCACAGATAGGATGCTGGCCAGCTATTATACATGTCTGAAGAGCTTGTTTGAGGCAAAGGAGTCCAAAGACTCTCGAGATGTAAGTTGTGTCACTTGCACAGTGACATTACGGTAAATGAGAGGTGTGGATAATTGTGACAGAGAGGACGTACGCGTATCCTTACGCCCTCCCATTTCCAAGCCACCACTGGTTAGCGTAATATCAACCTCAACTACATGTGTCACAATTACCCCAGAGTGGCTACGACCCGCCCACCAACTTGATCAATATGTATTTGTGCATGGGAGCTGTTGAACAGGCTATGTTCTATATACGTAGCGGCAACTGGATACTTACCTGGGGATGTTAAAGTGCTTGTTAAAGTGATTTGTTAGAGGTTATGAGTGATGAGAAGTTGTAGGGCAGTCTATGAGCCCTTTTATACTATTCTAGATAGTACATGTGACTACTTATCTAAGAACTATGATGTACAGTAAGCGTAAGTAACTAGATTCCTATCTTATCACTATCTAATCTAATGTTGATGGCTGCTTACTAATTCACCAATTCAACAGGAGCATAACTGAGTACTGCCTTGATGTGTAAGTGGACAGATAGTTGTGTGGTCATAGAGGCAGAGGAGAGCAGAAGGGAAGATGGGAAGGGTCGAAGAGGTTGAGTAAAAGCCCCAGGCCTTATATACCCTCCAGATGGGAATGGCTGAAATTTCAGAGGGCGCAGATTGGGCATGCTCCTACTAAATAAGGGAAGATGAGGTAGGTGTGGTGACATCGTCACCGTCATCTATCCATAATGGGGAAGTGCACAGCATTACTTGATTGGGTGAGGTCCACTGGGTATGACTTGAGCAGTATCAGGTGTCTTGCAAGTAATTCCTTGGCCACATGTTTTGATGGGTTCGGTCTGGGGCACAACATAAGCTTGTCATAAAACTAAGCAAAACAGAAGACTCACTAAAGTCGACGTTTGGTTGGGATTACCACTTAGGAAAGTCCCAATACATCTAAAAATCAAGGAAATCCTCTCGCCTACCTCTGCTTGCTCAGCCGTGATTTTGTCTGAAATGGACAGTTATCATGTGGAATTCCATGAAGCCATTGCTCGTTTGTCTCAAGACCCATGACAAAGATGGATGTGTGAGGTAAAGGAATACAATCATCAGTCCGAGTATATAAGGAAGGGCAGAAATAATGAGAGAAAGGAGAGCAAGAGAGCGAAGAAGTGGGTTGATGGGACACTGACAGGTAGTGTTCACCAAGTCCAGTTCAGTCCGGTTCAGGCCAATTTTTCCCGAACACTGAACTGAACTATTGGTCCAGTTCAGGAAATTTCTGAACTTAGAACTGGACTTTGCGTTCAGTGAACTCAAGTTCGGCTCAGGTTCACAAAGCGTTCAAACGCGTCTGAACCAAAAAATGCCCGAAAAGCCTGAAAGACCATTTTTTGCCAATAATAAACTTGATACATGTAGTAGATGATAAATAACAAAGCCTTAGTTCCAGATGTCAAGGGGCCAGCAGCAAAACTCGAGGTAGGAGGAGGGAGAACAGGAGGGTCTGGGTCAAAAGACCAAGGGATTTGTGAGGCATCAAGGAGTTTTCCATCTTCACCGACTGTGCAATTGTCAGACATAGCTGTGAGGACACTGTCAGTAATCCAGGCAGTATTTATATGTCCTGGAGTGCCCAAAAAAGAGCTATGATAAATAGAGCCAAAACCATAGCATTCAAAGATGTGCCTGAACAGCCTAAAAGCCAAGGACAATAGTAAGCAGCAGGGTTGAGCTACCATAGGAATTTTCTTTGAGGTTTTATGATACTTTCAGGAGGCTTTTGACACTGCTTTGCACTAGTTCCTAGTCTAGCAAGTTGAGAAGACAATGGAATGATCCAAAGGAGAAACATCAATGCTGGGCAGGCACCAAAACTCGACCAATAAGACTCAGATTCCATGCTTCCGCATCCCAGCACCGGCCATCTTTCTCAGCCCGGTATATGCGTTCACAATTTCCAGCATTTCTTGAACTCCAAACCGGACATAAGGCTCGGTTCAAAGAAACTCTGAATTTTGGACCAAACTAGCAGTCCGGTCCAGAAAAGTTCAGTCCGAACTTCGGTTCAGGACTGAACCTGGTGAACACTACTGACAGGCAACTGACGTGTCAACACGATGCATCAACCAATGTGCCACGTGTACATTGAGTCTCAAATCTTGATGTGTTTGTGCAGTTTTGAGCGGAAATGACAAATGTACCTTTCTTAGGTTTAGCCTTTTCAGCAGCCTTGACTGCTCTTCAGAACTTGGACCAACGCCCAGTATCACAGCAACCAAAATCTATGTAATACTTGAGAATAGATGGGTTGTGATATTTCCAAAGGAGGAGGAGGAAGGAACACATGCATTTTGTTGAATGTAACTGTAACATGCTTGTGCTCCTCCTTGCGAAGGAAGACACATGCAAACCCTTTCACATGTGTCTCCTTCCTCTTTTTGGGCCACCTTTGCATTAGTCCATATCCTTCACACCTTGAATAATGGCAACAGTATAAAAGGCACCCAGCCAGTCACACCGGCCCTCGGGTTCTGGTTGGAAGCTGAGACTCATTAGGTAAGTAAGATCATAAGCAAGGCATGCGAGAATTGGAGGACTTGGAGGTATGAGTGGTGTGAGTGGTTTTGTTTCTGGGCTTTGCTGAATGTTCATCTTAATTTCCAAAAGTGGCTGAGGGAAATGGACTGTGAGTAATTATTAGTGCCCAGGCCAGTTTGTACTACCTTAGTATTCTGAAAAATTCATTTGCCTTCTTGCAACCGTTCATAAGAGCCCAATAGAAACCTGGAGTGATATAAGGAGTACAATAATTTCCAACTCTTATAAGTAACAAAGTGATTCTAAGTAATCTAAGAATCCTTATCCTTATACATCCTTATAATGTCCAAGAATATAATCGGACATTTTAAGAGCTTACCAGGACACCCCCTGTTATTATCAGGGCTTGTAACAACTCAAAATCATTTTGGCCTTCTTACATCTGCCTACAATCCTCCCTCTTAATTCCCATACTTCCAATGCCACATAATTTTGGTCCAGTACATCATATGCACAGGTAACATCTCACTAGTATTTTGGTACATTATATTGCCTAAAAGTTTTCAGACATTTTTGTGATGCCGGTCCCATGACATTATGTACATCTAAACTTTTTGTTCATCTTGAGCACTCCACTTCGATTGACCTCAAAGTTTTAGCCATAGAAACATCTTGCATATGTTAAAGAACAATGGGGTAGAGCTTGGGTCCCAGCAGAGTTCAGTGAGGCTCAAGGTGAACAAAAAAAAATTTACTGTGCTGAAAGTGTGGGAGACCGTCACTTTCCATGACCATGAGTACATTCTCGCCAGTACTTTATCATCATTTCTGCCTACAGCACTCCTGGTACATATGGACAGATTTCTTCAAAATTTTTCATTCCTAGGGCCCATGTCACTTCTAGGTTATGAATAGTAGCATTTACAACCCATCATAGATTTCTTTTGAAAAGTGTTACATTAAAACAACCTTCAGCATAGCGTTCAATTTCTTTCCCTTTCATACCATCATAACTTCTCTTATTTATCTTTGTTGTATCTGACAATTCACTATTCCTTTCGAAGTCTTTTAGTACGGTTCTCTGATTGAGTCTTGGTCTTAATTCAGCTGTCTATTACTACACTTCAGTCTCTGTAGCCCCGCACACTATCCACTTTTTACCCTTTCAAGAGAGGGGTTGCAGCGACATGTCAGTAGGATCACTTTTTTACAAGCATGACTTGTTGGCTAGACTTAAATCAATCAATTTATCTTGTTATACGAAGCCTTCCATGCTGGGTCAATACAGTCAGTCTAGGAAACTAGACACGAAAACAAAAAGAGAAACTACTCACCTAGTAACACTAACCATATAATCCCAACTACATCGACCTCTAGGTCTGGGTCGAGAGGTCCACACTATCATGATCATTGGTGTGGCCAGTACTGCCTAACTTATGAACGCTGCATGATAAAGGCAATGTAATTAGGGGCCTACATTTACTAGTATTTTTTTTGACGGGGGATAGAAAGAAGTTCAACAAAAAATAATGTGTATTTCAGTGTTTGGGGAGCTCTGGCCTCGTACTCGCCACGCCTCGGTGCTGGCTCATACCCCTTTCATCGAGTGTGGGTTATAAAAAGCTCGTAACGGTTAGTCAGCTATGAACTCACAATTGCCAGCGCTATTTTCCCATTATGCGTCTGCCTTGAAGAAACATCGAGGGAAGTGCAGTGAGTCGACGAAGAAAGCACTTGTAGCTGTCGAAATTTAAGAGAAGGGTCGGCAGTTGCCGTAATTAGGGCTCCTATCAGATCAGATGATTCAGTGCCATCTGAGCGATTGCTAGCTTCGGATTCAGATGTGGATGGTGCTCTTCCTCCTCCACCATCTGACAGATGGCATCTGACCAATCCGGAGATGATCTGCGGATGGAGAGCCCAATGGTGGAGGTTTCAGAAATACTATATTGTACTATTACCACGGCCGCAAATAGTATATTTGGCTCCAACAGACAGCATGAATCCTTCATAGCACTGAATGATTTGAGTGTTTTGCGAACACTGGCGCTCCGATATTGAAGGCTCAGAATCCTAGACGCATACTATTCTATTCTCTGATTTCTTATCTTTTCTCTTGAACTCATATCCCTGGCTTGTTTTCAACTCTGTTCTTAGCTAGTACTAACTAATCAAGTCAGGTTCAGCATTCAGGTGAGTGGATTTAACAACGAGCAATCATACCGCTACTCAAAATGGTCGAACATGACCGCCCCGACCCCACACTCGTGCTTCCTGAAGGTTCAAGACGCCAACCAAAGCGAAAACAACGCCCAGATGGCAGCGAAGATGCCACATCACCCCCTACACACCAGCCTCGTGGTACAAAAGCACACAAAACAAATGGAATGTTCACACCCGGTGACGCACACCCAGAAGAAGTAACTGAGCCTGCCCAGACCTTAGGCTCTTCATCTGCAACAGCTCGAAATCCTACTCCTACTCCTACTACAAATCCTACTCCTACTCCTACCCCCACAACAAATCTCACCCCAGCTCCCATACCTGTCACAACACCCACAGTTATTGAAGTAGACGATGAGGAAACAGAAACTACAGGCCTCAAGCATCGGCTCAGTATGCCTGGCTGTCCCAAATCTTTGTGTGTGGCAGACCATCCTCAATTTCAGTCCAAGGAGTCCCTTGTGTATACGTTCTTGATAATGGTGGAACCCGAACATGAGGAGGGAAAGCTTGTATCCTGTGAAATGGCATGTGCATTTTGTAGCGCCAAGAAGCTGCCAGAAAAGAAGTGGAAATGGAATGCCAGTGGAAGAGGGTCAACAAGTAATTTTTTAAATCACTTCAAAGCAAAACATACCAATGTCTGGGCTGCTCGAAACACTGAAGATATGTCCGCTCGCTTCCCAAATCGCTCCATGACTCCAGAAGAGGGATCTACACAGCAGCTGACGTTGCATTCGTGGACAAACAAAGTGAGTACAATGCAAAACAATTTACAAGATCATAGTAACTCACTGTCGTAACAGGCGTTTGACTTTCCCATGGCAGATCGGCTGTTAGCTGAGTGGATGGTTCTGGGTTGCGAAGAATTTTTGGAGGTGGAAAATCAAGCTTTTCGTCGATTCGTTACCCATCTCCGTCCTGCTTATGGCGCTAAAATGGTGAAGGCGGATGCTGTGAAGAATCATATTCATGGACAGTACGAAAAGGCGGAGATACGGTTGAAGGAATATCTGAAGGTGAGTCCTACATCAATACGAAGAGTTTTTTAATACTTATACGAGATATAGAATGCACCTGGAAAGAAAGCTTTTGCTGCTGATGCATGGACATCCAACAATAACCTCGCATACTTGGCTATTGTTGTTTCCTTCATCACTGAAGAATGGGAAATGGTGTCACTACTCTTCGACTTCCCACATCTCAAAGGACAACATACCGGAAAAAATATGGCAGAATTGCTTGCAAAAAAGATTATTGATTACAGTCTGGCTGATGATGTGAGTATACACACTATTGCAATATTATTACTCGTGTACTCACTTGACAGGCAGTTCAGTGCACTAGCCGCTGATAATGCTAGCAATAATGACACTCTCCGTCAGGAACTGGCCTCAATTCTCAATGAAGCAAGTCAGCGTACCTGGTATGACCCCGAGGAAATGACTGTTCGTTGTCTTCCTCATGCAATCCATCTCGCTGTTCGGTCCTTCTTGATTGAGCTAAAGGCAGTTGGTGACAATGATATTGACCCTAATCAGGTAGAGACCCCTGGTAGTGCTGGCCTGGGAAAGAATCCTGAGGAGACAGCAGAGGAGGTGACAGTACAAGATGAGGGGATGGCTGAGATGTCAGATGCAGAGCTGTTGGCAGCTCAGGCAAAAGACGGTGTCGACATGACAGTTGTGGTCCAAAAGGTATGTGCACTGCCGCCTTTACAAACGTGCATCAGAACTGACCTTGCTCATTAATATTTATAGATCCATCAAATCTCTAAACTAACACGTTCGTCACCACAACGGTCAGAGGAGTTCCGTAAGACAATTAGCATCGTCAACGCTATCAGCAACCCCTGCGTGAAGCTGCGACTGCTCAACCTTATCCTTGACATTATTACAAGATGGAACTCGACTTATTTCATGGTCAAGCGGGCTAAAGAACTTCATGCTGTTTGTATCTTCTATTTCTCATTGCAAGTACCTTACTGACACAATCTATACAGGCTATTGATGAGTTATGTATCCGGAATGACCTGTACAAAAAATACAAGATCAGCTCTGAGGAATAGGAGGTTGTAGATGTGATTGTTGAATTTTTAGAGGTATGTCTTCCCCAACGACTGGCAGTCCGAGCTGCACTCAACATCTCTTTCAGATATTTCGCAACTGCTCAGAGAAAATGTCGACTGGCAACTTTCCTACTCTCTCCGCCTCTCTCCTTGTTTATGTTAAGCTCATGAATGCCGTCAATAAATTCATGGAATCTGACACTGCGAAGAGGAATGCAAGTGTGTGGGCAGGGCTTTTCGCATGTAAAGAGAAGCTGGAGAAGTACTATGACAAGTCAACATATGAGTCGCACTACTACTACGCTGCAGCAGGTATGTGACCATATTCTTACTACCAGCATAAAGTCTTTCACTAAATCAATTCTACAGTGCTAGATCCTCGCCTCAAACACAAATTGTTTGATGCTAATCCCAATCTTTTCACAAGAGACTGGCGCCACCGAATGGAGACTGCTTTCAGGGAGCGTCTCAGTTTATACAGCACTGCCGTTCCTTCCTCCAGGGCCCCTCCCTCGACTGCAACTCAAACTCCTTCCGTCTCCAACACCAACGCCAGCTCTATTGACGACCTTTTCAATGATGAGTCACTGCTCGGTTCTTCAGCCAGTTCACTGAGTGCTACTGAGACAGCTGACAAAGAATATGCACGTTATCTTAGAGATCAAACTATTATCAGCGTAGATTGTCTGCCATTTTGGAAGATGAGCTGCCAGTCTTATCCAAGACTGGCTGCATATGCTAGAGATGTCCTTGCTATTCCAGGTATGTCTTTTGGGTCTGTACCTTCTATATTATCTGAAATCGGGCATCCGCAGGGTCTTCAGTCTCTGTTGAGCGAGTACTTAGTGTTGGCAGAGATCTGATTGGCCTTCACAGGCACTCGCTGAGTGCCGAAACCAGCAGTGAGCTTATGATCCATCGTAGCATACTGGTATTTGAAGGTGGCCTTACTGCAAACTATGTACCAAAGTAAATAGTATTTTAACGGTTCTGCTACGCTGATTATACTGTAAAAAGATGGTCTCATCCGGCGATCATCCGTCGGATGGTCGGATAGCATCGGGAGATGCGGATTGTGGATTTGTGGACCACCCATCCGAGCGGATAGCATCCGAATCCGATACAATCCGATCCGATAGGAGCCCTAGCCGTAATACGTGTGGTCCGTGGGCTGTGCTACGTTTCTCCTGAACCCCAGTGAAAACCTGCTATGCGCAGGTCCGCGGTGGTATGCGAAATATGCGTATTTCTGCGTATTTCTGCGCAATTTCCCAATCTGGAATTGAGTGACGTCATGTCGTCTATCTCACTTCTTTCCAACGCGATGGTTTGGACTTAGAAGAATTTTTTTTCTCGTCGTCGGGAATTGGCGGTGCTTCCTCTTCCCCCCCAAAAAACTTCGACGTCACCCAACGTGACGGCTGCCCCAGAAAAACGACAGGCCGCCCCAAAGTTTCCCGCCTTCCTTTCTTCTCTACCACCATCTCCTCTCGTCTCTTCCTCTCCTCATCGTTCTCCTCCCTCCCTTCCTCCCCGCCTTCTCTTTATCTTACGCATACAGTATATATACCAAACGAGACACATGGCGAGGTGGGTCTCTTCTCTAATTCGCGTCTTCTGGACTGCCGACATGCGTGACGCGACACTTTCCTTTTTAGCTACAGAAGTACGGACATGACAAAGGGCGAGACGATCTGGAAGCGGCTTGAGGTACATATGTCTCTCCTTTGTTTTGGCCCATCAAATACTGACCATCGTACTCTAGATGCTGGAAAACCTGCAAATCGTGCGTAGGTAAGATATTCTTTTCCCCGGAATTTCCAGTCGCTGACTATCACGATGATATCCAGGGCAAACACTGACTGAACGTGTTTTCGTGCGCATACACCCACTTCGTGTCCTCAGGAAAGAAAGGTGAGGGTGCTGTTTTGTTCCTTCAGTGTAAAAAGACACTTACTCAGTCATATAGGATCTCGGAAGTGCAGTTCAGATGGTTTTTAGTATGGAGTGTGTTGAGGAAGTGGATTTAGTACTGGCTGTAGTCTTAGATGGATGGATGTAGTAAATAGTATTGTGAATAGTAATACATACGGTTTACCAGTATGAACCTGGATACCAAATAAGGGAGTAATATCAGTAGTAATAGCAGGGTAGCTATAGCGCATATCTACGCATATCCTCGATAAACTCGCGCTGACCAGCGCGGCTGTACGCAGCTGTACGCATACGTACGCGGATGAGCGCATATTTACTAGTAGGCGCAGATCTACGCAGATCTCACATATTTGCGCATACCAACGCGGACCTGCGCATAGCAGGTTTTCACTGGGCCTGAACTCCCGTCTAAGCTACTTGCAGTCTTGCTTCAGTCACCAAGGTCTCTGCCGTGAGGTTAAAGGCTCTCGAACTCTGGAATATTACGGTTGCTCTGGTCTGGTCTCAAGCCATTGCGACACCGACGAGTTGGTGCAAGGCTTGCCAGTTGTAGCTGGGCTAGCAAACTTCAAGAGCCTATTGGCACAACACTGTATACGAGACACGGTACACTCAAGTCTGTCAAACTATCTTGCTTTTGTGATATATGGCCCCTCTTCTAGTTACATGTCTACTGATTTGTTTCGGCGATGAGTGTTCTTTTCTTACCTGCAAATTGGGCTTTCCCCGGGACCCTCGTTTAAAACTTGATTATTACTCTCAATGACTTTGAGCAATGAGCATACGTTTCCCCCACGATCTTAATGTCGTGGCATCCTGGAAGTAGGTGAGCGTGAGTGAGGTCCGTTTCACGCATGAATAGACTTGGTATTACACTGTTCAGCGTTCTAGAACGAGTCCTGCACATGGTAGGTATGTATTGTTTATATAGCCACACCTTGATTTTTCCCGAGCCCAGCCTGGTATCCCGATGTGTCTTCGAATACCGGTATATTTATGCAAGCCCGGTCGTGGAAATCTACGACAAGCCATTGAATCACAAGGACTCCGCTATCTTTCGGGATTCGAACGGTGCTCATTGCTTTCCTCATTCACATCCCCAAGTAGTCTTGCTCAAGACGGCTCCGTTGGATTCGTGCAGACCTGAACATTCCCACCGATTGTGCACTGGCCGGGCAGCAACAGTTATGTCGTCCTGGGAACTACGTGCTACTGGCCCTGCCTATCTGCTGTGTATGGATCAAAAGGGTGACAACTTACATGATCATCCCTGCAATCTCGAACAGAGTTTTCCTCATTTAGTAAACCGAAGGTCAACATTCTGACTCACTGATACAGAACAGATCCTGACGAAGCATGTTTTATTACCTGCCTCAAACGGCTTGTCCAAATAAGTACTCAATCACCTTAAAGAATGATCTGCAACTTCAGAGTCCAAGCTTCACTCTCTCTCTTGGCAAACTCAAACGTTTCATAATGACTTTCGACGTCTACATAGCTACGCCATCGCAAGTGCTCAATTTTCACCAATCACAGAGACAACTTCTCAAATCTATAACATCAAATGGGAATGTGGCAGGAAAATACATCCGAAGGGAGATAAAGGCGGGATAGCGACAATGTATTGATCTGCGTATCAAGGTTGTCGGGTGCTGTCCGACGATGTCGTGAGTTTTAATGAAACGGGGCGATGCAAATCGCTGTCTTCGTTCCGAGAGCCGGCTCTGTAGAATGCAGCTGGAATGCATACGGCGCTGGGAGGGCGCTGATACAGACTCAAAGGTCGTTGTCCAGCGGCTAGATATGTTTTTTTTTTGTTATCGATAGGTGCTGATGTTCATCGTTGATATCTAATTCACCGAGCAATTGTACAGCAGATAGTACTTAATGTCCATGACGGGCGATATCACGAGTAACACTAATTACTTGATCTAAACCGACTTCATCCTAATAAAGTCGCACACAGCTATATACGATATACCGACTTGGCAGACGGTATATACGCTTCATTGAAGCATTGAAATCGCATTCCAGGTCTTCAGTATTGTCGGTGTCCCCGGTCTAGTCAGAATCCTTCACATTCTTCAGGCTTGCTCTTCACTCTGGTTATCGGAAGGTCTTCTACCGGTGATCAGGAGTCCATGACGTCGGTAAGTCGGTACGTCGGTTTAAGGGTCATTGACTCTTTGCCACTGGGGTCCTACATAAACGCATCTTTGACGGTGGCGCGCTGCGCAGTGCACTCCAAGTCTACCGTACCGTAAAAGCCGCGCTAATACGACAAAGAGACCGAGGAAGAGACACTTTACACCTCCGTGATATCGGTAGTCAACCCTGCTCAGTCTAATGAAAGCCCTTTTCAAAGTGGCGGTATTGTCTCTGACACTCTGACATTTTCAAGTCAAGTCAAAGTACTTTGATCTGCACTCTGTATCAAGTCTCAGCTAACGCTCACAGCCCATTGCAAAGGAAAAAGAAAAAGACATGATCATGAAACTAGAACTACACAAGGCGATTGACTCTGAGTGTATAATAAGATATGTAGAGCATGAAGAGACTGGTAACTAC
Source organism: Tetrapyrgos nigripes (assembly GCA_013368315.1). NCBI lineage: Eukaryota > Fungi > Basidiomycota > Agaricomycetes > Agaricales > Campanellaceae > Tetrapyrgos > Tetrapyrgos nigripes. Next base: position 192,175 of record JAACJM010000078.1, read on the forward strand.
ACGTAAACGACAGGATACGAATCATATGATACGCAAGGTCACTTTTTTCGACAAACGGATGACGGACGACGGGACAGAGATAATAGATAGCGAAGTAGCAAAAGGACAAAAGGGGAGAGACATACTACAACATACAGAGGCGTGAAAAAAGCTTTTGCACAAAAAAACTTGGAGCATGATTGACGTTGTTGAGGGTGTACCGTGAAATTGTCTGACAAAAGGAATGAAGATGAAAAGGTCAAGTGAAGAGGCCGGCCAAGAGGAGGGAAGAGCAGGTTAGCCAAAACCACGCAGCAAAGTCCCGGCCAAAATAAAGAGTACGAAAAGAGTTAGTAAAGTTCTGTAAGATACAAATAAGGATAAGGGAATATCTCGAAAGGTATGTAAGTAAGTATGAATAACACGCAGATTACCCGCATACATGAAGGTAGTTTGTTGACTTAAAACCCAAGAAGAAGAGGAATGAAAGTAAGATAAAAGGAATGTACAGAAGTGGAAATAAATGAAGGTAAAGACAAAGGAAGGAAGGACCTAAACGCAAGACAAGGCAAGCAGAGCAAAAGCGTACAATAGAAACAGCAGCACATTTCAACAGACACCCTGCAAAGTCCACGATCGGTCCAATAACCGTGACCAAAAAAGGAGAAAGGAAGAGACGAGAGACAGAGATACAATATATACACACGACTTTTTCATTTTCGCGGATTACACTTCCAATCTATGATGAAAACCCACTCCCAATCCCGTTTTCAAAACCTTCAAACCTCAAACCTTGCAGTGCATGCGCATCGATATCATATTGTCCTGATCCACTGACACTATCGATATCGAAACCTAGACCTGGACCCACACCTGAAAACGAGTCTGGAACACGATTTGGACTTGGATTCGAGAACATATCCCCGAGGGTACCGTTAACACCGGCACTGAGCATACCCAGATCCATATCTGGTCTCGTCTGTACAGGTTGAGAAGGACGACGATGCATACTCGTGCCCATCATCGCATTCATGCTAGAAGTGCCGACAATTCCACCATGACCACTTCTACCGCCGCCTCCTATCCCTATCCCTAAATGCGCACCAACTCCACCAAGGCCAACCCCATGCTCCATCGGCATACTCATAGACCGCCGAATTCGATGGTGATACTGATGATGGGGACCGGTCTGGTCCCGAGTCTGACTTTGAATCAAAATAGCATTGTGATTTGGGTTTGAAGTCTGACTCAAAGTTTGACGTGGACGTAGACGGCTTTGAGTTTGGGGTGGTGATTGATGGCGGTGTTCAAGTGGATGGTGATGGGGATTAGTATGGGGATGGATGTGATGTGATTGAGGATGGGGATGGAGGTAAGGGTGAGTATGTGATAGTGTAGAAGATGAATGGAGGTTATGGCTCTGTATTTGCTGTTGCTGTGGTTCACGCTGACGGTGACGTTGGTAAGCTTCAGCCAACTCCATTTGACGACGTTGACGTTGCATGTCTCGAACTAAAGGGACCGCTCCAGGTTGGGCTTGGAACCCGTCACCACTACCATTAACAAAGTCGGAATAGGCACGTAAGGGAGAATGAGGTGGTAAGAGAGACTGGTGAGCGGGATTCGCATTGGCATACAACCGCCCAAGCCCTTTCGCCTCCTCAAACGCATCATGATGAGAAAGCGAACGAAAACGAAGCGGCTGCGGCTGCTGTTGCAGTTGCTGGGGCGTAGCCGACTCTGTTGTTAGGAACGAAGCTTGGGAGGGGACTATGGGGGTATGGGCCGGACTGAATTGGGCTTCGGCCATAGCTAGAGACTGAGGCTCCAGGTCCATATCCCTGGACGACTCCATAGCCCCCGAGTCCATGTCCATGTCCACCAACTCCATGTCCACCGTGTCCATGTCCACCGTGTCCATACCCTCCACGAGGCCCAGAGGGAATTGAGACTGAGGTTGGATAGGTGAAGTGTGCGTTTGGATGTGCGTGTGCACTATACGGGGACGAGAGTGTGGGTGAGGGTGTTGAGTGTGTGGACCGAGACTGGTGGAGGTAGGCAACGACGCTTGCTGCGGATGCGGAGGATGAGGAAGAGCCTGAGATTGAGACGGGGGATGGGGAGCTTGAGAAGGCCGCGAAGGAGGCTTTATACACAAGAAGACACATATTAGCATCACATAGTACAGAAGGAAGAAGAGAAAAACCAACTAACCTTCTGCCGCTGCAATGACTCTTTCATTTTCAGCATCTGCTCTTTCTGCTGCCTTACCAACTCGGCGGAGTAACTCGCCGCTTGGACTTGTTCTCGATTCTCTCCTTTCTGCCCTTTCTCCTGCTTGGCCTTGGCCCTGTCCTCTGGTTTGTCGTGCTTGCCCTTGGTTCTGAGATCTATCTGAAGCTCCAATGGCATTGTCTGCTCCTTCGACTCCACATAATTCCAGAACGGTAAATCGTCGAGATTGGGGTCGTGGTTCGGTACCGTAGTCGTAGACGCCTTGGGACTCGTCCTCGTGAGATCCTCTTCGAGCGTGTTGGTGAGCTTGCTGGTGGTGAGAGACGGATCCTCCGACAAACCCATATCCATACTCCACATATCCATGTCCTCCATAGCCAGATGCTCCAGACCCAGATCCTCCAACGACATTACCGGCGCTAGTGGTACCGCTGGGTCCGCCTCCAACTGAGGCGTTGACGTTGAAAGAAAACGGTGAATCTGACGATCCAGATCCACTGGCGTCTGCACCTGGCCCTGCGCTTGTCCCTGTCCCTGCATACTCAGCAAGCTCTCTCCATCCTGCGCCGCTAGAGGAGAGCGGACGATCGTAGGGGTCGTATTTAAAAAGCTCAAGCTCGTCATGGGAGTTCGGGGAGTCAACGGGAAGCTGGCTGTACGGGGAGTAGCCAGACTGCGACTGCTGCTGTTGCGTGTGATGGCTGGGGGTAGGAAAGGACTGGTTGTCGTAGGGCGAACGGGAGTGAGAGTATGAGGTTGGGGATGTAGACGTAGAGGCGCTGGTGGGCGAGTTTGTCTGCGGAGAGCTATGGTGGTGGGGAGAAGGGGTTCGGCCGTTTGAGGCGGAGACTGGGAGTGAGGAGCTCCGAAAGGACTGGTCGGCCCCAAGGCCAATGTTGATGTTGCTGATACGTGGTTCTCGGTCACGAAAGGACTGGCTGGGTGCTGGTGGTTTGGAATCAAGAAAGGACTGGCTGAGGTCGTCAGTGATGGACCGAAAGGACTGGTTGTTGCCGCTTGGAGAGTGGGCAGGAGAACTACGTTGGCTCATCGACAAGGTTTCCATATCCACATCATTTTCGTCGGGCATTTGCCATAAAGATGATGACATGGCAGGATCTGTATGACATGGATAGTCAGGTCAGGAGGTGCAAGTACTAGTAAGTGCAGATCAGTCGTGCTCTCACCTTGGAAACCTAGTAGACAAAAACACCCGAGTTGACAAAAAGGGAAAGAAGCCGGCCAAATTAATAAAGACAAAAAAGAGTAGTTTCTGCAGAGCAACGCACCGTCATACAAGGATGGCTCGCGCTTTATTGCCATCATAGAGGAAGAGTTACTAGAGGCTCTTCGCCCTCTGCCTGTTCCAGCTTTGCTGGCAGCCGCCATTGTCGCATGAAGACTCGTCAACTCGCGCATCATCCGCTCATTTGCATCTTGTTTGTCAGCATGGACGGTCTGAGCGTGTTGTCGGAGGTTATCGAGACGGGAAAACTGCTTGCTGCAGTGACAGGCAAAGGGTCGCTCGCCGGTATGTTTCCTGTGTTGAAAATCAGTTTCCTGGCCAAGTCGAACCGAACGAGTCACGCACCTGATGTGACGAGCGAGATGCTCGCTGCGACTAAAGACCATCTTGCAGTCGCCGTACCCTCGACATTGGAAGGTCTTGGGAGGGGCAGGTCTACACCGTTTACCGAGTTGACTAGAAGTGAACGACGCCGTTGAGGAAGGGACGGAAGGGAGACTGGGGCCATGACTTGAGGCGACCATTGCGGCCATGGTCGACGTTGGAGACGATGAGGAGAGGGGTGTGGACGTCGTCGAAGAGGGGTGAGCGGAAACGCGGACTTGGAGGTGGAGGAGAGAAAACTGAATGAAAACGACGGACATATATCTAGATTTTGACGGCCCGTTCCTGACAGATTCCTGACAGATTCAGGCACAGGTGTTATGACATGTTTGTCTGCTCCGTTCTTCTGGGTCCCATCTCTCCACGTGCTTCCGGATTCGCTGGTCCGTTTTATCCCCATCCGGCCTTCTTTCTCTTCCGAGTCTCCGGATTTTGTTCGTCACTGCAACCCCGTCGGACGTCTGCCACAACCTCTCGAAGAAATCCCGTCAACCGCGACTTGTCTATTTCTTTCTCTTCCCATATTCCACGCTGTCCACATCCCTATCTTTTCATACAAATGATCAACAACGCCTTCATACCGACAATTATCCGATTGGAATTTGTTCATCGTTTTTTTTTTTTGCTTCCACCACAATCGCTGCCCCACGTCTCCTACCGACCACTGTATACCGCACATATGTAGTAGATACGTGGACCCGAACGCACTCAAATTGCTTGGACACATGTCCTCTCGAACACATGCAACGACGTCACGTTGCTCTTCTAGCGTTCCCAACCCCTACCCCGGGCTAATATAGGCCGCTGGCAGTCAGTCGTACTAGCTACTAGGCGCAGTCTTCAAGTTCGCCAAGTTGTTCGCATCCCTCTCAAGTCTCGACTCAAACTTCGCACTTTGCCACAGTACAACCTACCTAAAGTAGTACATAGTACTCTGATTCCAGGCACCCAACCGCAAACTCAATTCATTATCCTTATTCGCCACACAAGCAATCTAACCACGACCAGCTCCACTTCTGTATAGGCTCAGGTCCCTCATCTTTTTTCTTCGTGTTCGTTAAGTGTATTCGGCTCTCGGTAAGTTGCAGCGTCGGTGTCTGGCGGTGTTCCTGATTTTCGGAATCGAATTTAGGATTCCCTCCTCGGTGCCTTGGGCCTTACTACTACTCTAACATAGATCCGTTTACTTTACATAGCTGCTTCATTGCTGATCAGGTCCATGCAAATCAGGTCCTACTTACCCCAACAACGACAAGTCTATAAAAGTCGTTGACGTCGAACTTGACCTTCTTTCTTGCCTGCCTTCTTTGTCTCTTTCCATCCTTCTCTTTTCGTCACTATATGCGGGTATCTTTCAGGCACCCATCTCCCTCGTCTCAATGTCTTTGCTCGTTGCACCGATAGTATTAAATGCGCGCTCAATATCCCTCACTCCAGGGGCTCCACTCAGAACAATCCTTGACACTCCAACCATGGCGAGTCTTCTCCGTCCCCAAATCCAATGTCCATCGCCAACTTGCATTTGCAATTCGGTGGTACCTCTACACCGGGACACGTTCAAGCTCTCATTGACATATACATATTTCTCTGCTCCACTTCATCTATCATCCATCAAACTCAAGCATCAAGCATTCGCAAGACTTTATTGATCTCTTGATTATTATTGGACGGTGATATCCCATAGCTAGCGCTTCGAGAATCAAGCAAGATACATCTCTATGTAGTCCTCATTTCTTTACTCCACCTCACCTATCGTCTAATATCATATCATCTACATGGTTTGTTGAGGCGTCATCACGTTCATAATGATGATGGGTCAGAATCCTTCTGTAAGTACTAAGACTGTATCCATATCCATATCCGTCGTATCCGTGTCAACACATGCCCAGTGCCCACTTACACTTTTATCCTTTCATAGGCTGGCTATGCCCGTGACTCCATATTGTCCTATCTTGTATCTTGCTGTACGCTGAGCAGCCTTTTGCTTTCCAATTTCGGAAGTGCATAGATAGTCATACATGTACACCGACAAGTTACAAATTACAACTCTCTTAATCATCTGATAGGCTTTACTTCAGCCCTAGTCAACGTCTCGTGAAACCAGAATGACGATCGATACAGTATACCCACTATAGCTTTGTGTACATTTGTACTTCAGCCATATTAATACTTAATAATATTCTCGAATAAAACGGCTCCACCGTGACTGGCATACGCTCAGGCTGCACGCATCGTTCTTTTCTACAGTGACAGTCCATCCTCTTCTTCTTCTTCTTCTGACTCTAGACTCTCGCTCCTACATGTCAAGCAAGTCTCCGGAGTCCAAGTCCCACCGTCGCCACTCGGAAAATCGGAATTATTCGATGTAGCGTCGGGCGTTCCGAGCTCATTTAAATTTGTCCAAGAGTCCAGGACTGTCTAAGGTCTTTTGAGTTTTCTTTGCATCGGCGTCTACTGGCCTACATATTTACATTGTACGGTACGGTATCATAGAGACCATGATCACTGATTAAAGGGCTGGGGCTGCGTACATACTACATTAATAACTGAGTAGTTACGCTGTTACACAGTATGTATGTATGTATCATGTATATAGTGATCTACTTACCGTGATTAGGATCTATTATTGTGGCCTGATAAGTTATTGGGTGCAGTGCCGCCCCCTGCGTCGGTACCGAAAGACTTTGTGCATTTATATATATCTGTATCATTTTACAAGAAGTTGTGCAACGCAAAAATTTTTGTCCATCATCATCATCATCATCATCATCATTCTTGTTTCTTGACTCTTGAGTCGCTTTTCCCCATCATGATCGCACTGTATATGTACTAGTACTACGCCCATGGCCGGCCAGTAGCACGGTAAGTATGTAGCTAAGGGTGGACCCGGACTTTTCGTTGGCACGCTGGTGGATTGTCTATGTATATCATAGAACCTCGGCCCACTCAGGCTGGGATGTACATTCATATTTACTGACAGCGTATGTACTTACTCTGTATCTCGCCAAGTTATAAACTCATCTCCAGACTACAGTCAATGTCCACGGAAAGCCTAGCCTGGTCTAGCCTCTCCTCAAGACTTTCAGAACGTTAGCTGTGACATTCACCATTTCGAACCTTCAAACGACCTCAAGAGTCAAAGGCTTTTATTTATGTAAACGCCTTTTTTGAAATTTCCCGACTTCCCGTCCGATACTTGTCGATACCCTGAGCAAAACCCCTGAGTCTGACTCTGAGTATATATCTAGATATACACCTGCCACATTAAAATCCGTTTATTCCGTTTCCGTTTAGGCGGACGGAATTGGTTCCCATTGGTCACCGTTACCCTCCGTGGACTATCACCAGCGAGCTACTTAAGTAAGTAAGTAACCACCCCACACCGCCAATTCCAATTCAAACCTTTTGGTTGACTTTTAATTTGCCATTTGGACGTTTTCACTTTTTCTTTACATCGAGAATGTTATGTACATATCTATGTACGTTGTACGCAGTACACAGTCTGAGTTTGAGGCTTGAAATGAAATTAACAATTGGCTTGAGCACAGCCTCGACGTTACGCCACATGTCATTGTCATTCCCGTCAGTCTAGTCACCTACATAGTGCCCGACGCGTCGCACCGCGTGAAGAACGCGTGAATGACCGGATACTGGATTGGTGTAGATGCTGTGGCAAATGTGGCCGACTAGCTCAGTTGGTTAGAGCGTCGTGCTAATATTAAATTAACGCGAAGGTCTTGGGTTCGATCCCCACGTTGGCCAATCAAGCCGAGGCGGAGAGCTTTTTCAAGTTTTTGGTCATTTCTTGTGCTGCTTTCGACGCAGTCACTATTGAGGTCACTCACCTTCCACCTTTCTGGACAGAGACCGGAACGTAAAAAGTGTTCGCGATACTTCTCAAGCCCAAGCTCAAGTCTCGTTAAACTATCAAACCATAATTCAAGGTTCATGGGAGAATACATTCATACATGGTACTTACCGGTGGTAATCCGGATATTAACCTATCATAAGTTGCCGAAGCTATCCCGAGTATCTTGGTGTTGTCCATCCCTAATTCGTCAGATAAAGCCTTGGAATCGCCAGCGATCCCTTCAAAGATTGTTTAGTCCGGAAGTCTGAATCCCGAGCCTATAGATTGTTTTGGGCGGGTCCAGACCGTACGGGACATCCGACCATTCTGATCATCACTTGCTTGTCACTGAGTCACTGTACTCTACACAGTCAAGTTATACTTATCTCAATCAGAATCAGACTCGCTGATTCCAGTGGGACTTTAGAAGTGGAGGCAGAGGCGATCACCAGCTTTGACAATATGACAGAATCTACCGATTGCTGCCGCTCCGTGGCGCGCCGCCACTGGCCAGTGTTCATTAATTAAGTATGCTTTCGCGGAACTTAGGAGCCTTTAGGAGCTCACGCTAGTAAGTAGCGTAGGACAATATGCTTTGATAGCGCGAACTTTCCCGCACCCAGCGTCTCTTCTCTTTCTAAACGAGTGTCACAGAGTGTGAGCGGTGAGGGTTTTCTGCGATTGAATCTATTGACATCGACGTCGGCCCCGCTATCGACGGCCCCGAGTGTCTTGTGTACAAAATACATGTAGTCCACTGGGATTCGCTAGAATTTGCTGGCATCTGCCCCCAGTCTGCCCATCTGCTAGATGGCGTTCCGCCATTCGGGTGCAATCTTATTTTTTTCAATTCAGACTTACCTAAAAAAGTGTCGGGATCTCTATACTCTTTTGATCCGGCCTCAGACTGCGGGAAAACACGATGATACACAAACCATCCGTATAGGTGCCATATCTGGATGTAGACGCTGATGTTGATGCAGATGGACCGAGTACTGGATCATCTTCCTAGACCGCCCGGCAGCGCAAGAGGTAGGCCGTTGAAAATCTCCGTGCAGTGTTTGATTCTCAGTTATGGTGGATGGACGACGGATGATACATTTCTCCAGTCTTCTCAAGTTCTTAGATCATGGATGAGGTCGGGATCACATCTGACGCCGCTAGGGATGGATTATCGACTGCCACTGCCACTGCTACCACATTTGTGAATGGAAATGCTATGCAGGCTTGCGCAAACCTTCACAGTAGAGTATGCTCCAGATCACCTCAATCTTCCTCGAGGCTTGGATTTTACCCTTCGCAAGATTGATAACATTAATTCAGTTGACTAGCCAGATCACTGTTGAGTTGCCTGCCAGGATGGCACTGATAGCCTGGAGAGCAGTGTAGTAGATTCACTCAACACTCGAGTGAATACATACCTGAAGCTGGGCACTTCTACTGAGCCTGGAAGTTTTTCACCGCATGAGCAACATAGCTTACCCTTCCCTCGACGTAGACCTTCCTCTTTCAACCTTCTTCTCGAGCACTTGGGACTGCATCCAATCCAGCCGTAATTTTTGCAGGTACCACCAGCTGACCGAGTCTACAATTTCTGCCGATCTTCCGAATCCGCGGCTTATGCATCCCACGATGAACTCAGAGAACTGTGAGACATCGATGATGTGGACGTACCAAGGCCTTCTGAGGCGTTCTAGATCTTCTTTTCAACTCAGTGGAACTCTGTGATACGAACGAATGGAATTGGAATATAAAGCTTACTGTATACTGTATAAGGAGGAGGAGGATATGCGGAGGAAGCATTTGAACAATCACGTCCGACGGTGCCAAGCCATACACTTGTACACATACACACGTTCCACTGAGAGTACGCATGCTCCGAGTTTTTCTGCCATAATTACCCGTTTTCAGTTCGGGATATACTCGTTTGCGTTTCTGAAGGTGATATTCACGAGTCATTCATAGATTTAGATGGGGAGCACCTCACCGGTGAAGAAAACGTTCTTGGTAGTGGCTTTAGGGAAAGCTGAACCTCTTCAAATTCGTGAACAGGCAAACGTGAACAGAGATGCGTTGGGACTCTTGGATTTGAGGCTTCAGAACAGGAGATCTTGAAGTGTATTGAAGTCCTCGCAGTTAAGTATTCCGTCCTTGCCCTTGTTCCCTATACATCCCCCTTGCAATAATTACTCTTCCCGACAGAATTCTGAACCACGAAAGAAAAGCCCAATATACTTAACTGGAGGTGTCCATCGGAAACGCAGAGTATTCCCAAACTTAAAGGCACCAATTGTACAAAATGTCAATGTCCAACACGGCGCCCTTTAACTGACATCCATACACGACTTCAATTGAACCCCTGAAGGAATGAGGTCTGGAAAACGATTTCAATAATCAGAATTTGATTAAATCCATGAGTGGAACAAGGGCTGAGCTTTACATGATGAACTTTGGAACCTATATGGAACAATGCGAGCCAGAACAATGAATACCAATCCTCCACGCTTCCCATCTTCTCAGTGAAGAAAGACCTAGAGCTCGAGAGGAACATTTAAGACGACAATAATCAAAGCTGTACCTATGTAAGACAGTAGACGGTGCTTCTGAGTGATTTCGTCAACAATGAACTCATCGGCGAACAATGATTTGCCTGTCATCAAACGTCCTCCGGAGTGATTAGCTCTGCCAACTTCATCATAAACAATGTATTTCCTTACATTTCCTCTGTCACGGACATACGTATATGTGCCTCTGTGCCTGTACAGCAAAATCGTTTGAATTGCTAGAACAACTCGTTTTGATACAAAACGTCCAGTGTACCTAAAATCGATGGGGGATCACGTCGACGGAGAGTCTTGTCCGTGAGAGATCCGGGGGCGTAACTTATCAAGAACTGGAAGAAAGAGTCTTCAGCGGGGGCCGGAGCCTAAGGCAATTAATTGACGGATCTGTCAAGATTTAGGTCTTCGGGGTACATAGAGCTAGACTGACCGGACTTGTACTTTGCGAATTCAATCTGTCCATGAGAGAGGACACTGTAAGTCTAGGAGATGAATAGTCTTGAAGGTTGGTGTACTTGGGAATATCCTGGTAGTCATATGAGCAAAAGCTCTAGCGTGCAGTCTCGGAGATCTCGGAACAGGGAAAAAACTTACTGTAAATAGCTGGATCGACAGGGGCAGACGAACAGGAACAAGAACGATGTGAGTACCGGCAGCCGCGCATAGTTCTGAATACGAGAACGTTCAGTACTTCTCATGAAAAGATATGCGTATTGTTCCGTTTTGAGCCTTCGGCCAATAGGCACACGGAATGGGAAGAGTATTCAAAGCCATGTCTTTGATCTAGAAGGAGTTGAAGCAGCAGAATAAGTATCCCATTTAGGAATAGATGGACCTGCCAGACGAATTTCTCACTGTGGGCATTCGGATTGAAGCTACACTTCTCAACGTATCAGATCTTTCTCTGGAATCAGACGTTTAAGGCGAGAAAAACCACTTACGGTATTCAGTATGGCTTATAGTCCCGAGTAGCGCGTAATAGTACTAAGGATAGAGCGTTGAGCGACCACTGATCGCTGGCATGTACTGTTATCCAGCTAGAAACCGAAATTTAGACCCATTTTGACTCGAACTCGCTTACATAGCTGTTTTGACACTCGCGCGAGAAAAAAAGATTTGTAATCAAATTTTGAAAAATTTTAAAGTAGCGGAGGCTGACGGCCTCTGACGACGTCAGAATACCCTCAGCTGCCTCAAGACTCTCGATGAGGTTATGCCCTAGGAGGACCCCTGCTAATACACAAATGTCTTATCTGGGCGGCGCCGAACCAAACAGATTTTTGACCTTTGGCCCCAGAAATTTTTGTCCGAACCTCTGTAAAAGGCGATCTTGAGGCCTGGCCCAATTTCACAGCCCACATTTGCTTCATGACACGTCTCAGCAACCGGATCATCGTATTCCGAACGTCTACTGAGGTGCTGAGGGGTTTTAATCTAATCCATTGTTGAGGCTCAAAGCTCTTGACTTCCTCGACATCGTCTGTAGCAGACTGTAACAGTAGTGTCTATATGGTTAAGAGCCTAAACCTATATCCCGGCCCATGTCCGTTGGAGCGAGCCGCCTTAGGCGTGTCGTCTCACCTCAAAAAAGTTTCCGCGCACCTAGGTCTACCAGAGGTGTAGTCTTCCGTAGACTGACTCAACGGCTCACAAGCTTATTATAGTCAGGTTCTGGAGCTTCTTGTTCGAACCTAGTCAGGGCGGCGCCTACTAGAGTCAGGATCTGGGGCGCCATTTTTGTCAGAACTTTCTTGGAGACATTCCGTGGATTTGGGCCTCAAATTTGTCCGAACTGGGATCAGTCGGTCCAGTGTATTCGAAGAGGTCCTACCTTAGGTCGGCCCTGTCGAAGTCGTGAAGAAAGATGTGTCCTTAGACTCCTTACGACCTCAATTCCACCGACGCTTACAATCCAAATTTTTCTCGTGCGAGTGTCAAGCTTTATGAAAAGTGCTGTAAGCCTCATTTTTCTACCAAGAGCCTCAAGCTTCGACTTGCAGTTCTCAAATCCCGTCGTCCAATCCCTCAACCTTGAAGTAACTCTCGCTCACACCACGTCAATGCTAGAGGAATTTTGAAGTGCCATGACTGAAGGTTCGCTTGCGCTAAGTCATTGGAACTGTGAGGTCAGATAGACAGCCGCCTTCTATTAGCGTTAGAAGGGATGGACTGATGAGAAGAGCTGATGAGGAGCACGCAGCAGCTGCAAAGACGTCGACGTCGCTATGAAGAACACAGAGGGTGAAGGTAAACAGTTGTAAACATTCAACATTGCGCCAGCGGCGTGGGAACTCGTGCTCTTCTTTGTTTGTTTGTTTCCGTCGCCAGAATCCATTCTCCCATACACCTCCTTGGCTTGTGTACAGCTTTTGAGACTACCTCAAGTTGCTGGGCTCGCTTCGGGCCGTGCCATCTCTCGAGCAACGAATACTTCCCGCATACTTCGGTCTCAGTTTCTAGTGTTTCCGCTGGTGTTTCCTGATCATTTGGAATCTATGTGGTCTCTGAATCACAGCCTATCCACTCCACATCACAAGGAATCACTCCGTTATAGTGCGTTTGTGGTCTCGTGCTAAGCGCCACAGCTGTGCCAGTACTTACTGCTTATGCAGACTTCAATCAAACACTATTCTGCCTCAAACCCTCAAACTTCAAACGACCATTGCTCCAAAACTGTCTGTCTCAATACTACATCTTATCTCTGAATGTATCTCCAAAGAAATTTCACTCGAGTCTAATATCATTCGTCCTGCTTAGACATCACCAGTGCAAGCCCGAGCGTCTAACTCCAAACTGATCAGTTCACCTTCATATCATATCATAGCAACCTGATTGGATTCTGGATCGGCCAGTGGTTCAAATTAAAGGCGGCAAGCGTCCTCTCTATTTGCTGGTATACCCGGGCATGTCCTTATTCCAGTCAGCTCCTTCCCTATCTCTACTCGGACAGTCCCTCTGTCACCCTCAATTTCAACGTCGGAACGAAAAATGGAAATGCAGATATCGGACAGTCTCAAGCTCATTGCCTCGGCACATAGTAATGAGTCTCTACCTCATTTTCGTTGCTCTATAAATGCCTCTCCGTGCTACTTGACCAGGGCAAGTTCCTCAATCTTTCAACTATCCAACTTCTTGTATTTTACCAGTGTCAACCGCCTTTCCGATATTTTGATGCAAGAACGTACGCTTCAATTTCTTGTCTTACAGGTTACATATGTATCAAAGATCATTCCTTCAGATCCTCGTACGGAACTTAATAACTGGGCCCAGCGTACTAGACGCAGCATTCAATACTCCCAGAATAATCTGGGAAGCCAACATGAGCCGATTTGGGAGGTTATCGTGCTGGGTAAGTTCCCCAGTCCTGCTTCATCTCCGGATGCTTTCACCGAATTCCACCAATTTCCCTTTAGTCGATAATCAAGAATATGGTCGAAGTCGTGCATCGAATCTTGGACGAGCCAAAGACCAAGCTGCAGCTCAGGCTTATCAGGTAGTCCTACAATTATTCTCTGCATGAATACTTGCATAAATGGATTGTGGCACAACATAATAATAACTTAGACCTAGAGTACATGACAATGCGTTGCTGTATCATCTTACATCCTAATCAACCACAGCTGTTTGAAATCCAAGAATTCTGTGACATGGTACGCGTTCGATGTTCTATAGGGTGGCTCGTCCCATCAGTAAACTTACTCGGCCCTGACGAAATTCAAACCGAAGGGTAAGGCGACCTCATCAGTTGGCACAGTCCATATACTCTGGCATGGCCGGGCTGGATATATAGACATCATATAACAGGAACAATTTTCGCTTTGCAGACTCTATGTACGTACTGTAGTACTCTTACTACATCACGTCAGGGCAGTGAGTATCCCTAAACGCGACTGGAAATTTCAAATCCATATGTCATCTAATTCTCCAGTCCTGCACACCCAATCACCATCTGTCTTCTTCATATTGTTCCCTCTTCGTCGCTAACCTGTAGTCTTTTGGCTGTGGCTTGACCCGCTGAACTAGTATATGTACTCGGTAGAGCCTCCGGCGCGATGTAGATTCACCTACAGTCAGTGACGAGGTCAGCCGTTCGATTCGATCAGAGGGAGGAGGAGGAGGAGTGTATTACCGGACTGGGACCAAGTACTGATACGCCGGGAGGCAACCCGATGTAACTACTATGCGTGATACGTAGGTACATCATTGTCCCGGGATCAACCACTTCTGGATAGGATGAGCTCGCAGCGCATTTAAGCTGCTGTAGATCCATCCAGTTGTGGACACCGCCAAGATACAATTAGTACACTATGTGAGTAGTCTATTCTAACAAGTAATATGCTATACAGATTGTGGGTTGGAGTTGCTTCATCAACGACGGTATTCAGGAGGTACGAGGGGGGGAGTTTTCTCGAAGATTTGAAATACAGAATAGATGTACTTTGCTGTCATTGAGTACATTGGCTGAAAGGAAAATAGATGCCAGAAATTGCTGTCGACCCTTTTGTATGCCCAATAGGTATAAATAAGGAGTGAGATTCTTAGTGTACAGGTGAAGAATGTCCTCTCTGAGAGGGACAAGGGGATTGTAAGGGTCCAGGCTAAGAGGGACGGGAATGGGAGATAAACTCAAGAGTATAACGAGGTGGCCTTAAAACAAGAGCATTAAAATTGGAGTTGATTCAGCTAGTGAACTACGAACCAATACAAAGTATAAGTTCTGTAAGTACGGGTCGTAACTGCGGAGCATATGAAATACAACGGAGTCAAGACGAAGGATAAGAAATGCTATGTAAGTAAGAGAACTTGGATGTAATGAAGAGTTGGAAATACTCGGATCTAGGACGGATCGTTACAGGGATCATGTTGACTGAGCAATGCGTGTTCAAGATTTTCGCATTCAATTTTGCAAAAGCGACATAGACGTTCATCATTCATGATCCGCCCAGCCTAATCTTTACACAGCCAAGGGAATGTCACCGCAAAAGGCCTTCGACATATCTGTTGAATTGGCGAATTAGTAAGCAGCCATCAACACTAGATTAAATATAGATTAGATAGTAATCTAGTTAGTTACGCTTACTTACATCAGTAGTTCTTAGATAAGTAGTCACATGTACTATCTAGAACAGTATATAAGGGCTCGTAGATTGCCCTACAACAATAAGGATTTCCCTTAACACTCATCACTTTTAACCTCTAACAAACCACTCTAACAAGCACTTTTACATCCCCAGGTAAGTATGCAGTTGCCACTACGTATATAGAACATAGCCTGCTCAACAGGTTATGGGCCCCGCAAGCCCTGGACAATCGTGCCATCACTGGCAGCCGTCCTAGACTGTGTAATACCTGGTAGCGCCCCTGCGGCTGCTTGAACATCACCCTCTGTGGCAGAAGTTCTTTACATGCGCCTTCATGGCTGCTGTATGTGCTCAGTAGCGCCTACATGGCTGCACGCTGGTATAATGCACACTGGGGATAATCACTGTCATAAGCGCGCTAGCTGCAGCTTTTCATTTATTTTCTGGCGCGTCCTTAACACCACCGCTTATCTTGCATATAGGATGTTATGCTGACAGTTTGATTATATCCCCAGATCACATTTGAAATGTCTTCCGGATCAAGCTTCATGTCCACCGTTCCAGAACTCACTGGACTGAACTATACCCTTTGGGCCAGCAAGTCCAAATCTTGGCTCCAATCTCAGGGCATCGCATATGTCCTCAATACTCCTCGTCCTGGAGATATCGAAATTACTCCAGCCCCCACTCCCGCTGCCCCTGCTGGTACCACTGCTGGTGCCGCTGCAGGAGCAACTGATGAAGAAGCCTCTCCTACCCATTTTACTGCCGCTGCCACCGGTAGTACTGTCGATTGGGACAAAGATAACGATGAGGCCATGGGAGTTATTAAACTCCGTGTCTCTCAGGCCATTGGTATGAAACTCGAGGATATCACTACTGCCAGAAGAATGTGGGGAACACTCAAAGATCTCTACGGTAAACCTGGAGCTGCTGAAATCTTTCAGAACTTCAAGCGTGCCATGAACGTCGAAATCCCTCGCAACGCTCATCCTGGCACTGCTATTGATCTCATCAAAATGTACCTCACTCGTATCAATAACGCTGGCATAAACACAGCCATTCCCCTCTATCTCCAATACATGATCGTTATCAACAAACTCCCAGCCGATATCTATGGCTATGTCATTGCCAAAGAAACTCAGGATGACATCGACGCCTTTGAAGATGGATCCCTCGATGATCTTCGTACTCAGGTTGTCAACACTTGGGAAGCTCGTGGCGGAAAGAAAGCTCAGTCCGCTAACGCCACTAAAATCACGGCGATCAAACGCAAAGGCAAACCTCCTGTCTTTGAGGAACAGCAGCAGCAGCGCCATAAAGGCAGCAGCAGCGCTTGGAGAGGCAAAGGCCGAGGACGTGGCAACTGGCGAGGCCGCGGAAAACGTGCCAGTGAACAAACACGCCAGAAACAACAAGCCCAGAGTATGGGTCCTATTAAGTTAGAACACTCTCACGTCATACATGCCGTGAAGTTCTTCAAGGAAACTCTGACCATCATGGTCACGGAGCCCTCTACCAAAGATGTGCGTAAACCATTCTTTAGCGAGTCGGTAAAGCCTTTTGACGGATTTTTCTCATCTGTCCAGAACACCTTTAAAACCGCTCGTGATAATGGGTTAAAGCCAACTGGTGAGCTCCTCAAAGACCTTGAACTAGCACACATGTCTCATTCCGAAGCCTCTACCTCTCTCCCTCGTCCTTCTATCATCTCCGATGGTTGTTCTTTCATGGAACAATACTATTGGCAAAACCTCGTCGCTCCCTATCCTCCCGGTTACACCTTCTCTCACACTGACTCCAATCCCGACCACGATGACGACCACTGGTTCGCCATCCGCGACAACAAACCTGTCTCTGATGGTTGGGGTGCCGCCAGCTGGGGTACTCCACAGCAAGAGGAGGCGTGGAACAACTTCGGGTGGAAACACGACAAATGTGTGGGAACGGACGACGACGCCGAAATGGCCGAGGAGGACGACAGGCTGTCGGACAGCCTCATTTCCAACGTGGGGAGCATGAACTTGGAGGAGTTCGAAAGGGAAAAGGAGGAGTCAACCAAGCGCCTCAGAATGTGGGAGGCCGGTCTCGTCGACATGGGGGATTCCGACAAAGAGAACGTCGACCCCAACCCCAAAATGCTCGAGGAGCGTATGCAGATGATCACCAACGAGATGACTCAAAGGTGGTATTCGGGGGAGTTCGACAGAGAGTACAACGATGGTCTCGAGGACCTCGACCAGATGAGTGCCTCCAATTCATCGGGGTGGAGCCAAGCGCGGTCGGTTACCCCCTTATTCGAGGAAATCTCCATGTCCCCGCGTGTTTCCAACTCGGATGCCGACGGGGATGTTGACTCCCTACCGGACCTCATAACACCACCGTCAAGTTCTCCGGATATGGACGTTATATCCCTCGGGTCTGACTCCGAGGAGGAGATGATTTCCGAGAGTTGGAATGATGGCGGGTACTACAGGTACGCCACACCCTCTTTCTCTTCCATTGTGAATAGAGTATCTGACACATCCCATACAGTGCAGATGATGAGCCCGGTCGCATGTGAATTATTATTATCACATGCTTGTAACATATTTATACATACCGCTCCTCTGGGCTCTATTAGCCCCTCTATTTATAATGTACCCAATATATTATGTCCCTGTGGGACTTATTATTCATCTTGTGTGAATTGCAAGGGAAAGAACACTCTCATCAACCAGAAACATTATGACAACGCCTGGTTACTTGACTCTGGAGCATCTGCTCATTACACTTTTGACTTAACCGATTTTGTTGAGTCACATAAAGTAGACCCAATCTCCATTCAAACTGCAAATGGAGTTACCAAAACCAATACTGCCAGTACTGTCATCATACAACAGGGATCTCGTTACTTTAAAGTTGCCCCTGTTTACTATGTTGCCGATCTCAATCAATGGTTACTGTCACTTGGCACATTCCTACAGTCAGACAGAGTGACAGTTCATGGATCAGACAAAATGATCATGCTGATGAAGCATGACAAAATGACAGATGTAGATGGACAATTAATGCGTCGTCGTTGGTTGACATTTACCAAACGATCACCGGAAGATACCATTTACTATCTTCCTCACACCAAAACTGACGTCACCTCTTTGGCAGACGCTATGATTTACGAAATCAATTTGATTTAGCGCATCAACGCGCTGGTCACCCTTCTTGTGATGTTCTCAAACATCTTTGAACACATACCGACGGCTGGCCTGAATTCAATATTCCTTTACAACCACCATTATGCCGTGGATGTCTCGAAGGTAAAACACCACAACGAGTTTACCCACCAACAGAAAGTCGGGCGTCGCGTCCCTTTGAATTAATCCATTCGGATCTCAAAGAATTCCCCACTGAATCGTATCACAAATTCAATTACATGATTATCTTCTTGGACGACTTTACATCTAATGCATGGGCCTTTCTATTAAACAATAAGAAAACGCCGGTACATGTAACTCGCCAATGGCTCGCCATGGTTGAGAATCAATACAAGTCTAAAGTCGAACAATGGATGTCCGATGCAGGGGGAGAATACGTTAAAGGTGCCTTCAGAGAAATGTTGAAAGACAAAGGCATCAAGATCCTTCAAAGCGCACCATACACCCCCCAACAAAATGGTCGTGCTGAGCGCCTCATGCGCACTATAATGGATAAGGCTGAGGCGATGCGCAAACACGCGTGCCTTCCTGATAGCTGGTGGGAATTTTGTGTTACACATGCAGTGTATTTGTATACGCGCACTCTGATGTGGTGACATGAATGGATAACACCATATGAAGTTCTGGAAAAGAAAAAGCCTCGTATGGAACACTTACGTGTACTTGGCTGTGGAGCATATGTCTTTGTTCCCGCGAAAATTCGAAAGAACAAACTCGCTTCCAAAACAGAACTTATGACCTATCTTGGTCCTGCCCCAGGCGGACATGGTGATCTATTCATGAGAAAGAATAACGCATTATTCACTGCACCACAAGCAGTATTCGACGAAACCCTGTTTCCTCGATGTGACAAAAGCACAACAAACTCAAAACGACTTCCTATAATGTCGAAAGACGTTCCAAACGATCCTAATGAGGATACTCCTCAAGTGTTCGGCGAAGATGAAGACGAGCATTTTTACATACCACCCAACGCACCTTCCAAAAGGAGACCTGATGTACGACATGACGATGCTGACAGACAGAGTCTGCGGAGATCGCCACCGGAAACGCCATCTCTGAGATCTGAATCTGAACCTGATACACCACCTCAGCTTCCACAGACACCTCCGAGGCGACCAAGGCAATCACTGAATCTGCCTCCTGCACCTAGACGAACTCAACGTGACAGGAGAGCACCAAAAACATTTGTACCAGACTCTAATCAAGCCTGGAGACAGGGAAGCACTCGGCCCCCTGGCGTGCATGCACGCAATGCAGATAAACAGGTTGCAGCTGATAAACGCGACACTGATAGAGCCGCAAGAGAACGTGAGGCATGGCGAGAGCTAAACCAGCCACACGGGACTACAGCTGCAGAACCACAGGATCCCGGTCTTAGTTCCGCAGGACAAAGTGACTCAGGAGACGCTGATGAAGGTCTCAGGCCACATTCGTCCACATCAGACGATGAGAATTCTGCATCTAATACAGATGGAAACGATCTTTTAGAAGATCAGGCACAACTATGCCGGGAAGGGGGAGTACAGATGATAAATCTCTTGCTTAATAATGCAATTGACTCTAAATCTCCCCGCAAATGGACACTCCGAGAAATATCGCTCTTACCAGATAGAGAGCAAGAGGAATGGAAAATCGCTTGCCGTGAAGAACTAGAGGTACTTCGCAGGCGCGGAACTTTCCAACTCGTAGATCGTCCTGAGAATAGGAAAGTCATAAAAAACCGATGGGTCTTTGACATCAAAACTGATGGTCGTAAGAAGGCGAGACTCATCGCTAAAGGTTTCTCACAGATTGAAGGTCTAGACTTCGATCAAGTCTTCTCTCCAGTTGTTCGCTTCGAGACGGTGCGCCTAGTCTTCGCATTGGCAGCCCTCAATAATTGGCACATCTCAGGTGTCGATGTTCGTAGTGCCTACCTTTATGGCATACTCGAAGAAGAGATCTATATGGAACAACCGGAAGGTTTTATAGAACCTGGAAAAGAACGCAAAGTCATTCGGCTACTTCGCGCTCTATATGGACTTAAGCAAGCCGGTCTTGCTTGGTGGAAAGGTCTCAACAAGTCCATGGCAGAGCTTGGTTTCAAGTGAATCAACTCGGATGCTGGAATCTTCGTATATAATCAAAACGGTTACATTGTCATTGCCATTGTCTACGTTGATGATGCCCTATTCTGTGGAGCAGACAAGCAGTTAGTGCTCAAACTAAAGGCAAAGTTTATGAAGAAATGGGAATGCAGGAATCTTGGCGATGCCAAAGAATTTCTTAGGATGAACATTGTCAGGAAAGGCAGCAAAATCTATCTTGATCAATACGCCTACCTCGAGAAGGTACTAGAACGATGTGGTATGCAAAACGCGAAAGCTTCTGCTACTCCATTACCTGCAGGATATTATCCTATAAAAAACAAAGCCCCAGTCAACCCAGTCCTTCGACAGAAATATCAAACTATCATCGGGTCTCTTCTTTACATCATGTTAGGAACTCGTCCTGACATAGCCTTCGCCGTTACTAAAATGGCACAACACACTGCAAACCCCTCAGATGATCATCTAGCTAAGGCTCTCTGGATTTGCCGTTACCTTCTCGGTACTCGACACTACGCATTAGTGTACGACGGATCCAAGAAACAGATCACTGAATCAGATCCATTAGGAACTGGTCTCGCTGCATACACAGACTCTGACTGGGCATCAGACCCAAACAATCATCGATCACATACTGGCTTCTTCCTAAGGTTGGCCCGTGGAACTTTCTACTGGGCCTCTAGAGCTCAAAGCACAACCACGTTAAGCTCTACCGAAGCTGAGTATATGGCTCTTAGCGACTGTAGTTGTCAAGTCATCTGGATAAAAGCTCTCTTAAAGGAACTTAACATCAAGATGAAAGCTATTGATATCTATGGGGACAATCAAGGATCTATCTTTATCACATCCAATCCTGTTACAGAACGACGTTCAAAACACATTGCTGTCAAGTATCACTTTATCTGTGAACATGTAGCAAACGAGAACGTAACAATAAAGTTCATAGAAGGAAGCGATAATCCTGCTGATATGTTTACAAAGAACCTTGGCAGACAAAAATTCGAGAAGTTTAGATCACAACTAGGACTTCAGTTTTATACTAGTTGAGCCTTGGTATAACATATCAGAGAACCTTGGTACAATGTATCATAGAACCGTGGTACAATGTATTTCAAATAACGAAGATGAACCTCGGCTGCTTATAGCGCCTTTATGCTTATGCGCACTAATGGTGCAGCTTAGCAAGGGGGAGTGTTGAATTGGCGAATTAGTAAGCAGCCATCAACACTAGATTAAATATAGATTAGATAGTAATCTAGTTAGTTACGCTTACTTACATCAGTAGTTCTTAGATAAGTAGTCACATGTACTATCTAGAACAGTATATAAGGGCTCGTAGATTGCCCTACAACAATAAGGATTTCCCTTAACACTCATCGCTTTTAACCTCTAACAAACCGCTCTAACAAGCACTTTTACATCCCCAGGTAAGTATGCAGAACATAGCCTGCTCAACAGTATCATATATGTTTCTGGAGAGAACTCGACTACCACTGGAGAATCTACCAAGACCGCTATTGGATCTACTACCCGGTCAGTTACCACTGACTCAGACAATGATCCCCCTCCTTCCAAGAAACCAAGGTCTACCAGGGCTGCAGAGAAAATGAAATAAGTACTTTGACTTTTGGACGTTTTTCTGAAAAATTTTCTACCACCAAGTGTACCATTAGTTTATCAGTTTACCTACTGTTATTTCTCATATTACTCTGGTCTGTACGAATACAAAGTCTTATGTTGACCCTCGACATTTGCTTTAAGTTATATAAAATTTTAAACAGTCAATCGACTATACCAGCTATGATATTATGGAAACCCGGAAGGCCTCGCTCGCCTTAAGCGATTTTGCCAACCAGTCAGTGGCACCAATAAGGCAATTCGACCCCTGACATTCTAGCTTACTTTGACTTCCTATGCCATCCCCAGATGACTGTCTCGCTTTCCCATGCCTCAATGTGTCAGCAAGCACCCCATCACTTTCTTTCCCTCCTTTTCCCTTAGGGCTGCGCACCGTCCAGTATTACTGGTACGCCCGTATTTTGTACTGGGTCAATACTGGTTGAAAAAATTGTATACGGTATGGTACGGGTATGGGTACGGCAGTATTACGGTCAGTACGGGTTTACGGTGTAGAATATATATTTTACTCACTATTGTCATGAAGTGAGGGCCTCTAGCACCTCTTCTGCCATCGTATGGGACGTCTCCATCCATATCAGACAGTAAGTACATGTTACTGGTCGTCTGTAGGTGGTTTGCTTACCTTTTTGGTCTTTGCGACATCTAAGTAAGTGGTCATTACCCTTGCTTTGACCACCATTTTGGCATAAATTCATCCAGATGAGGGTGGCAAGCTTGAATTCAGTATGGAATTGGACGGTTTTGGATAGCGTTTGACGCTTCTGGGCAAGAATTCAGCAAAAAAGGTGAGCAATTTATTGGTCGAGGCATTACCGAACCCGTACCTGTAAAACCCGTACAACAGCAGTACAAAATACAGCCGTACAAATTTGGTCAAATGGCTTTTACAGTACGGGCCCGTACTATCATACGCTATCTGTACAAACCGTACAATTACGGTACGGCGCGCAGCCCTATTTTCCCTCCACCAGTTGTTTCTCGTTTCTACACGACCAGGCTCTCTGTGCTATTGGGGGCTTTTTCATTGGCAGCTCTTTCTGCCCCCATTCACTCTCCATTTCCATTTTGTACCGGAGATGTACATGGATTGACAAGGGAGAGATGAGGAAAACTAGGCATCTCCCAACTCGTCACCTGCTCCAAAAACACTCCACCCCCCTTCAAAACCAATTTTTGTAACCTCAAAACTGGCAACGATACTGTGATTTGTTCGGTACAGGAACTTTGATAAGATAACACTAATCATCTTGCGACGTCGTTCGAGGGTAATTTCGGGCGAGAATTAATAGGCGAATCACAGGGAGCCCTGAAACAGTGACTCCCCTGGGTATATTTCGACAAAAACGATGGCTCGGCAACGCTATAGTACATAATGTAGATATGGGAGTGGAGGGTGGGTGATGCAAAATCTACTGATAACCACTGATAGACTCATGAGGGAAAATGAAAGGATCAGGAGAGATAAACAACATACCCGAGAGACTCGTGAGGGGAAATGAAAGTGTGAAAGTCAGTGGGAATGAGGCTCTTGGGTATAAGTATACACAAATCAGGGAATGAAACAAAGGAGACCGATCTAGGGTACTATAGAGATAAATGTCAATATATTAAGGTAGGGGAAAATCAAGAACGGAGTATAAGCAATGGACAGCCCTGGGGTCTTGCGCGAGAAATTTATCCATGGAGAACGACGAGGGAAAGCAATGGACAGCCCTGGGGTCCTGCGCGATGGATATAAGAGAGAGGGAATAAGAAATTCATGGCGTAACTTACGGCAATGATTAGATTTTTGTAAAACTCTTTTAAAACACAATAAAATCTTGCTGGCTGTTATTGGTCCTATCTTATCTTATCTTTACTACGCCCGCCATCTATACATACAGTGATGACAACGATTATGGCCACTGACTTATTCGCCTAGCTACATATTTCCCCGTCAAGAAGACATCCCAAAGAACCTACAGAAATGAAAATTCAGAAGACAAGGGGAAAGGACATTCCACACTACAGGCGGCCATTGATATTTGCAGGCATGTTTGTTGGGACTTGAATTACGGATTTTTCACACGATTTCTAGGCTGATAAAAGTCAAATTATTTGCCACTGAAATGCCAGCTTTCCATTTAAAGCTGGCATTTCAGTGGCAAATACTGGCAAATACTTTGACTTTACCAGCCTAGAAATTGTGCGAAAAATTCGTAATTTAAGTCCTAACAAAAATGCCTGCAAATATCAATGGCCACCCGCAGTGCCAGGAGTCCGGAGACGCTCGGTTTTGATGCGCTTCCATATATCTCCGGGTGATGCTCTACTTACACTCTCATCAATACATTGAACTACGCAGGTTAGGCCAGGTGAGCCAGACCATTGAGACATCCTTCTGCCTCTTGTGATAATGTCCAAAGTCCTGTATATTAAAAGGCTCTATTGCATTTGCACAGCATCAATAACACACCAGTGAAACCACGCATGTGTTCGCAGTTTACTCAAAACTGGTGGTCTTTTTTTTTGACCTTTTTCTCGAAGATGATGCGGGCTTCAGAAGCAGACGCTGATGACCTATACATAATAGGGTAGGGCTCCTATCGGATCAGATGATCCGGCGCCATCCGAGTGATTACTGCTTCAGATTCAGATACGGATGGTGCTCCTCCACCAACCGACGGATGGCATCCTACCAATCTGAGGATGATCTGCGGATGGGTTGAGGGCGTGTGAATGCTTCGCTGTTGCCATGTTTGGACCAGTCTCGGGGCTGGGTGGGCTTTCTCGAGGTACTATACAATACCTCGCATCTCAAATTTTGTTTTTCAATCTACAAAAGTGATCTGCGCTCTAAATGACAGGATTCAGACACTAATGATAGTCTACTTAGTGTGAGAACCTCTCTCCTTGAGGCAACGAGAGACTTCGTACTCAGGGATTTTTCATGATTACTATAAGTACTCTACTTCAAAGCATAGAAATGAGTGAAAATACTTGAAAAATAAGCATAGAACGAGACTCACAGGCATCATACAGTGAAGGTGTCTGTCATCTGCAGATTACTGAGCATTGGCAGTGAGCTTATTGGCCTCACAGGCATTCGTTGAGTGCTGAAAGTAGTGTGGACCTCATGATTCATTATAGTATACTTGTCTTTGAAGGGGCATTAGAGCAAACTATGTACCCAGGTGATTTTTGTTTAATTTTCATGTCCTTAGTCTACTTCTACGCTGTCTACACTGTCAAAGCTGTGCTCATCCAGCAGATGCAGATTGGGATTTGCAGACCACCCATCCGAACGGATGGCATCTGAATCTGATACAATCTGATCTGATAGGAGCCCTATAATAGGGATATCCCAACCACATTGCGTGTTTTTTCACTGGAGATGCAGGACAGAAACTAATAAAGAAGGGTATTTAACTTCTTCATTACCATAACAGGAGAAAACTCCTTATTGGTTTGTTTAGCACTCACAGGCCAGCTTGATTACTTTCAGTCTCCCACATCCAAAAACTTAATACATATGTGTATGCAGTCAGGAGTTATTAGTCTCTGTGAGAAGTCCGCATGTACCCTGAACATGTACATATTTATCATGTACTTCAAACAGTACTTGCGCAAACTACCCATGTGTCCGCCGTCCATCCTATTAATCACAGGAAATATATTTCATATTCTTATACATCTCTATACATATGCAGGGGGGGAATGTCTTCGGGGTCCAACTCCTCACCAATCAAATGCAGATTGCTTAATGAGCAAGGCTTTCTGGGTTTCCATGCAGAGTACTTTTGAATCGCTATCTAGTATGCGGTGGGACCCTTGAGACCAGGTTCCTCCTCCTCTGCTACTCGCTTTCTTAAATCTACAGTCCCAACCTGACTCGACGGACATAAGCCTGAGCTGCTGTCTCCTTCTTCATCTCTTTCCCTTTCCCATTGTTTTTCCCATCTTCTACAACCATCTTCATCCCATCTTCATCCCTCTGCAACCATACCCGGGTACCAGTATGAGTAGGTGAATGAGACGTCTCCATTGCATCCTTCACCACAAAAAAAGTTTTGCCATATATTAGGTGGTGAGCATGGTGACTTGTGAGTCAGGCTTGGACATGAATGAGCTTGAGGAGAGGGGGTAGCTGAAGGCGATCTTGATAGATATATAGCTGCTTCAAATGGAGTTGGGGACTGGCACATGAAATGCGCTGCTAGAATTGAAAATTTGCCGGATGAAGAGAGCAGCGGCAGGCAAAGGGGATGCAATTGCCCAGCCACATGCAGAAACGCAGTGTAAACAACTCAGCCTCATTCTTTGGCCTCGTAACTGAGAAAAGAGGACAAGCTAGGGTCAATGAAGGAACCATGAGGTTCACGAGTAGAAGTGAGGTGGGAGGGGTTGAGAGACAAGAAGAGATAACTTTGAGAACAACATACAGTGGGTCAAAAAATTGTCCACATGTTTCGCATTTTTGGAAAGATTGCCAATTTAAGCAATACTGAGTAGAGATATTAAAATGTGGTCAGTGATGGGCAGAAAGCCCTTGATAAACGCTACAATATTCTGTCTGTTTTGTCTTATTTGGCTTAAAACTCATGGAGATATGACTGATTTAAAATGGTATGTCATTTGGACAATTTTTTGACATGCAAGTGAAAATACAGAAAGTGCTAGCTCAGTACTTGGTATGCCCTCCTTTGGCCTTCAACACAGCCTCAATCCTTCTAGGCATGCTCCTGATCAATTTCTGACAATCTTCTTCTGTGATTTCATCCCACTTTTCAGCTGCTCTGTCCCATATTTCCCAAACTCCAGAGGGTGCTGTGTCATATCCATTGAGCTTGTGTTTGAGGGTTGTCCAGAGGTGTTCAATGGAGTTCAGGTCAGGAGATTGAGCAGGCCAGCTCATGCAATGGATGTTGTTGTCTTCAAACCACTTGGTGGCCAGTTTTGACTTGTGTTTAGGATCATTGTCTTGCTGAAAAATGGCCACCTCTGGATCAACACCCAAAATATCCATGCTCTCCAGAAGGTTGTTCTCCAAAATGTCCACATACTGCTCTGCATTCATCCTGCCCTCCACCTCTGCCATGTTTCCAACTCCTTCCCACCCCATACATCCCCACACCATGATATTTCCTCCTCCAAATTTGACTGTTTCCACCACATTTCTCTCTCCCAAGGATTCACCCTTCCTCCCCCACACATACTGCTGTCCATCTGACCCATATCGATTGATTTTAGTCTCATCTGACCAAATAACCCTTTTCCAGTCATCCACAGTCCAGTTTCTGTACTTCTGTGCAAAGTTTAAACGAGCCTTCCTGTGAGCTGCAGTGAGTTTGGGCTTCTTCTTCGTTTTAGATGTGTCCACATCATGCCTGAGAAGGGAATTTCGAATGGTTTGGGTGGAGACAGGTTGGTCAAGGAGGGGATTGATGTTTCTGGCCACTTCTGTAGCATTTTCAGCTTTGCCAGTGTTGATTTGTTGGATAGCAGCACGTTCATCAGTGGTAGACAGCTTTCTAGGACGCCCTGCTTGATGGTTCTCCTTGTCAGGATACATCTCTTTGGCCAGAGAAGCAATCTTTGACTTGGATACCCCAGTTTTAGCAGAGATTTCCCTGGATGAAGCAGAAGTTTGGAGGAGAGAGAGGATATTGTCTTTCTGGGTGGATGTGATGGGTCTCATGATTTGATGAGGGCTATAGAACAACTGGATGCCCTTATATATGGTCCAGCTGGCAGCTATGATATCATTATGATGTAGCCATTGCATCATTGTACAACTCCACTTATGATGTCATCTATGAGACATCACATAGTTACAATACTGATTTTGAAGTGGCAACTCAAAAAATTGTCCAAATGACATACAATTTTAAATCAATCATATCTCCATGAGTTTTGAGCCAAATAGGACAAATAAAACAGATTATTGTAGCTCTTATCAAGGGCTTTCTGCCCATCACTGACCACATTTCAATATCTCTACTCAGTATTACTTAAATTGGCAATCTTTCCAAAAATGCGAAACATGTGGACAATTTTTTGACCCACTGTAAGAGTTGGCTGTGGGCAGGGTAATAGAGATAAAGATGATGCAGGGGCTGAACATGGCAATTGGTTTGAAAGAGGAAGTGGAGACTATTGAGCACGAGTTTGTGTTGGCTTTCTCAAGGCCATTGGCATTGGGGATACAAGAGGTTCACGAGTTCTAATAAACGCCTTCTTCTGAGCCGCTCCTGTTGATGCTTCCAAAGAAACCCAATTCTAACTTCCTGTCCACATCAGCAGGTGTTGTCTAATCCAGTTTCAAGCACTCTTTTACCAGTTCCACCATCCACACATTTTCCAACAATCCCTGGTGTCTGTATCCATATCCTCTGCCTCCCTTTTCAACTTTATATCCCACCAATCCTATCCAATCAATCTCAAAACCAAGCCTTTCTTTGTCTATTCCTTCGTCCTAAAACCACTTCTAATCATAACTGCCAATCGCTATCCTAACCACTTCATCAAATTGATTCCATCTGCAAACGACCGACGTTCTTGAGGACAGTTTTCAATATTGAGGTAGTCCATCAATCCACGTTCAGGAGGGGGAACAAATTCTTCCCTGAGCCAAAGTGGAGGGAAAAGTGCTGTTGAGGGGAGAGAAAAAGGGAGAGCCTGAAGGGGCAAATGGCACGGGGGAGGAGGGGGAAGTGGTAGGGGAAGATTATCGGCATTGACATCAGTGGCAGTGACACCTTGGGCAGTGTTGGATATTTCCAAAGATCTCAGTGCAAACTTAAATTTCAGATTTTTCAGTGCCATTTTTGCTTGCCCAGGTCTACTCCATATGGGACCATTTTGAGGCTGAACAGCCATATGGAGTAGCTCTGGTGCTGAGCATAAATTCGTCATTTATGTTTGCCCAAAAGATCTTTCCAAATATGCATTGCTGCCTAAGGTGTGACAAGTGGAGAGTGCGGAGGACAAGGGAAGGTGGGAAGGGAGAGAAGAGGGCAGCCTTGCGGGTTGTTGTCGATGTCTTCCGTTGTTGTTTTGCAAGAAGACAAATGGGATGAGGGAGTGAGAGATGACAGTTGAGAGGACAAGAAGTGAAGGAAGGAATGGTATAAGAGGTGGTCGTTGTAGTTGTAATTTGTAACACATAAAGACATGAGCGAAAAAAAATGAGGGCGTCGAGAGGGACAAGATGCAGGAAGCACCTGCCATTAACGTGGATCAGGACGAGATGCCTCCAAGTCGAAACACAGTGCAAAGACGAGACAAAGGAGGTCAATAATGGGAGAGATAATTGGGAGGTGATGGGAGTGAACAAGATATGTGAAGAAATGATACAGGCAAGATGATCATGGATACATTGAAAGGACAAGATCGTATGGCCCTATGGTGGGGTGTTGTGATAGTCGAGACAAGGTGTCGGGTAGGTGCGGTATTGTCATTGTCGATGAAGATGGAGAAGGGAACACAGTGGTGTCAGTGGGGACGTGACATACCACACATTGAAAGAAGAGAGTAATGAGTGCATGGGCATGGGAGGAAGGCAGAAGAGGGAGGGAGGAAGAAATTAGATAGAGAAGGAAAAACAAAAAACAAAACAAAAAAAGATTGTCATTACAACTTCAACTGTAACCAGACAAACCCAACGCACACAAAAATGCTCCTCCAGGGACCCTGCTGGCCTTGCGAACACCACTCGGCCCAAACCCTGCTGCAGTCAAAGCCATAGCGTAACAGTTGTAGTCTTACAAAGATGACTGTGACACCTTAGGACTGGGACTAGAACCGTACATGAGCAGATATGGTGCTGGTGTTGAAGCTAGGTTGATAGAAGGCTTCGGCGACTTCTGTGGGGAAGTCCTGGTTCTTGAAAAAAAGTGTAGTGGGATGCTATATCATTCAATTTGAAGAAAGAGAAAATGAAAAAAGACACACTTATGGATAAGAGCATTAATACAAGCTGGGGGATTTTGTGCTTCAATGTTCTCTGTTGGTGTTGTGGGCTTCATTCTTGCTGGCCAAAGAGACTCCTAAGACTTGATGGACAAGACCAAGACTGTGGAGGTAGAAGGAGACTGTCAAGGAAGACTTGGGACACTTGGTTGCATTGACTAAGGCATAAAGAGTCTATGCTCTTAGCTTCCTTCCAACTATGCTGCATAGCTGTGGGAAAGCTACTTGGATGATTGAGACCACTATGCATTTACCAATGCTGATATTGCCACTTGGGTTTCTCTTGTTGTGCACCTTCTTGTTTCATGTTCTTATATTGTTTTGCTGATACTTCAACTGCAAAAAAACACTGCAACAGTGAAAGAAGTTCCAGAAGATCTCAAGCTCCCATACAAAGCAGTGAGGCAGCAGATGTCCAATAATGCAGCCCAGGGAAACCCTGGTTGGCATGTGGGTATGGCCTTTCATCCTCCTGTCCCTGGATATCCCCCCTTCATGTGGCCAGGATGTCCACCATACTTTCCTTACCCTCCTGGACTTATTCCTCAAACTCCCCAGCCCCAAATGCTCACTGCAGCTCCAGTTGCTCCATCTCAGCTCTCACCATCTCCTAAGCGAAAGTTGAGGCCTGTCTATCCACTGGTAGAATTGTGGCTTTCATCACTTGATGTGGATCCAGAGTGTGGCATAGATGATGAGAACTTTGCATTATACACTGCAGCACTAGCAGACAAGGGTCTCAATCGCATTGTTGACTTGGTGTATGTCAGGACACCTGAGAGGATGATGACATTAGTGTCAGAGATTACCAAGTGGGGTACTGCAAACCATTTGCTGAAGTATGCTAAGGAAGATGTACAGAACACACAGAAGGAGGCAGAGAGAGAGGCAAAGATGCAGAGACTATAGATGGTTCTTGTTCACAGCACATAAGATACATTGCCCCAAAAAACACAGTATAATACATAGCGTAGATACAACATTGTACATAGAAGAAAGTAAATCATAAGTAACAGCAGTGATGAAAGAATCCCCAGGCACTTTCAGCATCAACAGAGAAGGCAGCCTCAAGCAAATGAACATAAACATATGTATCATCCTTCTCTTCATCACAGCCAAGCACACTGGCTCTCTGAACATAGGTTTTGATGGCAGAAAAAGCAAGCTTTATAGGATTAAAATCTGGGGAATAAGGAGGAAGATAGAGAACATGGTAGCCTTGGCTCTCAATAACCTCTACAATGTCTTCATTCTTGTGGATCCAGGCATTGTCCATGACAATGACTGAGCCTGGAGCCATCTCCCTGTCCATACAATCAAGAAGAGCCTCAATGAAATCATAGAACTGCTCCTTCATGACTGAGCCTTCCACAAGCTGAGCATGCCCATACCATTGAGGGAGTACCTGAGATAATCTCAATGGTCAACCATATAAAACCAGCATAACGAGAGACTCACTGCTTTCCTTGTACAAACCACCACTTTTGTTCAGCCCTTTGGCCTTTGAGTGCCCATGCACATAAGCAAAGAGTGGTATGCCAGTCAAAGGAACTTTCATTGACAAAGACATTGTTTTCTGGTTGATAGTGCTGCCCATAGTCAATCCAGTAATTTGCCCTTTTGTTTTCATTGCGCTCCTTTGCAGTCTTAGTCAGCCATAGACATTTTTATGCAACCAAAGACAGAGTATGCACCTCCTTCATTGAAAACCCCATTCTCTGCAGTGTTTTCCAGACTGTAGACTCACTGACTGTCGCTCCATTTTGGTCTTCTAGCTCTTGTTTCAATTCACAAAGATATGAGTCTGAATGCCACTCTACAAGGGCACCAAGAAGCTGCAACAAAGGTGAACATATATATATGATTCAACTGACAAGACAACATACCTTGACATCATCTCTACACAGTTTCCAAGGCCTCCCTCAAAGTTCCTTGACTCAGAGACAGTGTACATGTCTGTGGTAGTGATAATACTTGTACAGTTGTTGTATTGATCGTTTAGGAACCCCTGAGTAATAAGCAACCTTGGAGAGAGGTAGATGATGTCCTAGGTGAATAAGAGTGTGTTGCAGATTGTCTGAAAGTGGCTAGCCATGAACCATGATGGTGGTAGAGGAACAAAGCAGAAGTTGATGACATGTGGAATAGCGGGCTGCAATAATCTGTGACTAGGGCATTATTCTCACTTTAGCTGCTTCCTATATCCCTGCATAAACTCCCTGGGCTTTGCTAGACAGCCTTAGCTTGCCTGTACTCCCTGCAGATATCACACATTTGCTCAGATACAGTGAGTATGACAACAAGTGTATTAAAGGTTTAGCTATGTATACCAGACCCTAGAGATGTTGAAATAATGTTGTTTTGTGGTAAAAATGAAGGCAAAAGGTGGGGAAATGAGCAAACTGCAGCTCTCACAAAATTGAGCCCAAAGTGACACACACACGAACTTTTTTAAAAACAGCAATAACTTTTTGCAGTGACTATTGTGCCACTGGATTTGCCACTCGAACATTGGGAGACCATGTCATTACATTCACTCGTGAAGGAAACACTGCTTTGGGGTGTGATTATACTGTGGATAAGATTTGATCATGAAGTTGCTGTATTATTTATTCATGTACGTCTGTACAATATGTTTGAACCAGGCACAAATTTTTGTCTGCAACATATCATGCACCAACAATGTTCACAGACACTGAGCCACAAAATGACCATCTACTGTGTGAAGATCTCAGTCAGCAGATGAACATGTCTGGTCTCCATGTAAAGACTTGTATTCTGATGTGGCCTTCTTGGTGTTCCTATGATCTAGGTTTGATCCAGGTGTTGAATACCATCCTTCTGCCTTTGTAAAATTGATTGCCAGTGGTGTAGGAGAGTCGGCAATTGAGATGTTGATGGTAAAGCAACTCTTTGGGAAACACCAGGAAGACTGTCATCTTCAGGGCAGTAGATAACCTTTTTGGAGTACAACCTTTCCGCTTCTTTCTCCTCCTGCAGGTGTCGCCTTTTCCCTTGCCTTGACATAGATATTGAAGTCAGAATGTACCCAAAAAGTGATGGCCAGTACTGGAGTGGGAAGAAGCCAGATGAGGTGCAGAGGCCCAAAACTGGATGATAAACAAACATGTGAACTTAGTCTTGTTAACCAGACTGACAATATATACATGTTCTACACTACGTATGTATATATGTAGTCTGGAACTTTTTAATAGGGCTGATCCATCACCCTGAGACACAGTAATTATATAAAATCCTAGGTTGTACCTTAGAAGCTCATTTATAAAAATTGTTGGATAATCCCAAGGATCTTTTTTTATAGAAGCCCTGCCAAATAACCTACCAGGTATGATGCACATTTAGCTGACTAGATCCTAGGCTGAGAACTATGGACCGAGGTCCATAGCTCTCCAAGGTTCCTCAGTTCAGCTTTGGTTTGTAACTCGGCTTGGGACAGCTACTTTCCAAATCGAGCATGTACATAATCTGGCGGTCGTATAGAAACGCGTGTCAGGGAACATACAGATCAGTAGCATATCTTTATTCACAAAAAATATATCTCGTTGTGTATAGTATGTAGGCTCTAGCTATGTACAACCTCTAGCATCTTTATCCTGTGCAACCTATCTTCCGCCAGCTCAAAACACCTTCTCGTCTCATCCCAAATTCCTTCTTGCACGAGTTTGATGAGGGCAGGGGCGGTGGTGGATATTCTCGCTGGTACCTGTCATGAATCGCCTCCCGCCTATTCATTTTCCTTTCCATTCTTTTCCCTTTACTACTTATCTCCCACTCTATTTACCTTTAAACTCCATAAACATCAACTATTTCCCATCATCGTCTATAGTTACCATCTCTCTAGATCTATGACTCACATACTTATCTCCTCCGCTTTCTATCTCCACGGACATTCCCACTGTCAATCATTCTTTATAATCCAGTACCTTCATCTATCCATATTTAACTTATTATTCTCTCGCCCTTGACGTTTCCACATGATACCGTCTATTATTACTTACTCTTTCCCATCTGTTCATACTTTACTTATATACCTATGATCCTTGTAACCTATTCTTCAGTTCGTTCACTTCGTCTCCACTCCGTACTATTACTACGCAGTGTAGAGCCTAGTCAGCTTACTACTTCTTTCTCTCTCTCTCTCTCTATCAATCTATCCTCTTGTAACTGGCTTTCTCGTATTGTGTGACTTGGGTGGTTATTGAGTGTATCGACAATCTTGACAGTACCATGCTGTATCCATGTGTAGCACAGGAAGATGTTGCGTGTTGGCTCAAGAAAAGTCAGCCAAGTTGTAAAGAGGGGAAAGGGAGAAGAACAAACAACAAACAATGAATGAAAATACGTACCACACCATGACCATTACGCCTTGCACACATCCATAGTCCAGGTTTTCCAGGTATGAGTCTGATGAGAGGAAGGCCATCAGAGGTGAAAAAGTCAGTATGGAAGCCCAAGCGAAAGAAAAAGGAAGCGACTCGAAGAAAAGGACCTGGAAGAGAGAAACAAAACCGAGCGGAAATGAAAAGAACACTCACAAACCCTATAATCCCCCTCAGTCTCTATTGACGATCCACTCCCCCTTCAGTCTCTATTGACGATCCACTCCCCCTAGCAGTCCTGCGTCTACAATGTGTTTAGGTCCCTTTAAAGAGTCCCAACAAACCTATTAGGGCATGTAAATGGGACGACGTTCCTCCACTCCCCTTCACTTTGCCCGACTCATTCCTGACCCATTACCTCACTGCATCTAGACCAGTCTTAAGGCCACTCAATCCATCGTTAACCCTATCCGGTGCTCCTTCACCCATTTCATCAACTCCCCTTGTCCAGGATTACTTCCCCCAAACATGACCATTTCAGCAGACGAGGGATGGCGAGGGCTGATTGAAAAGAGAGCATTGTTTGGTATGAGGGTGCTATAGATGTTCTGAAGGAATTTGGAACCAGCAGGTCGAGGTATGAGTTACAGAGGTATGAGATGCGGAGTAGGACGCACCATAAAAGTTGACGGCGATGTATGGCCAAGTAGCTGTAAATGAGGCGGTTTTTTCTATGAGAGAAGTTATATACACATGTGGCTGTCCGTTGTTGTCCTTCATGGACACAGAAGAGTAGCGGGGATGCCCAAGGGACGCGCTGGCGGCTCAACAATGATGACTCGTCGTCGAATTACCGTCGAATTACTGTCGAACAGTAGATTCTCACGCGTTTCCTGGGCGCTTAGCGCGCCATCTCGAGCTTTGCTTCAACTCATGTTGTATCTACAGGCGTTTTAAACCTCGGAGAAATTCGGGATAGGTCTAAATATGGATGAGCACTGCATGAATTTTTCTTGTCGCTATTGTTTGAGTGATGTGCAATATACTTGCGAGTTAATCCAAAATGGTCATAAAATGGTCAATTGGAGACATTCGTCTTGTATTAGAGGTATGATGTAGTGGTCTTAAAATCACCAAAAAATAGAGAAATGTTGTGAGTGACATAGAAAAGAGTAATTATAAAGTATCCAACTATATTATAGCCATCTAAAATCGGCAGAGCCTTAAAAGCACTTTGGGATGCAAAAACTGCAAAAAAGCGATCATCCAAAGACTCGAACGCATACATCGCTTGCTAGATCCCCCTGCATATATTGACACTTTGCACTAAGACCTAAAACTGAATCCATATACATGTAAAATTCTTATTTTGGAGCTCTGGGTGCGATCTAAATGGTTCATTCAAGTCAGAAAGTATCATATGACATATACTGAATGATTGTAGAATTAACATCGAACTACGCATGCAGCAACTTGGCGCCATTTCTTGTTGGCCAGAAAGCAATCTCAAAGTGATTTGACGTGTAACTCATATGTCTACCATTGACTGGTACAGATCATACACGCCCGAGAATTTACAATGATGGTCACTTTTTCAGCCACAATTGCTGCTGATCAAGTGCAAATTGACATTTGATACCCGAAATCCCTGGCCAACGAATGATGGCACTGTTCCTCGACTTATGAGCATTCTCCATGACCGTGAATTAATCAGTAATTGTACTTAGGTGTACAACAAATTGGGGGATTCAAGGCACTGAGCCCATCCAAGCAAAGTAATGCTACGTTAAAGGGCTCTATCAACACATTGGGCATTATGTAGGATGCAGCACACCACAGATGCACCCATATGTATCTATTTAGGAGAATAGGCAACGATGGCGCATGGAGCAAAGAAGGGACCATGCCCGACCCGACCCTGATTGCCGTGGGAACCGATGCTCGCGCCGATAAATCCGAGTTAAGACTCTCTCCTTGAGGGTACCCTGATATCTTCGCAGCCAAATCTGTTTTCGCTGGGTATGATGATAACCCCTTGATGGGCCCAATAATGTATGGGCAGGTGCCCACTGCCCAAGCAGGGCGGAAATATTCCCAGAGCGTGGTCCCTGCCCACAGCACCCTTTCAGCAAACCCAACAGCAACCTTAGTTTCACATATGTACCATTACTTACAGATGTACTAATGTAATTTGTTTAATAGTAGGGCAATATATATAGCAGCAATGGCGGCCGCGCAAGGAGGGCGGAAATAGTCCCACGCACGGATTAGCCCAAGCCCAAGCGCTTTCCAAATAACCAGACAAGCATCCTTTCGGCAGACCCAACAGCAACCTCAGTTAAGCTCATGTACCAGTACTTACTGATGTACTAATGCAATTTGTGGTATAATACAGTAGTGGGGCAATATATAGCAGCAATGGTGGGCGCAGGGAGGGCGGGAATGTTCCCACGAACAGAACAGCCCGAGCCCAAGCGTTTTCCGAATAACCCGAGCTAGCCCAGGAATTTCCGAAAAATCCGATGGCAGCCTGGTGCCGAGCTACGCCTAGGATGGCATTCTCCGAGAGAGACCATGCTGGGTCCATAAGCTACAGCTGAAAAGGGCAGGTCGCTTTGTAAGCCGCTCTAATCACGTGTGGCCAAGGTTCAACCGTCGCTTTTTATAAAGGAGGTTCTAAGGTTACAACCACGATATTTTGTAAAACTTTTATTAAAAAACTGTGTCACAGCCTGGATCCATGCCAGCCAGTTATTAGGTAAGTAAGAAATATTCTCACGAGTAGTTTCCCTGCCTTCTTGCCATATCTCAGGCCAGAAATTACAGATCTTAATTCATATTCCATTAGCTGTAACACCCATCCTTCTGCATGCCAAAAATCCTGACCGAAAACAAAGCAGAACTTGCAGAAAGACCTGAAGTCCATTTCTGTGTGAACACAGCCACTTCCATTTCAAGCTTTGAGCTGCAGATTTACCTGCTCAATAACTACAGTTTCCACTCTTTCTATTGCTCTGAAATTTTGTATGTACAATCTTCTGTAATATATAAGTACATTAA
Source organism: Tetrapyrgos nigripes (assembly GCA_013368315.1). Classification (NCBI taxonomy): domain Eukaryota; kingdom Fungi; phylum Basidiomycota; class Agaricomycetes; order Agaricales; family Campanellaceae; genus Tetrapyrgos; species Tetrapyrgos nigripes. Next base: position 229,786 of record JAACJM010000078.1, read on the forward strand.
AGAAACAATGAAGCAATTTGGTGTGGAAATCCTTGTGCCTTTGCCATGCCGACATTAATTACATAATAAGGTGCTAGCATGGCTCACGCTCAGATGTGAACTGTTGAGGAAAAGAGAGGAAAAAAGAAAAGAAAGCAAGCGATGAAGAAGAAGACAAGAGAACAAGAGAGAGAAGAGAGGAAAAAAGAAAAGAAAGCAAGCAATGAAGAAGAAGATGAGAGAGAGAAAGACAAGGGGCTGTCACTGGAACATCCCAAGGATATAGGGTGGTACAAGGGTATATCTTTATACCTTCCTTGGCTGTAACCATTCTGTGACACAGACAGCTACTTACTCATCAACCATCGCTTCTAGCTTTTATCTACCTTCAACAGCTACTTCTAATACTGCCTAGGATGTATATATCTACAGCTTGTAATCATACTATTCTTATCAAGTAGCTATGCCCAGAAAATAGGTGTCAACTCCTCCTCCCAGTCAAAAAGTCCATTGTAAAGATAGGGAAGAAGAAGGCCAGAAAGCAGTAGATATACATCTGGATACCACTAAATACATGTAAATTATGTGTATTTGCAGCTAGACGCTGTAGTCATTCCAAAGCCATTCACTGGATGGGTTGAGCTGGCATAGCCAAGCATGACATCCTAAAAAGAAAGGTACAAAGGTATATCCTTGTACCAGTGCTAGGGCTTCATGCTGTACAGTATCATACAGTTATACTGGTACCATATTACGGGTACAGACCTGTACTGTACCATACTTTTTTCAAGGCCATACTGGTACAGTACTGTATAGGTTGTGACTGTGTATGGGTCAGGTATGCCTTGGTTGAGGTTTATGCTCACTATCTGTTCAAAATCAGCAAATATTATCCAAAATGATCATATTCCTGACCCAAAGTTCACTTACCCAGAGTTGAAATGCCCTATAAAGGTGAATATTTGGTTAAATCTTTTCCATTGTTCACTTGATAAGATGTCAATGGCGCTGGAGTAGCCAGAGGCTGCTCCTGAGCAAGTAGACCATGATGAACCAATGTGGATAGAACTGGGTACCAGACAAACATGTGTAACTACTGTAAATACCCTGGGAAATGCCATAAACTCTGCTTAACTGGAGTAGGGATGCACACGTAGACAATGACCAAGGTCAATGGAAAACATCTCAACAGTGTTGACAATGCTTGGGCAATGTTATACCAGCCCTAAACTCGACTGTCAGTGTCATTCTTCACTTTCTTAGTGTGATTCACAAATTTTATCTATCAATACCTACCATAACCCATAATACTGCTGTACCCAGATTGTACCGTACCATACAATGTTGGACACAACCAGTATGATACCCATACAAAATACTGCCGTACCAGTATACTGTACAGTGCGAAGCCCTCAGGATGTTCCGACAACAGCCCCTTGGAGAAAGATAACGAAAAATGAAAGAGAGCAAAAGAGAAAGGAAAGCAATAAAAAAGAACAAGACAAAGAAAAAAGACAACAAAATGAAAGATTAAGATTGGAAAATTTTGTTACCGGTCGCAAAGATATTGAGACAATGTCATTGTTTGGTCATGTTAAGAAATACAGGGGCTGCGGATATGGTGCAAGGACTCAGAGGAAACTGGAAACAACAGCATGAGAGGAGACGGGATGAATATGCACCACCACACGTGGAAACGGAGTGTAAAGAACTCAGCCTCATTTCATTCGGCCTCGTAATCAAGCGCGCAAACCTCGTGTTGTGCAATCTAATGAATAATGTACATAGGAATGGTATCTGTAAATAGAAATAGCAGGCATTGTGTTCTACACCAAGGAGGCCCACTGCAACATGAGGTGGTTGGATATATAGTGTGCGTAGAATTGGGCGAAGGGGGCGTAACACTGAGGACATGTAAAAGTGGTGTACTTCGCAGGTGTCTATTATTGACTTCTTTGCAATCAATCAATCAACCGCATACGGTACTACTAGAAGAAGACACCTCACTCCATGACCTTCAAAAGCAAGGACTTTTTGGATGTAAAGTCGAGAGAGCCTCTAGGCTCTGAGGGTACGGATAGCATCAGTACAAGCCAGGACAATCTATTAAAACTACCATAGACGTATCGTTTCTTATAATCTCCCACCTATCTTCCAAGGTCGCAATGACACTAAGAAAAAGCAAGCCGCTGCAAAAGCTACTAGGATCAAAGAAGATGTAAGATAGCGGCAAAGCGGTGGAAGATAAAGACATAACCCCGAAGGGGCAGAACGGTAAGTTACGAGGCCCTTTTAAGGGACTTTGCAGCTGTGGCTATGCCAAGTCGTCCTACCGGCATTTTCCGCCAGACTCGGTCCAGACCTTCACCTTCGACATTTAGGGGCCTCGTTATTGCCACGCGAAGCGGTGGCCCACAAGCCCTTCATACGAGATGTTTTAAGAGGTTTATGCTCCGAATACGACCAGCAAGGTTCACAGAAATGGAATGGAGAATATTCGCCAGTCTCTCATGAAGAACCCGTACTGTAACACTATCTAGCGCCAAAGTAGTAACCACGCAGTCAAGAGGAGGTACGACACCAAGATAATGACGGGCGGAATGAAGAGGCCGAACACGGTGATCATGGAAGAGATTGAGCGTGATCAGCATTAATATTAACGCTGGTACCTCAGGTATCTCGAGATGGAATTTCGTCAACGCATCAGTGACTTTGTCAAGCTCATGCCGAGAATACACTCCCCTAGGTCGCGCAAATCTGCTACAGACGGAGAAGAGAAGACGTGGAGTTTCCAAATCATCACAGCCGAAACGACATGTGGGATCGACCGAGTGTAAACGAGGATCAACGAGTGTCCGATTGTGAGGATCCCGAGTATAGCTGTACCAACGCAGAATACGCTGAGGCGGCACAAGTGTACGAAATGAAGGTGGATTTACATACCACGTAGACTAACTTTAAGGCTTGAAAGCAGCAGGCGACGCAAGGCAGCGATGTAGTACACGTTTTCGGATGTATGGCCGAATGTCTGATTCGATGAATTCATCCATGCGAAATGTCGGCAGCCTGTGGCATAACACAAGGCTTGAAAGCCCAGCGCTGAGCCATCGTTGTCAGGAGGACTTAAGAATTAAGAATGAATTAAGACTCTAAGAGTACTGCCCAGTTATGACTGCGTGACAGTCACAGGTCACGCACGGGCGGAGCAAAAAGAGACTAAGCGCTCGTCGTTGCCCGACGCAGACAGGCAGACAGCGTAAACAATGGTAAAATCGTGGTCGGCAAGGGTGCTGAAGCACTCGCTGGATGCATAATGGATTGCCGACGCGCCGGCTTGGAGTCTGGACCGTCCATCGTGGGAAGTTGTGGTGCAGAAGGCGGGACGCTGTGCATAGTTGCTGTGTCACGGCGTTGGTTGACCCGTCCTTTAACACCTTTATTCTGAAGGCGCTGCATATACGCGTCACCTACTTACGGAAATTTAATCAAGCGCAAAGTTCCTCCAAAAATTTCCACTATAAAAGCGCTAAGAGACTCATGTTTTCTTTCATTCCGGAGTTTTTCTTGTCTACGTCTTAAAGCTCCGACTACTAGCGACGCTCAACGCGCTCTAGATTTTTTAGGACCCCCAACTTGAATGCCAGGAAAGCACGTCCGATTTGCGACTCTTCCTACTTTGCATACTACGTCTACTGTTACGCCTCCATCTCCATCACGCTTGTCTCACTCGTCTCACTACTATGGCTCTCCACACTCGCCGTCTTACCATGACCACAGGCACCACTCAGAGTCTCGTCACGGCTCTACTAGCCCCAGGTCCCCTTACTCATACTCCTCCCGAGGCCCTCAACTTCACAAATACCTCGTCTACTCTCACTCCCATCCCGGTGTACGCTTCGATGTCCGGCTTCCCCCTTCCACGATGACTATCTCCTCATCCTCCACCTACATTCCCCAACGAACTCTCTCCGAACCAGCCATCTCACCCCCAGTGGCGTCTCTCACCCTCTCCATCCCACATCTCAGCCCACACTGGCGCATCTTCGTCACTCCCTCCAACGGGGTCTTCATCACTCTCCGCGACGTGTTTGACGCGGTATATTATACCCTCCGTACGCGAATCACTGAATCCGAGTACCGCTCTATCAGGTCTCCGGATGATTTGAAGAGGGTTAATAGGGCGTACGTGGACAGGTACAGAAAGGTTGGGGAGAGGGATAGATATGTGGGAGAAGCAGAGAAGCAAGGTGGAGTGAGGAGAGTTGACTTCCTAGCTGGACATACGAGGTTTGAGGGGATTTCGGTCATGAGCGATGGGAGGACGTATGTCCTTCACATGTCGTAGGCGCCTGGCTCTTCTTCCCGCCACTGTCTCCCATAACGATCCTTATCATTCTATTAATGTCTCTAATGACCGTCGCTTCCTCTCATCTTCTATTCTTCTTCATCAATGATATACCCCATCGGACTACTTTGTTTTATACCATCCGGACGCTCAATCGTTGGACTCTGCTTGTTGCATATTGTATCCTTTGCTTTCTTCTCGTCTTTTCCACCCTACAGAATGTCACTGTATCACTTTCTCTTCTTTACACCCTTCTCTCGAGGTTGCCATTCCCATTCTCTTTCGGGTTTCGTCTCCACGTATGTATCTGCTCACGGACAGCTTTAACTATTTGATTTATACGTACTTGTTCTATTCCTCCTCTTTCTCTATATTACGCAAATTTCTCCCTTACTTATTCTTCCTTTATTCTACCTTTTATCTCTCTATGTCTACCTACGCTCACCTCATGTTTTATGCTCCTATGCTCTCAAATATATGATATCATTATTCACTCACTAGTCCCTTTGTTCCTTCCGAAGTTTGGATGTTGTAACGATCATCCTCTGCTTTCCTTAGTTCCCGCTAGATGATCAGCGAACTTCTTGGACTGGTCGGGACTAACAACTTTTAAACTAAGTAGACCCCAATATAGTGAGATATTCTCAAGGTCGGCGAATTGAATGAACGCCTTGTTTTTTCATCCTTCAATGATGTATATGATATGAAGGTTACGGAACTTAGGGCTACTGCGGCCTGTGCTACGACCAGACCCAATAGACCATGACTGTTCGGAGAGGATATGAATACTCGGAAGCAAGTACATGCCTTTGTGCTTGGCCTTCAAGCTTCAAGGTGGGGACTCGGATAGAAGAAAGCTGCGAGGCGGTGAAGCTACGGTCTGTTATACGGTTCCTGGGGTGGTTTGTACGGATCATGGCTCGTCGTCACTTATCCTTTTTGATCCATGTTCTAAATGGTCAGGATCTTTCTTCTGAAAATTCGACGCTCAACTCTCAACCTGCAGGACCCATAAGACGGAGATGACTGCCAGTGAAATCAGAGCAAAGTTGAGTCCTTAACAACCGTCGCACCGGTATCGACATCCTCTAAGTAAATGACTTCTTGGTTAGTGTACTCTTCCCGCTGGCTTGGCTTCCGCCCATAGTGCCATTAGCATCACTCTTGTGGTAGAGCTCAACTGAGGAGTTCATTTGGAAGTTGAGCTACTTAGGTATCCTCCGAGAGTTCCGCATACATACCGGCCTAGAACGAGTGCCTGGATTTTCAGAGTTCTTATTCTTTCTTGGAGGTAGCAGCCACAGCAGGTATAAAAGAGTCTCTGAACTCGAAGAGTTATCCTCAGCTTTCAGACAAGCTAAGTCATCATCAGCGTTACTCACAATGGCCTTCACCAAATCTACTCTCATCTCTCTCTTCACCCTCGCCGCAGTCGGAACCGTGGGCGCCGCTGCTCAGAACCCCAACTGTGCCACTGGTGGAGGTTTCGTTGGACATGGTAAGTATCTACACGTTGTCCTCTTCATCCCTCTCTCAAACCGTATTCAATGTTCATCTTTACTAACTGCCATTTTTTCTCATCATTTTCTCGAAATCATTCTAAAATTCTTCCTATCTAGCATTCCCGTTCAACCGCACCTCTCTTCCAGACGATTTCATCCCTTGTGGAGGAAACTGTCCTCCTCCTTCCCCGTTCACCCTCCCGATCGCCTTGCCTTCTGATTTGTTCAAGGGTGCGGATGTCTGTTGCAGTACTTTTACTCTTACTTGTGAGTACTGTTTTTGAATACCTTCGTGGTTTCACACCTTCAACGACTGATTCACACAAAATCTACTTGTAGTCAATGGAAGAACCGCACAAGGCACCTACGCGTACAAGTCCTCCAGCCGTGCCGGTACTCAGAACTTGGCTCTGGATGAAGATCTCTTTGACAAGTTGGGCGGAGATGTGACTATTGGAGAACTTTTCCCAGTTAAATATTGCTTGTGATGCGATGCTTGCTCTTCTGCGATGGATCATGGTGATTAAGTAGTATACATGTAGATATATGTATACCTATGTAAATGCCTATGGTCGCTGGGTCAGCATTAATTCGAATTGGAGAATGGCATAGTTTTGTCAGAGATGAATCAAGCAGCGAGCCGCCCAAAGGTATTGTGGATAATTGCATGGTAGTTCTCCGGCGGAATATAGCCACTACTAGTATACGCCGCTTGAAGATGTAGCGAGAAACACCTGAATACGATTCTCGTATGTACGTTACATATATACACACGTAGTGGAGTACTGTATATATCGTCAGTCTGGATACTCGAGGCTATATGTACGTCACAATCAATACAAGTGATCATACCTTTCAAGAACTCAAGGTGTTACTGGGCTCGTGTACATAAGGTCCTGTAGATCTCCTGAAGAAATCGAGTTACGCGTATTACGAGGCCGAATGAAATGAGGCTGAGTTCTTTACACTCCGTTTCCGCGTGTGGCGGTGCATATTCATCCCGTCTCCTCCCGTGCTGTTGTTTCCGGTTTCCTCCTTGCCCATATCCGCAGTCCCTGTATTTCTTAACATGACCAAACAACATTGTTGTCCAAATATCTTTGCGACCGATAACAAAAGTTTCCAATCTTAATCTTTCATTTTCATTGTCTTTTTTCCTCTCGATCTCTTTGTCTTGTTCTTTTTTGATTGCTTTCCTTTCTCTTTTGCTCTCTTTCATTTTTTCGTTATCTTTCTCCCTCTCGATCTCTTGTCTTGTTCTTCATCTCTTATTTTCTTTTCGTTTTTCCTCTGTTTTCCTCATGATTTCTTCTACGTCTTGTTCTCTCTGCTAGCTCCTTTTCTTGTCTTCTCTCCTTTCCTCATGATCCATTTGTCTTGCTCTTCTCTGCTCACTTTTTTTCTCAATCTTTTAACTTTCAATTCAAGAATTTACACATCATTGAACCAGCATAGATACTATGTGCTTACAGCCTTGTTTGTTTTATTTCTCGTCTCAATCTTCTTTGAATCAATCATTCATGAGGCTTGCTGCCCTTATTTCTCTCTTCCCTTCTATTTTGACGAGTTTGCTCAAACATATATTCCTTCTTCCTCTTCATATTCTGGTCTTTCGAATTCCTCAACTCTCCGGTCTGATGCCAAACAAACATTCATTTAGGTTTTTGCAGCAATACTGATCTCGCAGCTCACTGTACTGGTACAGTGCACCCGTCTCTATAATCATATGGGTTGATTCTGAGCTTTGTACTGTACAGGTATGGGTATGGGGGTACAGCAGTATTTTACGGGATACTGGGTCTTCTAGGTACAAAATGTTGAGAGACAGTCATTTTTTAATGCATATAGATTTGGTCATTCAAGAATTTATAAATCCAACATAACTCGTACATTGCTCATCTAAGTGGTTTTTGTGGTGAGATACTGTAGTTGGGATATGGTCAAATGCCCCATAGTGTCCTTATTGTGCGGATTTCGCTCAAACATAATATCCAGGTACAAAATCAGAAGGATATAATCATTATTACAAATTTTTAGACTACAGAGAACACATCAAAGGTGAGGAGTTCAGCAGAATATCATAGCCGAGGTCTGGCCGACCCATACACTGTACAAACCTGTAAGACAGGCATAAAGGATATGGTCATGTACGGGCTACACCCGTACCATACAAGCCTGTATTTTTCTTCCCAAAATGTCCCATACGATACAGGGTCATATTTTTATATGGTACCCATATAACCATATGGATACTGGGACAGTGCGTAGCTCTAGTTCACTGCCAGCATGCATCTCCACATACTTACTTTCTTTGTTCTAGTACCTCTTGTATCAACCAACTTTGGCTTTAAAGGCTCCATCTCTAACAGAGTCTCTTCCAGAACCAGCATACCTATGCCTGCTCCCAATGAGCCAGGCTATACACCATAAGCCAAGGCCCAATATGCAGCCCACTTGACATACTATCAATGGCTCAGCTTTTATTTTCTACCCCTATGTTCAGGATACCTAAAATTTTTTGGCACATAGTGTTCTCTCATAACCACCAGAAGTCTGTAACACTTCCTGTTTCATACCACATATCGAAAAATCCAGGTGATTCCCTGTTTTACAGTGACAGGTTTTTTGGTGCCTGCTCCTATTCCTATTTTCTCTCCTTACTGTTGTCCCTACTAAATGATTTTTACTCACCTAGGTCCCTGAAAAGAGCTACATCACTCGCTTACTCTCCCATCTTTCAATTCCCCCAGAAATGGACATATACATGTGTGGAGGCATAAGATTGTAACCTAAACCGCTCCTCAATTTACTTCAAGTCTGGCAAATGTGCAATGTGGTTTTCCGCCATCAACCCAAAGTAACAGCGATCCCAAGTCCAACGCAGTGGAGAAATTGCAAAGGTGCTCAAAGAGGTGTGTACTTCTAAAGTGAGTTATTCGTATATTCAGGATGAATACATAGGTTCAAGGAAACAAAAACCATGTATGATATTCTTTTGTTTGAAGAGGGATTATTACTACAGGAAGGACAGATCCTGGGGCCTCGTACTCGCCATGTGCAGCGTTGGCCCACATCACTTTCATATGGTACGAGAATGTCAAATAGGGGTTAGATACAGGTATAGCTACCTGTGGCTCAAGGACTCAAGAGTGAACTAGCGGACTACGCTACAAGCGAAGTATAACATCGATATCGGTTAAGTAGAAGTAACTCTGTGACTGTCCTATGTATTGCTCATTCATCAAGAAGGTATGACGCTCTGAGGAACTCCGGGTTACAAGATCTGTGATCTGATCCAGGATCGCAGCCACAGCTGGTTATTAGTTACGAGGCCTTTAGGCTGAGTTAATTTATGTCGTCGTTTCTCAGAGCGACCTCCCAGATCTTTTCCACGGGTTCAATCTCCCACCCCTAAGCCAGTCTCTGTCGTTCCCGACAACCGAAATGTTTAGACTCGGTCTGGACCTCAGCCGAAAAACCCCCAACAACTGTACATACGTCACGGCGTGGGCCACTGGTCACTTCTTTCCCGTGGAAAGTGATAGTTGTAAAATGTAATGATTTTGCAGAAAAATGAGAACGAAGTTGACCGGTTTTTCACCCTGTCTTTCTTTCAGAAAGCCTTGTTCTGAAAAGGGAGATTGGACAGTATAATTTTCCTGGTTGAAAAACTGATTGGAAAAAACATGATGAAAAAGATTTCTTTTTCGTCCCCTTTTTCATCCTGAAAAAGAAACGTCACATAGAAAACAGGATGATTGTATTGTGGCTGTATTGTTGTCACCTACTTTTTGGGATTGAAAAATAATATCTTTATTGAGATGAAAAAGGAGTTGAAAAAGAAATCTTTTCCATTGTCTTTTTCCTAATCAAGTTTTTAACAGAAAAATTCTACTTTTTCCAATCTGCTTTTTCGGAACGAGGCTTTCAGAAAGAAAAACAGGGTGAAAAACCAGTCAACTTTGTTCTCATTTTTCTGCTCGTCAAAAAAGTAGATGCAAAATCATTACATTTTACAACTATCACTTTCCGCGGGAAAGCAGACTCCTGTATAGTCTTGTAAATCGTATTTTGTTCTGAATTTATTCTATTTTTAGCTATTTAGTACTTACATAGTACGGTAGGGCAGGACAGCAACGAGAGGGCGGGATGACACGCTGGCGGTGATGTGTCGTCAGTGCAATGTATAGGAAACGGCGGGAAAGCGCCCAGCCTCGGTCCCACATGTAGCCGAAGTCTCTACCACTTACTGGCACTGGTACCTCCCCTATACCCAGCCTTACTCAGCTCCCTGCTCCCTATAAGTCCCCCAACTTTAACGGACTTGGGGAAGGTAAGAGATATCGCCTTGTATACAAGCGGATCAACGATTGCTTACCGGCTTGTATACACCTGGGTATTTGGTAATATGAGGTGCCCTCAGCAAGGATACGGGTTTTACGGGTAAGGGTATGGGTGGGCTCAAAGTTAGCCATGGTATACCCTAGGCTCGGTTCCATCCGCTCTGCTGAACCACTGCCGGCAGTTCTAAGCCCCCATTCAAACTCCGCCAGGGCGCCTTTCTACCAACCGACGGGAACAAGTCTAGGTATTCTAGCAGCGCATTTCATGCGCCAGTCCCCGACTCCGTTTGAAGCAGCGTCTCATTTCCATTTCGTTTTCTCTCTTGTCTACGTATCTATCATGATCAAAGATAAACGGAAAGGTATGGACACTCTTTTCATTTCAACTCCTTATCATTGGAATTGATACCCACTTGTGTTACATTTTGATATTCTTCATATATGTCAAGAGAATTGATCAAGGTATTCAAATTTGTTTCAATACCTTTCATTTGTGGGACAAACTCAGGCCATCGATCTCTTTCCTCCAAAAACTGTGGTCAATACAAATCAATCTGGTCAAAAATTACGTTTTGTGAGGATTCTTGTTCACATCCAGAGTCTGAATCAACTTCTGGATGGTCAAAAATAATGTCAACAATGGTGCCAAACAAACTGGCCAAAATTTTTTAAACCACGGTTACACAATCTTCATCCCCAAACATAGAAACACAACTTTCAGGCCTATAGAATGAAAACAGTTGAGCCAGATCCTTGTCAGACAAACTGAACAACATTCTCAATTGAGTGATAAAAAAATGGGAAAGGACAACAGATAATGAGTTGGACTTTCCTTGAAAACCTACAGTCTGAATACGATATTCAACTCAATCGTTTTTCATTATGGTAGCCACTGGAATAGAAATTACAAGTTCAGCCAGAAATTGAGATGATTGAGAGTCAAAAGAACAGACTATGACATCAACAGTGGCAGGGGTCATTAGCCAATGTTTGAAGCCTTTGACAGCCCTGGATTGAACCATTAAATATAAAATCTTTTGGCCAAGAAGATGACAAAAGCCCTCACTGAATTCACAGTCTATTATTTGACACTTGGCTTGATGCTCATGGGCAGACGAAGTCACAATAGACGAGTTCTCAGCAAGAGCCAGCTTTTCAGCAACAAAATTGGCAATGAAACGAGCTCTCAACACTTTTGATTGCTTTTTAGGTGCACTATGGTCAACACACTGGTGAATATGGAGAAGGTCTATAACAGACAAACATTGTAAAGACTCAGACAATGTTGGAACGAGAAACAAAGGGGAAGCATTGGCAGTGAGACAAAGACATTGGCAGAGAGTTGTGGTGATAACAGTGAAGAAGCAGGTCATGGCACATGTCTGGACATTAATCAAGATTAATCAAGTGGCATGTAAGTGCCCTTTTATTATTGCTGTTTGATGAAGCGGTTAGATTATCATTTTTCCCACTGCAAGCTCCCAGTCATACCCTATCATTTTGCTCCTCTGTCTGTTCTCTGCTAGCCTTAGGCAACCCCCTAGAATCAAAGCATTGTTGATGTATACCTCCATACTAATCAGTAAAATAACACTTTTGTAAAGGGTATAGAGGTATAGAGGAAGGGGGGCATGTGCAGGACTATACCACCTATATGGCTCTATACGGTATAGGTGGTATAGTCCAGCGCATGCCCCCCTTCCTCTATACTTCTATACCCTTTACAAAAGTGTTATTTTACTGATATACACTTTGACATCTGTTTTACAGACTTATTTTTATTAAAATTCTATTTTTCTTCTGCGCTTCACGCAGGACATCAAACAGTAAGGTTCTGCCAATCCCACTGATTTTTCTCACAGCATGACTAAATGACACTGAAGAAGAAGTATGTTTGAGGCTGCAGAATCAAAGTAAGTGGCCAAATTGGACCAGGTATCCCAAAGACAATGAGTACACAAAAATTCTATCATTTAACCATTGACCTGAAGAATTCGTGCTAAATCAAGACACTGACAGGGAAAAGACTAGTTTTCTTTCATACCTAGTAAGTAGCCTAGTTTTTTCAACTACGAGCACAGCCAAGGAGGAAATTCCAAGCGAGTAAGGGCTCTAGGGGTCAAAGCTGGATTCTCCCACTGCATGCTACACCAACTACCCAAAAAAGCTCATAATGCATACTACACATGTCTCAAAATCATATATTAGTTGTATAGTACCTCAGAATACAGAGGGATAGCACCAGGGAGCCTCACCAAAGGGTGGGAGCTCTGGCAGACGACATATCTGGACATGTGCCATGAGCTGAAGAAGCCGATGGAACGGGATGGAAACAAATGGCCTCACGCGGAGATCTCCATTTCAAAATTTAAACCCCCTTGCCAGGACCGGCTGATCGATCGGTGGGACACGTCCCTCTCCTCCCTCTGGTCAGAGTCGGGGATTCTTAGCGGTGCATTTCATGCGCCAGTCCCCGACTCCTTATTGACAAGAGTAAGGTTTTTAGCAAGGAAATTCTGTTCGGCTTTCAGTACGATGCGTATTGGCTGTCATTTTAAGATAGGTACAGCTGGTACCGGTACTAGGTCCTATGCGCAGATCTTGTTCCAGCGGCCCATTGTTACCAGTCCGCGCAGACCACCTCATTCCCTCACAATCTGAGGGAACGGGTTCATGTGACTGGTACCCTTTGTACCCTCTTTTCTGCAGCGAAATGGGTAGGTTACTTGAACGTTGGTTAATAACAAGAGGTTTTCCACAAGAGTAAGTCTTTCAGCAAGGAAATTGGCAATGAAGCTAGCCATTGTCATTTCGAAGTAGACGAAACTATTGGTACAATTTGTAGATGATTCAACGACTAAAAGGAAGTGAAACTATTGGTACAGCTAGTAAAGAAAATACCGTAAAGAAAGTACCAATGAAAACCTTATACTCATTTCTTTTTCGTTGGACTCTTGGTAGACACACTCTGGTTACTAGTAGACTTGGTTTTTTTGGGAGGAGGATCTTCATCTGAGTCGGTTGTAATGGATTTGGCTTGTTGTTGAATACTGCCGGTAGCGGTGGAGGTGGTGATACGCAACTCAAAAAGAGTCACACGAGACGCTCAAAGGCTGAACAATAGCCGGAGAATCCCGTAGGGTCGAGGGAGAGGACGAATACGAAGACCTGAAGAAAACTTGGGGAAAATAACCGTAAGTGGCTGAACTGGGATATTGACTGGGAAATACTGATAATGCCGTTATAGAGATAAAACTCTACTAACAGCCGAGGTGACGCTGGGAGAGGAAACACTGGGAAAACGCTGGGAGACTGGGACTCGAGAGTGACACTGGGATAATCTGAGTTTTATTCACGAGTATCTAGAAACTATTTATATGTAAACTGAGTATTTTTGAAACATGTATCGTAGTTCGGAAGTCTGAACTAAAACAAATAAAGCTGTAGAAAGGAAGTAAGGAAGTAACAGATGAATAAGTAAAACATGTATGTGAAATAAAACATGTAAAAGAAAAGCAAAACCCGTAAGATGAAGGATATGGTCCGAATAAATGAAATAATGGAAACATGAAATAAGTAATCAATCTAGAAGAGTCCGAAATACCTAAAACAAACGCGTCGCGAAAAAGCGTAGATAGGGGAAACTAATGTAGTAACCGAATAACGGTACTACATATACCCAGCACTCGAGAATGCAACTGTCCCCAGTTGCCAGAGAGTCATCAGTCATCATCTGAATCATCATCCGATGGAACAATCTCCAACTCATCATCAGAAGCCACATTGATATCCGTCTCTCTATACTCAGTCTCCAACTTGTCATTCGAGGCAGGTAATCCAGCAGCGAGCTTCTGGAGTTCTGGGCTAGTCCGAGAGATGTACGGGAGGAGACGTGAAGCTGAGATACCCTGGAGTGAGATGGCACCGTTGAGTTCCCTGAGAACATAGGAACCCTTTTTCGTACGGCGAACTACTGCATAAGGACCTAACCAACGTGGTTTCGCTTTGCGTCCTAGGTCATTCATGATCCTGGAGTTCCTGACGAGGACTAAATCATCGGGTTGGAATACTTCACGGAATAATCGACGACGGTATCGATGCTCGAAGTGCTCCTTGGAACGAAAACGATGGAGTCGAAGGATGTTTGCGGCGGTTTGGATATCGTTTGGTTTATGCTGGAGTTGACGGATTCGTAGAGCTAAGAAGTCGGAAGGAGACATATTAGGTTTCCAGCCGTCTACAAGGAAAGAGGCTTCAGATAGATCACAGGGAAGGATTGGGTGGTAACCGTGAAGAAGGTAGAATGGGGAATATCCGGTTTGGCGACGAATGGTAATGATATCCGCAAAGACAGCGGTGGCGAGAAGTTCTGGCCAACGAGAAATACGTCCCTCACAAGCCTTTACGAGAGATTCACGAATGATAAAGTGACCTCGTTCGACTACTCCGTTAGCCTTGGAGTTGTATGGTGAAATGCGGATTTGATGAACTTTAAGGCGTCGTAACAGGTCGGAAAATGCTGCCTTCACTTCTGATCCGTTGTCTGTAACCACTTCGAGAACTAGACCATGTCGGCAATAAATCTGTTCATAGAAAAACTTTGCAAGTGACCTAGCGTTGTTCTTTCGTAAGGCTCGAGCTTCGCAATACCCCGTGAGATCGTCCCGAGCAGCGACAATATAACGAAAGCCAGCTGCTGGTGGCATGAACATGACGTCGATGTAGATTTTCTGAAATGCTGAAACGGGAGTGGAAATAATGGGAGGGATTTTAAGTGATTTTCGGCTGCGTAATTGACATTCGTGGCATGAAAGAATGTGGCGGCGGACATGTTGGTACAAGTGGGGCCAAAAGAAACGCAGACTGATGAGATCGAAAGTAGCTTTAACGCCTCGATGACCTAGAAGCTCGTGTGATTGCTCTAGGATCTTCAAGCGAAGATTTGGGTCGAAAATCACCAACTGTGGTGCTTTGGTACCGTTAAGCTTGTACATCCGACCATAGCGTAGGAAATATCGTTTGGTGGACTGCAGGAATCGACGACGAGCTTGTGATTTGAGTTTGGCGTTTATAGCGAGATCAGAGGATCGTGAGGGAAAGTCTGGGAGCGTAAGATCTTCCAAGAATCTTCGAATACGGAGAAGGTTTCGTTCTGCTTCAGAAAGGGAAGATGTGGTAGGCGGGGAAATGAATACATGAAGATTTGAAGATGGAGAAGTGTGGTACGAATGAGTAAGATAAAACATGGAAAAAAAAGAGGAAATCGAAGGGTATGTAGTCTCATGGAGACATGGAATCAGGAGGGAAATATCATCCAACCAAGAATCGTCGTAATCTTCTTCTGGGATCTCGTCGTGTTCCATCCGGGATAGTGCGTCTGGTCCAACATGTCGTGTGGCTGGAACATGCACGAGAGTAAAGTCAAATAATAAAATTCCCTGAATCCATTGATTTATCGCGGCATTGGGCTGCATATCTGGTTAATTGAGCATACCAGAGATGTATTTGGCATCGACTTCGACTCGGAGATCCTTGATACCGATGAGAAAGAGTCGAGAGTGGCGAAGGGCACGGAATAATCCGAAGAGTTCTAATTTTGGTTGGGAATATCGGCTCTCTCGTTCGTTGAATGGAAGGGAACCATATCGTGCAGGACGACGTCGGTGATTCTCGTCGAGTTGAGCTAGGATAAATCCTACTCCAGTAGTACTGGAATCGACGGAGAAGAACACAGGAAGGGAGGAAGAATAATCGATGGAGCGTAGTGCCGGAGCAGTAGAAACTAACTGCTTGATTTCGTCAAAGGCACGTTGATGTTCATCAGTCCATTCGAAAACAACGTCCTTGTGATAAAGCCGGGCGAGACAACGAATGCGTTGGGAGTAATTTGGGATCCAAATTCGAACAGTACCAGTAAGTCCGAGAAAACAGCGTACAGAACGGGGATCACGGAGAGGTGGCCAATTAAGGATTTTGTCGGCTCGAGATGGGTCTGGTAATCGTCCTTGCTGCGTGCATAACTGCCCTACAATGATAGCCTCTGGGCGAGCAATTTGCATCTTTTTATATGCAAAAGTTCCACCCATATGCTTTACGCGGTGCATTATACGATGAACATCCACGATATGTTCCCATACAAATCGTCTAATCCCTGGATTCTCCTTCAAAACTTCTGGATTGCCAAATCGATCGGGGTACGTAGTAGGTGGTCCTTTCACAGGTAAGTCGTCGATAAAGATGTTCGCGGTGTGTGGAATTTCGTCCTGCAAGATGAAAATCATGCACTCTTGGAATTCGGTAGGAGAGTTGGTATAGCCCATAGGCAAAGATGTGATACGTAGGGGCGACGCGTTTGTATGCGCCAAGGATGGGGGTTGGGGTGTAGGAGTTGGTAGACTCAGTCATAGCAATGACCAAGTCATCTTCATCGAGATCGTCGAGGGAATAATAATTCCCTGGGTCGAGAACAATCGAATCAAAGTCCATAGTGGATAAAATGTCCATGTTGAATACGTAGGTATAGTAAGAGATAACTTAGTGAGTTTAACGTCGGTCACCACGACGAAGTAATCAAACAGGGAGAGGAAGAATGGACTGAATTAGGTAGGTGATCAGAATGGAAATGAGGAACGATGATAATAGGAAAATGGAATGTAGGTAAAAAAAAACAATAGAAAGGGGAAAATAATTAAGATGATGGGAGAGTAACAGGAACATATTGGCGACGAAAAACGTGAGTACGAATGATGGAATGGTAATTATCAAGGTCCATAGCAAGTAAAAGGGTCAAAGACTTAGCGAGTTGATCACAAGCAAGCCCTGGTAACTCTGATCCATTCTCTAGCATCTTGATAGCTGCCCAAACGAACCGGAACTCGTAATCCTCGAAAACGGGGTTGACTCTATAGTGAGATTCACCAATAGAACGATTCTGGGCCAACCAATAATGATCGTACACAGAGTACAGTTTATCAATTTGCTCGTCGACAGAATCGGTAGTATGGAAGCAACGATAAGCGGTGAGAGTTGTCAAAGATCGTTGACGAAACTCCTCAGATAAGAGCTGAAGGAGATATTCCTTCAAATAGACCAGTCGTCCGAGTAGGCGAAAATAAGGGACGCCAAAATGATATACGAGTTCGGACGATGGGACAGCGAACAGAAGGTCCTTAGGGATACGAATGGATCGAAGAGTCGGTGAGAGGTCGTTCTGGAGGCTAATGGAAATGATGATATCGAGAGCTTCCATGAATGGTACCCATTGCGAAAGATGATAAGGCCTTTCTTCGCTAAGAGGGGCCAATGCGACGTCGACATCGAACAGAGCGAAAATGGAGGTTCCAGGCAGCTCAAACGTCTTACCCTGACGTTGTTCAGCCTCAAATTGCTCGTGGAGGATAGAGAGGTGATAGAGAGAGAGCGGGGCACCTCGCTTCTTGAGATAAGCTTCAACAACTTTATCTATTCCTTCGCAAACTCCGCTTTTCCTCAACCATCTCGAATGATTCTGCACCACAACGCTCTCGAATGATTCTGCACCACAACGCTCTCGCTATTGCCATAAGCGAACGTCTGAAATCCCTCAGTAATCTCTATCATTTCCTTCGTGATTGAGTGCAATTTGGTGTAGAATTCGCGATATTGGAGAGAAGTATAGGAGTAATTTGGGTCATTGGTGATCTGATTGTAACGAAGGACATCGGAAGCGTCAAGTTGAGGGACATTACACATACGTTCGAGAGAAAGTTGGATAGGAGAGACGAGAGGTGGAATACTGGAAATAGAGGTTGTAGATGGAGGACGCTGGATTTCGAGAGGAGACCATGCGAATCCCATTGGGATAGTGAGAAGAACCATATCGGCACCAGGAAATTTGACTCGATATTCGGTAGTACCGCCAGCTGGATAGCCTGGTGTGGGAGAAGATGGAAGAGACATGAAGACGTTGAATGATGATAGAAGAAGATAGAGGGGAGATGAATGAAAATAGAAGAGAGCGTGAAATCATGAGCGTAAAGGGGCGTAAAAGTCATGACGTCATTAATTTCGGGAGTAATTCTAGTCGTAGGCGTTGATTGATTTCATAAACGCCGATAATTCAATCGCCCAAGACGGTGCAGGCTCTGATTCGACCAAAAGCTCAAATTTAGCTTCCAATTCTCCTGAGTAATTTCGTTCCTTGAACACCAAGTAAGTCCCTTCATCTCGTTCATCAATGCTAATCATGTTTCCTCTCTGCCAAGGTCGTCCTAGGAGTAGATCGAATGGAGCTTTGTTCCGACAAAAAGGTGCGCAAACGTGGTTATATTGCCGCACGCAATCGGTACTGATTCAACCAAGCCCTGGAGTAATCCTTCTCCTCCATTTGCATCGGAAACACCCATAGACTTGGTAATATCCATCGGTCGTCCACCCATTGCACCACGCCATACTTTTTTATGAACTATGTTTAGCATGGACCCTGTATCGAGAATGGCTTCGATCTCCTTGCCATCAACCGAAACAGTAAATCGAATTAATCGGTGACGGTCGAGAATAAAGGCTTTGGCGATCGGATGACGATGGACTAGGTTATAGGAGGCTGGAGTAGCGGAAAATTGTGAAGAAGTTGCGAGCTGAGCTTTAGGAGGATTGCGCATCTTTAGGACCTCGTTTAACATGTTTGATAGTTCAGGTGAACATGCTAATAATTCCCCAACTGAAATAGGGAATCCGTCGTTGGTACTGGCGTTGAGAATCTTATTTAGGACCGAATTCTTATCAATATGTGTGGAAACGGCGGATTGACGGGTAGGGGTAGACTTTTTCGTGGCGGATTTCTGACCTTTTCGATCCGGATTGACAGCAGGAGAGGTAACTGGTACATCTTCCATGATGGCGTCATCTTTCATAGGATCAACACGATTTTCTGTGGCATCGAAAGGAGTTGGTTCTGGGACAGGAGTAGGAGATGGTGGCGCTGCTTTCGAGTCTTGGACGGAAGGGGGAATATTCGAAGAGTCTTCAGACTTCTGGGGACGGGATCAAGTGCCATACGGGTGAGTCCTCTGCTTCTCGGCTTTATTCCTTTGGACCTCTAATGCTTGAGCAATCTCTTCATCCGTAGCCGATGGACTGATAAGATATGAAGATGATGAAGAGGAGTTATCAGAAATCTGAATGAGGGCAGAAATAGGCATCGTTGGAGAAGGAGTCATAGCAGCCTTCTGACGCTTATAGGCGTCACAAACACATTCGCCACGGTTGCGCTGAAGAAGTACTCCATTGGGCCAAGCATATTTCCCATCCGAGGTACGTTTCAATTCTCCTTTATCCAATAACTCCTTCAATAACTCGCAGTTCCGAATCCCATGTTCCGTAGAACCGCATCCCCAACAACTATTATTCGACTGGTTCCGTCCCGAAGAAGAATCGTTAGTGTTCCTGGGTGGCGTGTAAATGTTGTTGCGAAAATTGTTGGGTACAGAGGGAATTGAAGGGGTGGATGCAAGGATCTTGGGCGCAGGGAATAGCTGGGCAACGTGAGCATTATGGGCTAAAGCTCGAAGGTAATACGGTGCATAATCCGGGTCGTCTATAGTCATCCTCGAGAGGCGCCTGATGACTTCATCCATATCGGTAGGAATATTCGTGGAGGGTGTATTCGTATGAGAGCCGGAAGTAGGAGCTGTAGATGTGGTCGTAGAAGGGGATGTATGAGGAGATGTCGTAGTAGGGGACGCAGAATGCTTAGATTTGCGTGAGTGCTTCGTTTTCCTCTTCTTCTTGTCCTTTTTGCGAGACCCATACTCCGAGTCATCCGAAGAATCACTTGAGGAGTCATCAGAGGAATCATCGGACTCAGAATCCGAGGGCTCAGTATCCAATTCAACATCCGATCCTCCACCATCCAAATTCTTCGAAAAATCATGTTCCTCTTCATCAAAATACTTCTCTATTGCACTCTCGACATCATTCTTCTCCCAAGGAACAGAACGATCGTAATCTGGCTTCTTTTCCCTCAACGTGCGGTTAACGACCTTGCGAATACGTTTCGGGAGTCCGTGGAAGAAGTAGTCGTTGTATTGGGAAGAGGTGATCTCTCCACGATTGAACAATGGTCCACCAATGCGTACGAAGTCTCGAAGATAGCGAAGATAATCTCGTTTAGTAGAAAATGATTTTCGGTGGTACTTGTCGGTAAGTTTCTTGAGATGTCGTGGCTTGTACTTCTTCTCATCTCTATCCGCATCATAATACTTCCGAAACTGTTCCTTGAAATCTTCCCAATTCGCAGTAACGTAGGAATCAAATCCCTTGACAACATCTGCGACTCGACTCGAAACGTAATAAATCAACGCTTCGATCTTCTCGTCATCCGCAACGATGTTGTACTGCCTGAAGAGTCGTTCGAGATGGACTATGAAGGTGTGTACCTTCCTGTAGTCTCCTTTAAATTTCGTAGGAGCTTCGCGATGGCCACGAGGAGGAAGATCGAGGAAGGTTTTCGTGGTAGTGGGTGCGGCAGGAGTAATGATAGAAGGAGGGTTACGTCTAGGCTGGGGAATTTGGGTAGCAGATTGGGTAGTCGAAGTGGTGGATGAGGTTGACTGATTCGTCTGGGATGGTGGGTTCTGAACATTGGGATCGGGAGGTAGGTTGGAGGTGGAATTGGCATGCGTAGGTGTATTCTGACCACTCATGATAGTGGTGAAAATCGACAGGGAACGAACGGGTGAAGGATGGAGTTTTGTATAGAGACGGTCTTCAAGTATGGAACCTCACCCCTCGCGGTGGGCTCCACAAATGATACGCAACTCAAAAAGAGTCACACGAGACGCTCAAAGGCTGAACAATAGCTGGAGAATCCCGTAGGGTCGAGGGAGAGGACGAATACGAAGACCTGAAGAAAACTCGGGGAAAATAACCGTAAGTGGCTGAACTGGGATATTGACTGGGAAATACTGATAATGCCGTTATAGAGATAAAACTCTACTAACAGCCGAGGTGACGCTGGGAGAGGAAACACTGGGAAAACGCTGGGAGACTGGGACTCGAGAGTGACACTGGGATAATCTGAGTTTTATTCACGAGTATCTAGAAACTATTTATATGTAAACTGAGTATTTTTGAAACATGTATCGTAGTTCGGAAGTCTGAACTAAAACAAATAAAGCTGTAGAAAGGAAGTAAGGAAGTAACAGATGAATAAGTAAAACATGTATGTGAAATAAAACATGTAAAAGAAAAGCAAAACCCGTAAGATGAAGGATATGGTCCGAATAAATGAAATAATGGAAACATGAAATAAGTAATCAATCTAGAAGAGTCCGAAATACCTAAAACAAACGCGTCGCGAAAAAGCGTAGATAGGGGAAACTAATGTAGTAACCGAATAACGGTACTACAGATTGGACGCAATGTCAGAGTCAGCAATGCCAGAATAAGATCTTCCTTCAATGGCCAAGGATCGTTTGGAAGGTGAAATCACCGGAACAGAAGGCGAAATGATGGCGGAGATGACAGAAGGATCGGGTGGCGGAATGTTGTTGTAAAATTCATTGTAAAAGAGCCCAAGAGCCGATTCAGTTTTGGGTAGAACGAAGAGGTTGGTAAGGATGGCTTGGCCGTTATGGGAATCAGGAAATTTATATCTGGATAAATTGAGCCTTGAATGTGTGATTAAAAATACGTTACTTACAGATTGCAATAAAATTTCATGGCTACTTTCTTCCCGTTGCTAAGCTTAGCCTTATACTCAGAAGGGTGGTTCTTGTTACCCAAACCATCGACAAAGTTTGGAATGTTGACTCGGATCGGGAGAAGAACGTTGTCTTTGGCAGCGTTTTCGAACTTGCCGTCGTCATTGGGCATTTGAGATAAATACCAACGACCATTGGCTATGAAAGCAATATTGAGATATCAAACACAGGGAAAGATAATCACCACAAACCTGGTTTCGGTTGAAATCGTTGACTGATAAAATCAAGTACTCGAACCTCTTCAGGAGAGGATGCAGTGGCTGCGGTGTCCGTCAGGATATATAAAGATGTCATAGAGCACATGTGCTGCACATACCTTGTTGATCGAACTCGTCATCATCATCAGCAACAGACGCGAAAGCAGTGATCTCGTCAACTGTCAAAGGTGGAGGAACAGAAACGGATTGTTTGTTCTCAGATTCAAAGAGAAAAGGGGTTTGAAGTAGAAGTTGCCATGTGTCTTTGGAGTCTTTGAATCCATAGTAGCTCGCTGATAGGTTATAGATAGGACATGTTAGTGATACATAGGTAAAACTTAGAAGATAAGAAGATAAGTACCTTGTCCCTTTGCACCTGAAGAAAAGGTTTGATCCCAATTCAAACGCATGATAGCTTTCGTCATTTCGAACTTGACGTTGGAGTGTTTGGTGATCCTCGATACAGATGCGGGAAGAGCTTTTGTGACAGTGAGTGGCTCTGCAGAGATCCTGCCTCGGAGAGTATACTGTGGAAGGTGTGAAGAGGTGAAAACTGTAACTAATGTGGTGAGCAACATACTGAGTCACCAGTGAGATTGAAGTAAGGATTCAATCTATCGACGTTGTTGCCAGCCAAACGAGCACAGACAGCAAAGGTCACAAGCTTCGTCCCTTTGTTGATTTGGAATGAGTCCTTTTTGAACATGTGAGGGGTGTACAATTTGATGGTTTCCTTATCATCAGGAACCGAGTCAGGATGAGCAAGGACCAAGGCGATAGCTGCTGATTGGGGATCAAGATGGGCAAGAAGGCTGAGAGTTGACAGCTCTGGGTCAATTAGTATCGTTAGAACATTGATTAGATGGTAGCAAAAAGAGACATACTAGATATGGAGGCGTTGACCATTACAGTATCAACGTCAGCAGTAGGGAGCGTAGAAGGAGACATCACAATAAGGATGTGAGGAGAACTAAGACAAGAAATTGAGACGCTGAGAACTAAAGGTATATAAGGCTCTGATAAGAAAGATAGAAAGTTGCAAATTAAAATCTGCAAAAGTGGTGATGCTGAATCAAGAACATGGTCTAGGCTACAGGAATTTGAAAGAATAGAGGCTGGATATAAAGTCAGCCGATGTTAGAATGAACAGAGATGATAGTGAAAAACAGCTGACGCCGGAATGAAAAGTGAAGCTAGGAATTTTGAAATATAACAATGCAGGCTCACAAGTTAGACGAGCCTGAACTCAGTAGACCAGTTGTAACGAATGGTCAATAGATTGTAGAAATGATAGATAAGGGGATATACAGTGGGCAAAAAAATTGTCCACATGTTTCACACTTTTGCAAAGATTGTCAATTATCGAGCTACTGAATAGAGATGAGACAAAATAGTCAGTGATTGCCTGAAAGCCCTTGATAAGTGCTATGATAATCTTCTTGTTTTGTGTTATTTGGTCAAATACCCATGGAGATATACCCAATTTAAAATGGTAAGTCATTTGGACAATTTTTTGAGTTGCTACTTTATCAATACTATTGGCACAATGTGATGCCTCATAGATGACATCATAAGTGGAGCTGTACAGTGATGCAATGTATACATCATAATGATGTCATAGCTGTCAGCTAGACCATATATAAGGACATCCAGATCATCTATTGCCCCCATAAAATCATGAGACCCATCACCTCCACTCAGAAAGACAATGTCCTCTCTCATCTCCAAACTGGTGCTTCATCCAGGGAAATCTCTGCTAAAACTGGAGTATCCAAGTCAATGGTTGCCTCTCTAGCCAAAGAGATGTATCCTGACAAGGAGAACCATAAGGCAGGGTGCTCTAAGAAGCTCTCTACCACTGATGAACAGGCTGCTATCAAACAAATCAACACTGGGAAAGCCAGGAACGCTGCAGAGGTGGCCAGAAACATCAATCCCCTTCTTGATTAAGCTATCTCCACCCAAACCATGCGAAATTCCCTTCACAAACATGGTGTAGATACCAAGAAGCCACAGAAAAAGCCCAAACTCACTGCAGCTCACAGGAAGGCTTGTTTAAAATTTGCAGAGAAGTACAAGGACTGGACTGTGGATGACTGGAAATGGGTTATATGGTCAGATGAGACTAAAATCAATCGGTTTGGGTCAGATGGGCAGCAGTTTGTGTGGGGTAGGACAGGTGAATCCATGGGAGAGAGAGATGTGGTGGAAACAGTCAAATTTGGAGAAGGAAATATCATGGTGTGGGGGTGTATGGGATGGGATGGACCTGGAAACATGGCAGAGGTTGAGGGAAGGATGGATGCAGAGCAGTATGTGGACATTTTGGAGAACAATCTTCTGGAGAGCATGGATCGTTTGGGTGTTGATCCAGAGATGGCCATTTTTCAGCAGGATAACGATCCAAAACACAAGTCAAAACTAGCCACCAAATGGTTTGAGGACAACAAAATCCATTGCATGAGCTGGCCTGCTCAGTCTCCTGACCTAAACCCCATTGAACACCTCTGGACAACCCTCAAATGCAAACTCAACAAGTATGATACAGCACCATCTGGAGTTTGGGAAATATGGGATAGAGCAGCAGAAAAGTGGGTGGAAATCACAGAAGAGGATTGTCAGAAATTGATCAGGAGTATGCCTAGAAGGATTAAAGCTGTTTTGAAGGCTAAAGGAGGGCATACCAAGTACTGAGCAAGCACTTTCTGTATTTTAAGGCATATGTCAAAAAATTGTCCAAATGACTTGCCATTTTAAATTGAGTATATATCCATGGGTATTTGACCAAATAACACAAAACAAGAAGATTATCATAGCACTTATCAAGGGCTTTCAGGCCATCATTGACCATCTTGTCTCATCTCTATTCAGTAGCTCTATAATTGACAATCTCTGCAAAAGTATGAAACATGTGGACAATTTTTTTGCCCACTGTAGTAGATAGAAATCGGATGACGATGTGAAGCATGGGTAAGAGTTGACAGCAAGACAAAAGTGTTGCAACATGATGATGGTAACAGAATGAGATCGGAAATCGCTGTTTGAAAAGTTGTTGCCAGGGCCAGCTGATTGAATAACGGAATACATGAAGGTTGTGGGGAAGTGGCGGCTACTGCGACAATTTGTACAAAAGAAGATGGGGAAGAGGATTTGTGAACGGTGGTAAAGACCGGTCAGAAGGCTGCAGATTTCCATTTTGAGACTGACCATCATAGAAATAAGTTGCATCCGACAAATAAATCTTTGAAGTGAAATGAGAGCTGCCCAAAAGCATGACCGCACAAAGTCTGTAGACAATAGGGAGGTGATCAAAAATGTTGATGCAGTCAGATATTTGAAAGAGATCATGATGAGGTTGCGGAGCTAGTTCAATGAGAATAAAGGGGGGTAGACAATCTAGCAGAGGAGATAGTGGATTTAAGTGACATTCGTGTGGTTGATCCAATCTTTGTGGGCAGATCGTCAAACCAAAAGTATTGGATCGGTTGACAACGTTTGAAAACCAATGTTGAACTGTCAATGACTGTGTATGAGAAGCATTTGTGCCAAAAAGCAGGGTATTATTAGTTGGTATAAGAGAAAGAGGAATAGTGAAATTTGCAATAAATTCTGTATTATGACGCAGACAGGCAAAAGGTACAAGACATTGGTGATTGAAAGTGAGGGGTACAGTGAAAAGTTCCAAGATTGATGAGCATGAAGCCATACAGGCTCCTGTGCAAACAAATTGGGATGGACTGTAAGCTGTGAGGTAATCACGAAATTTCTCGTGCAAACAGTTCATTGTGGAAGTGGAGGGAACCATGCTCTGGTGTATATTTTGGGCCATGAAGAGTGCATGCAGTGAAGAGGTATGTATAGATACATTTCACCATTTTTCTTGAAATTCAGGTGTGGCTTCTCGGTAAATGTATGTAAACAGAGTCAATGCAGTATCATAAGCGCAAGACCAGTTCTGACTATCCCAAACACATCCAGGCATGTTTGAAATGTGGTTTGAAGTGGGTGAAAGAAATAGTGAGGATTGAGGAATTTCAGTTTTCTGCTGAATATCCAATTTTTGTGATGGCTGGCGCAAGGAAGAAGGGCAAGGGGGATTGGATTGTGATCTTTTCCTTTTGGTGGGAATATTGTTTTGCTCGACTGAGAATTTGATTTGAAGAGAAATGGGTAAGTGCTCGCCTTCAATATCGGGCACAGAAACAGTGTCAGCAGTGAGAAAATTCCATTGGACCAGAGTGTTGTGTTCAAGGGCGTCAAGACGCTGGTATTCGTGACACAAATCCAAAGACAATTTGGGAGTGTTCAAGTCCTGCAATTTGATCTCTTCTAGAAGGAACAGTCCAGATCTGTGTGTAGCTCGTGATGCAGAAACATAAGCAGCAGCTGGGCCATCTTTGAAAGACGCTAAGACAGGATCCATCGTTTGACCTTGTGCAAAATGTGCTGTGATAGTGGCTGAAGATTGGAGAGGGAGTTGTTTACGGAAACATTTTAATTTCCGAGGCACTCCGTTTTCATCATTGATCGTGACTGTAAAGGTCGAAGACTGGGCCACTATGGGAAACCACTTGTCTGGTAAACCAGGTATTGATACTGAGCTATCAGGAAATTCTACCAATGCCGCAGTAGCATAAGTGAATCCAGATTGACATGTTTTCAGATCAATGTGTCTCAGAAACCCCATAGAACCATTGGTAACTCCTAATTCTGTGCAGAGATTGAATGACTTCAGGATAACAGGCATTCCAATGTAACATTGAATAGATCCAGGGAGGATTTGGCTTTGTTGAGAAGAAAAATTCAGTTTGATGAGCTCTGCATGGATATGGAACCCGGGTTCTTGTGCATCCTTGGCTAAGAATTTCTGTTTTGGTTGATTAGCTGTAGACTTCGTTGAGATCTCCGTAGCTTCATCATAAGCAAAACACTCAATCAGAGAAGGACCAGAAGGTGCAGTACAGATAGCTTCAGTCTTGCATTGATTCAGAACTTGACGTTTCAAGTTAGTAGCCACAATGGCAGAAGCATCGTAGTGTTTCTTCTCGGAAAGTTGAAGACCTGAAAGATGATTCCAGCTTTTGATTCTTCTAGAATTGAAGAGATCCACATCTTCCTGTGTACAATTTCTGCTCCTCAACCAAAGAACTGCCGCTCCGTATTCAGGATCCGATGACATACAGTTTTGTTCCATGAGAGTAATCACAGTGTCAAAGCGCTTCCAAGCCATTCGACCTATTCTCCGCTTGATTTCAGCTTGTGATTCTGACGATGGGTTTGAACAAATCGGTTTGCACAAGGGACTGCCACCTACAGGCGGCAGTTGGTTGAAATCACCAGCAACAACAAGAAAAATACCGCCAAAATATTCATCATAATTTTCGGTTGCAAATCGCAAAGCAGCGTCTATCTCAGCAAACAGTCCAGCATCCATCAAAGAAACCTCATCAATAAATAATAGGGCTACATCTTTCCATTCTTGTCTAAGTTGTTCACGCTTTTTAACATTGATACAGACAGAGTAATCTTCCTCATTTTCACCCAGTTTCCGATTTCCTTTACCCTTTTCTTTTGACCTTATCTTGATACCCAATCCTTTGTGAATCGTCATTCCGTCAATTAAGGAAGCAGCACGACCTGTAGGTGCAAGATACCTGATACAATGATCTTTCCCATACATTTTCATTACCTCCTTGACCGAATTGACGACATGTGTTTTGCCCGTGCCACCAGGGCCAGTGAGAAACATCCGTAAAGGGTCCTTTTGTAGTTCTCCGTCAGTTCTAAATATGTACCGCTGTAAAAATCGAAAAGCAATGATATAAAAAGCTTGAAATTGTTTTTGATTTAAGGTGTTTTTTTTGCGAAATCATGTGCAATACTTCGAAGGGAGACATGGCCGAATTGGGGGAATTTTCTGTGCCCTGAATAAGTTCGGTTTGCGGAGGAAGAGGAGGCAATTGAGATGGGTCATAGGTTCTAGCAGAATTGAAATCTGTGTTCAAATCAGAAGATGTATTTGCATTTGGCACGTATACTTGCGAGGAGGGGTCTGAAGCTGCATGTCTCAGAGAAGCTTTTGTGGATGCAGCACTCTTGTACGATGCAGTCCAAGCTTCGATGTTTTTCTTTCTAAGGGAAGGGAGAGCAGTATTCGTAGGTTGAATGTTGTCTGAATTGATGTCTAGACAGTAATTTGGAGCGGTCAGCCACTGACATAGTTGTAAATTTTTGATCAACGAGTTGTACTGTTGGTGGGCTTGTTTTGGATTGGTGCCACTTTGAACATCATTATCACTATCATCGAACATGTGATGCATAGATTGAAATAGCTCCGTTCTTTTTTTGGTCTTCTCGTATTGTCTTCTCAACCTTTCAAAATCACGCTCATCTTCACACTCATAAATAGCTTCCCAGTTAACAATGATACGCAAAGCAAAAGGCGAAAGCTGATATGATTCAAATTCAGAATCAAGGGATGTCGTTAACAACGGCATATCTGGAGAAAAAGGTTTAAAGTGAGCGAGAGCAAATAACTTGTGCCCACTTGTGCCCACTTGTGCCCACTTGTGCCTTGGCGGGGAATTCCTTGTCCAATGATATTGGGAACACGTTCTTTCCATGGCTCCGAGGGGAAGTTGTTGGAAATCAGGACCAATTCATGAGTATCGGACATTGGATGGCTTGCAAGAAGTTTGAATCTATGGCGGACATTCAGCCTGTTTGTCTTCAAATCTCGTTTTCTCTCCATGACAAATGTCCTTGTAAAGTCATAGAAACTGATTTTTGAAAGGTTTTTGTCACAATGCCAATAGTTCAATACTTGATTGGTAGTTTTGATTGAACCATCATCATTCACTTGAATGCGGATCTTGGGAGCCAAATAATCGTCTGCGTTGTCTCAATTGTGCTCAACATCACTTTGGGAAGGTGTTGGAGAGTCAGGTAGGTAATTGGAATATTCTTTGGAGACAAATTCAATAAGTAAAGCACTTTGCAACGGAGTGGTAAGATGAGAAGGGATAGTATCATCCAAACCTTGGAGATATCTCACAGCTTGTTGAGCATGAATTCTCTGTTGACTGGTCAATTGAGACAGACACTTTTGCAATATACGCTTGGTGTCACCTAACGGAAAAGCTTTCGGATCTTTGGAGTGGAGTTTCTCAATAGATGCGATGGCTTTTGACAAAAGGGAAAACACGTCGCTAGTAGACAAAGGATTTTTCGTAATATAGTCCGTAATGTAAAACATGGCAGCCCTTGCAGCTTTGCCAGATAGTATACACTTGAGATCATGATTGTGTCGGGAAAAAACAAGCACAAGCGGGTTATGGAAATTGATGTTTGGATCTCGTATAGAGAGGTAAATTGAGTTTGTATCGGGTTCAAATCCACATCTTGAATTTAGTTCCATTGGATAACCAAATCTGCAGCCGGAACCCAGAGGTCTTCCTTTTGTACAAACGCCCTGACAATGATGTCACTGAACTTTTTCTCCAACTTTTTTGTGTTCATAATCAAAAATTTCCTGCCACTCATTCCAGACAGTAGGATTTGACAAGTCATTGATAGCAGGGGGAATGGGAGGTCTGTCAGAGTGAGGATCTACATTTTTTTCTTCCTGATATTTGATATCCGGTAAGTGATGCCAAATGAGCTGATCAAAGAATAGACAAAATCTTCATTCAAAATCTGGGTCGATGTGCATTCTGGCATGAGTCTCAGCAGGATTCAAGCCTCCCACCAAGAAGATCTCAAAATGACCATGATATTCTCCACGCTCTGTCTGTTCAAGTGTACCATAAAAGGCTCTGATCTTTCCAAAAATTCCCCCATTTTCTGCTGAACATCAGTTATCAAAGTCCCATCCTAATAAGAATCTGAAAGCTGTTTCAAACGAGAATTGGAAAAAGTCTGCAGCAGCGACAGGATCGTTAGCAAGTCGACGAGCACGTTCATACCTTGAGACGAGTTTAGGAAACCTAGAATCTAACTCTACAGATGTATCCCCAAAGATTACCTCGAAAATTGGACTGTGAACGGCACACGGATTGAATGTAAAAAAAGTTGTGGGAGGCCGAAATAACCAAAGTACGATCTGATTTCTTTTCTTGTATGAACCTTTGCTGACTGAGAGCCAGGTATTCTGGCGGCCACTGTGTTAACCTTCTGCAGCAATTGAAAGCCCAGTTTTTCTTGAGGTGTCAGTGTTTGAAGAAATCCTTCCTTTTCTATCCTCTTTGCCAGGTTTTCAAGTGATTTGGATGTAAGAGAGGCAAAGGAATTATTGACGAAGGTCAAATACTGAGAGGATGTTGTCATATGTACACGAAGATGAGCTGTCCTACATTGCATAATGTTGAATATCACAAAAAGAAATGTGTAGTGATATCTGAAAGACCTATGACAAAGATCAAGGTAGTAGTTGGCTTGTGTTTCGAAGGTAACATACAGTTTGCGTTCTCGGTTCTCAAATCCACCAATCCCCAAAGGAAAGAGGGTAGGAAACATATCGCAAACAAGATCGGGATTGTTGTACTCAGGCACAAAACTGTACGAATGATGGATGGCAAGGTCTGGAATGGAACAATCACGACTGGCTTGAATGTTTCTCAATGCAGATGAAACCATGGACCGCGCTGGAAATTAAGTGCAATCAGGATCATGTACTCCGAGATGTTCTAAGATGGCTTGTCTATGTTCTGAAAATGGCTCACCGTTGATGTCCTGGTCGGCATCGGATTCTAAAAATTGAGCGCTAGGATGCTCAGAAAAAGACGAGGATTGTTGATCAAACACTGACGTAGCACTAGTTTCCCGGTCATACACAATACGCTGTTCAAGGCCTGGTATAATGTCATTTTCTGGATACATGTTCAAGATTTCGGTAGAAGGTAGGGAGAAGTTTTTATACAAACGATTATGTCGGAACAGATAGTGCAGCAATCTTGATACAACTGATTTTCGGACGTACAACTGCTTGATTTGCCGTAACTCTTGCAATGTCAATTTCTTTGGTCCAACAAAAACAACACTTATCATACCATTCAGATCATCTGGTGAGCGGGGTAAAACTCTAGCGGTAGACACAGTATTTAGCTCAAAAGCAGATGTGTTCCCATGGAGAACACGGGGCTGGTCTTCGTCCAGAGAGCCATACAGACGTATAACAAGAACGGTGGTATGATAAAGTGCGCAGACCATTTCTTCAGCCCAAGTAATATTGAGTTCAAGAAGATCCGAAGGTAACACGCCTCTGTAGAACTCGTTTGCAAGTGATAGAGGTGGCAAGCTGTTTTTGCAGAGACAGGAATAACAACGCTTGCAGATATACACAGCTGGCTTATTATCGGTGTCAACAAAGCCCTTTTTCTCGAAAAAACAACCATTTAAACATGGGTGGAGGTATTGGAAGTGATCAGCGGGGGCATGAGTCAATATAAAAGGATCAGTACATTTCAATAACTCAACGGAAGGTATAGCACTAACAGCAATGGTTTCACCACTGTGATCAGTATCTTCACACGCACAGACTGCACAAATATTTGGAGGGACATAAACAGATTTGCGACGGTAGCTGGCTAAACAACTTATCTGTGTAGAAACCGGGACAAACTCGGGCCATCGTTCTCTCTCCTCCAGAAACCGCGGCCGATACAAATCAATCTGATCAAAAACTAGGCATTCGGAGGATTGTTTCTTACATGCATAAACTTCAGATTCCGTGAAAATAACATTGACGACAGCGCCAAATACACCAGTCAAAATTTCCCGAACCACAGACACACGATCTTCACCTTCAAATGTAGAAACACATCTTTCCGGCCTATAGAATAGGAAAAGTTGAGCGAGATCCTCGTTGGACAAAGTGAATAACATTTTCAATCGAGCAACGAAGAAATGAGAAAGTACAACAGAAATTGAGCTAGACTTTCCTTGGAAACCTACAGTCTGAATACAATATTCAACAGTAGCTTGATTTTTGATTATAGTGGCCACTGGAATAGATATAGCAAGTTCAGCGAGGAATTTTGGTGATTGTGAGTCAAAGCAACGGACAACGACATCCACTGCGGCGGGCGTTGACAGCCAATGTTTGAAGCCTTTAACAGCACTGGGTTTAACCATCAAATATAAAATCTTTTCGCCGAGCAGATGACAAAAGCCCTCACCAAGTTCACGTTCCATTGTTTGATACTTCAATTGATACTGATACACAGAAGGAGAAACAGTGGACGAGTTTTCAGCAAAAGCGAGCTTTTCAGCAAGGATATCGGCAATGGAACGGGCTCTCAACGCTTGGGATTGCTTAGCGGGTGCATTACAGTCAACACGCTGATGAAGATGTAGAAGATCCACAACGGACAAACGTTGTAAAGTCTCAGACAAAGATGGAACGAGGAACAATGGACAGGCATTGGCAGCGACACTGAGACAATGGGGAAGAGTCATGGCCGTAACGTGAAGAAGGCGACGGAACACGATAGAAGGAAATGACCTCATTGCGGAAATCGCCGTTTCAAAAATTCAAACCCCCCTTGCCAGGACCGGCTGATCGGTCGGTGGAACATGTCCCTCCTCCTGTCCCTTCGGTCCGGAGTCGGGGATACCCGTGCAGCGCACTAGTCTCACCCAGGCGGAGATTGACCGTGATTGATTGCTATCTTTTCGTCAGTCACCCAGGCGGATATTGACCGTGAGTGATTGCTATCTTTTCGTCAGTCTTGTACTGACGGGTCGGCCATCTGTCACCGTCTCCAGTCATCGGCGAACGCAAACCGTCTGTCATCAACCTCGAGCCATTCATTCTTCCAGGCCTTATGGAGCGTACTGGCGACTATATTCATCATCGTCGGCATCACGTATAAAAGCTAGACAAGAAACGCACCAGACAGACAAGCGATCTCTTTTTCGTCTCGTCTCCTAGCTTTCTTTTTACCTTCTCAGCGACACTTATCAAGATGTTCAGCTTCAACAAACTCACTGTATTTGCCACTGCCCTCGCTGCCTCTTCTGTGGTTTTGGCTACCCCTGCCAGTGTCAAGAAGAGAGCAGCATTGGATGTTTTTGTCCCGCCCATCACGTCTCCAGTTGCAGGAGATGTTTGGGTCGTTGGTCAACAGAAGAACGTTACTTGGTAAGCGTCATCCTGCGCACTGCTACGACGATTATGATGTTGATGATAATATCTAAGGGATACTTCCAATGCTCCAGCCCACATCACGAACCCCATCGGCCAGATTTTGCTGGCCAAGGGTGGTCCGATCACCGGTGGTAAGCTTTTACTCGTCTCAAATATGTTACAAGCAGACTGACCACCGTAAATCTTCTCTGCAGATGTGCTCGCAGATGGCTTCGATATCCTTATCGGTTCAATCGAAGTGACCGTTCCAGACGTCGTCGATGGTGATGACTACGCCATCATCTGTGAGTTTTATATGCTGTCTTTGTACTGTGGATCCATTTCACTCAGATGTGTGTATTAGTGTTGGGAGACGCTAGCAATTACAGCCCAGAATTTACTATCACTCACTCGGCCTAAAGACAGTATAGCAGTGGCAAGAGCTGTATATCAAATGGTGTTTATGGACAATGGATATCACTATCTCCAAAAATTCGTACGAATTATGAAATGAAAATTGATTGTTAAGAAAGGCTCCTACATCCTACTACCGCCCAATCAGCAGCCTTCAATCATAATAACTTCTCAGGATAACAACTCCCACTATGAAATGAATATGTCTCCGAGTCCGAGTCCGAGTCCACTTCTGAGTCCAAATCCTGGTCGGAATCTGAACATGTAGAGCCTGAGGAATCGGGCATTACGAGGAAGAAGGCCTTTCGAGACAATGATCCTCGTGCAAGTTCCTCGAAACGAAGAACCTCAGGCCCGGTATCAGCATCACCAGCGATGTCGGGAGAACCGGAAAGAAGGGGTTCGAATCGGAAATATCTGAGAGTGGAGACCCCTCCGCTCATACGGGACTCCGAAAAGTCACAGATCCTTTCCATCAACGCATGGTCGAGGAATGAACTGGTTCTGAAGTCGATATCGGTAAGCTTGGGGAGATTACCGTCATTTTGACCCGGGGCAGGCCAAGTCAGATACGAGAAAATGGCCGCTGCGACCTCCGTCTCGACTTCTGGATCGCCATACTCGCAAAACGTAAGATACGTCAAATCAGGAGTGAGATACGAAAGGGCCATGAGATCCTCCAAACTAATCTGTATCTCGTCCAAGAAAAGGAGTGTTTCATTATCTCCTCAAAGCCAGTGGATGACCAAATGCCCAGTGGACCGGGACAGGATCCAAACTGCGATATCTCGAGCGAGGTAAGGTTGGGAAGAGAGAGTCGAGAGAATAAGGTCAAAGTGACCGTAGAGCCGAAGTACATGTAAGGTCTATGACCAAGTGGGTGATAGACGACAAATGGACGATGTGTTTGTCCAAGTCACCACTCGGCTCTTGAGCAATTCCTTGGTAATTCCGAAGGAAAAGACGCTATGTCGGAAAAAGTGCAATTGTCTGATCAGGCCTGACCGCGTGATCAGGTTGCCCGGGTAAGTGGTCATGTCGAATCAGGGCTCGTCAGACCGAATCACCTCTGATAGGGCCAAGGTTTGCAACTGGTCAGGATGGAAAGGAAGGTCAAATTCATCTAATACCAGTACAAAATTACAAATGCAATGATAGACCATGCCATGATGTATATATGTACGCAACCATCAATCATCGAAGTCCTCTACAATATTTCGTTCGCCAAGACTGCCCAATTCAATTCGTCCGGAGTGACCTTGGTGGTTTTGCAAACAATGTCGGTATCCTTTCGGTTGAGGAAGTAGCTTTCACAAATCCTCTGTTTCCTTGAGATTGGTAGAGTTCTGAAGAGGAGATTTGTTGTAGGGGTAAATCCCAAACTGCCTTCCAAAATTGTGCCTTCCAAAATTGGGAAAGCATCGAAGAAGGAACAAATGTTTACCTAAAGGAGAGCTGAGACCGCACGAATGGAAATCAAAGAGAAGCGTTCCGAGTATCCAAACAGAAGGTTCCATGCAAAGAGTAGGCCGTAATCGGTATATGCAACTGAGGAGAGGCCTGGCAGTCTGGATCAGGTATTGGACGCAACGGGAGAGCTCAGTCTAACAAAAATGGAAGGTCCCCGTGAGCTCTACGCAATCAAAATTGTTAAGATGACGTAGCTTTTGCCCAGATGTCAAGTACCAAACAACTAATTGTTTACTTATGCGCTAAGTGCAGGTTGCTCCATTATCCTATATATTCATTAGTGTAGACCCTTCATTACCATTCAATACTAGTAATCCTTATATATACGCATGTACTCTTAATTCTAATACGACCGGTGCTAATTGAAGTCGATACCGGTGAACGCGGTACGCGTAGAGGGGAAGTGGGTGAATTGCTTTTGGATATTGCTCTGCCATCCACTGATCAGGCCTTCTCAGTTTGGTCATCCTGATCAGTATGATCATGCTTATCAGGACTTTTTTGTCCTTATCCCTCTGACCACGGGTGTTTCGCTGATGGATTCATCAGGCCACATCAGCCCAGGTAAGGCCTGATTTGGCAATTGCATTTTTTCTGACATAAAGACTGTTAAACTGACCCAAAATGAGGAGATCTTTGTCATGGAATTGCTCAACTACCTCAAGTGAAGTAATCAGGGTCCACGAGTAACTTCTGGGGGGATCTTCCAAGTGGTTGCGTAGGCCAGGGTATGGAAATACTGTAGCAGGTGATGGAGAAATCGTGTAGGGCAGGAGGTGATGGACTTTCAGAAGGAACGAACATAGCATGAGAATCTGAGATATACATCCCATCGCACTCATCAATGCATAGATGAAGGCTTTGAAGAAGTGGAAATAGAGATTGTTGGCCGATGAAGCGATAAAGCCATGAAATGCCTTTGATAGGACATTTGTTTTGGGGTCAATCAGTATATCTGTGGATGACCATCAGTTTGAATGGTTGAATAGGTCATAGAGAAGTTCGAGATTCAGTTTGCTCATGTCATGCCATTCTGTAGAGTTGCAAGAGAAGAGGATATGAAGTGGTGCATCTCGTGAAAGAGTCAAGACACAAGCTTGAGTGAGTCTGGCTGCTCTATGATCAATGGGGTTTTTGGCAAGGGGATTCGCAACCCCCGAAACATGGATATAGGACCACAGTGAGGGACTGGTGTCTGCTACTTCCTTCTACAAGGCACAAACGGAAGAGATTATGTCAGCAGGATGATCGCGGATGAGTGGGAGATCCTTGACTTCTTCCCGACAATAGTGTTCAAATACTTCTGCGAGCATGTCCTTGGAAAGCCTACTGACCGGTGCTAGCAAGGCTTCACCCATTTTTAGCTGAAAAACAGCATTTCTTCTCATCTCCTTCAAGCTGTCCAGCATTTTTTCAACTCTTTCAATTTCCAGGGTGAGCAGAGCCATGTCCTGGGCGATGACAGTAAATTTGGTTCTTTTTCCGTCAACATCTTCAGGATGGTAACCAACGCATACCCGAGATCGAGTTCAATGGTGTCATATGTATTGGTGCAAAGTTGTGATTTGCATATGCTGCACACAACGTCGAAGTCGTTCTGCATGTTCTTGTGTCAGAACCATGAGCTATGAAATTATTCAACAGACATTTAGCAGATGTCCGACTTGCGGGACTGCAGTTTCATCCATTCCCAGAGAACAATTCAAGGGGATATGATGAGAGTTGCAAAAGAAGAATGTTACTGTGTGGCTGTGTTGTCCCGTCTCTTTCGTTACGAGGCTTCTTCACAGTGGGGTGTGGAGCATATTTACCAGCCATTTTTGTGCACTCTTAAATGACGGATAGTTCACATGATTTTGGGTGAGATAAAATTGATTGTATTAGCTGCCAAAAAAACTTGAAAGACGTTTGGATGAGGAATCCACTGACCCTGTGATCCCTAATAACTGAAACTGACACTGGCGTTGCTGCTGTGCCCACTGATTGAGTGAGTACATATGAATCCCTGGTCATTCTCACTTAGGAGGCTTTGTGTGCCCACATATCTCTCTTGTCTCACAATTTCAGTACTTCTCATTTCCTCTTCCGACTGCTGCAAGCCCCAGATTTATTTCAATCATGCCACTAATACTACAACAACATGAGCTCATGACCGAGACCAACAATGATAATATCTTTTTGGTTACTGGAGCCAATTGTAGAATCGGTGCATTGTTCGTCTGCCTCTCCTGCCAGTGTCAAATAGAAACAATACTTCTTTGAAGTGACTTCAGCACCTACCCTCAAAATCTAAACCATACTGAACTTGACCAGTGGTCCCACCCAAGTCTCCTCTGGGCTATGCCAGCACTTTCAGCTCAGGTTTTGTTAGTGAATGACAATGTGGGGTTCAGTTAGTAGGTTTCATCAGCACATGGTCAGGGAGGAGGAAGGAGGAGTTTATTACCTGGGCTAGGATCACGATACGCCTGAGGTCTGGGAGGCATCCTGATGTACTACATATGTGAAAAGTTTTTTGTATTGGAAAAATCTAGTCCCTAAAAGCCCTCGGTTTATCAACAGACTGCTAACACATCATTTCAATGATCGCTGTTACTGTCTGTCTAGAGAGACTAGATAGTGCGATGGCCCAGGCCAGAAGCTAAAAGGATGCAAAATAAACATTGACAAATAACCCCTGTTGAAGTATTTACAGAAGATAAACAAGTCACACAGGCAGTCCATCTTTTATATTTTATATATCAAGAAAATTGAAGGGTGCAGAAACTGTAGTTCGGACTAGACACAGAAGAGAAACAATGTATACTGTATGATTTTGAGTAAGTGTCCAGTACATGTAAGGGCGACTCCTGACACATGAGGCACTCGCTCAACAACTGCAGGAGGAGATCCAAAGAGATATAAATCTGAACTAGAAGATACAAGGCTAACATACTACGCACTTACAAAAGGAGATCCAAAG
This sequence comes from Tetrapyrgos nigripes, assembly GCA_013368315.1. NCBI lineage: Eukaryota > Fungi > Basidiomycota > Agaricomycetes > Agaricales > Campanellaceae > Tetrapyrgos > Tetrapyrgos nigripes. The sequence goes on from JAACJM010000078.1 coordinate 267,864, forward strand.
AGAAAAACTCAAGGATACTTGCCTGCAGGGAAGGGGTATATATACTTGTATGAAGGCCTGGGAAAAGATCTACAAAACTGTACAGTTGAAACAAAGTAATAGAAAGGTGGAATTGTTAAGCAGGCATGGTACGGTCCTGTACACTACTAAACGCAGTAGCAACTACGCAACTTACCTGTGGATAGAGAGTAGCTTGTAAGGCTTGTTAGAGGCTTGTAGAGCGATGAGGGTTAAGTATAAAACTTGTTATTTGGAGGACTATCTACGAGTCCTTATATACCTTTGAGGAGGTACAAATACATGTAAACTAATACTAGAGTAACAATAAGATTCTATTGTACTTGATAGTACAATGCTGGTTTTGTACACTATTGTCGTACTACACTTATTGTCTATATAATCTTATTGTTCTATTTATAACTACTATTATTGTTCTACATAGATGACGTTGATGGCTGCAACTGAATGCGCCAATTCAACAGGAATGATGAGAGATCAAATGATGGATGATGAAATGATGGATGATGAAACAATGCAACAGGGATAACCAACTCAATGAAGTCCAGATAAAACAAGAACAAACAAGTCCTAAAGGAGAAGGGAAGGAAAAACGAAACTGTCCCCTTACATCACCCCCCTACTAGATCTGCAGTGACCTTGATGCAGCACGCCAGTTCTTGGAATGATCAGCTTGCAACACTCGCACTGTTTTAACAGCATCAGGATGCCTTGCATAGAAGTCTGCCACTGCCTTTGGAGCATGTACCAAGTCCTCTGCACACTCCCATAAATCCTCTTATGGTCCATAGCCTTTCCATTGGATGAGGTATGTCACAAGAAATGTGACAGAGTCACCAAAATAGTGACCAGTGCCTCACCTCATACTATGGGTACAAGTGTGAGTGAGTACACAATTGGTATATATAGCAGATCCCACAATGATAGCCAGAGCTATCATTGCTGGCCTTTTGGCAAAGTGGTTTACAAGTCTGTATGGGATCAACTTGTTACAAGGTATTGCAACTTTTTCCAATGTCCATAATGACAACTATCCAAAATCTCTTTGACCTCAAACTCTTCTTCACCATCAATGATTTCAGGGTCAGGAGGTGGGTCAGGTCTATGACCAGGAATAGGATTGTCAGTGTAATGGTTGAGTTTGATGACAGGGAAGACTGGATAGAGGTGTTTCATGGATGGGGGAATTTTCAGCTTGTAGGCACCCTTGCTGACTTCTTGAAGAACAGTGTAAGGCCCAAGCCAATGGTGACTGAGTTTCTTTGATGGATGGGTTGTGTTGATGTCAGAGCCATCCAACCAGACCTTGTCACCAGGGGTATGGTGATGGTTATAGTATTGGGCATACTCTGACTTGGCCTTTGTGAGTGCTGCCTGTGCCTCTGTCCAGCCTGACTTGAGCCGATCAACAAATTCATTAACATTCTCCATTTCTGACTGCTGTATGTGAGGCTCAAAACCCATACAAGGGTTTCAACCAGTGTCAATCATGAAGGGAGTTTGCTGAGTCAATGCATGGACCTTATTGTTGTAGGAGAACTCAGCAGTGGGCAGTAGCTCATCCCAATCATCCTGGTATTGACTCACCCACTGGCGCAGGTAACCTTCTAGCTCTTGATTGACATGTTCAGTCTGCCTGTCTGCCTGCGGGTGGTAGGCTGTAGAAAGTTCCTGTTTGACACCAGCCATCCTACAGAGTTCCCACATGAAGTCCACAACAAACTGTGGGCCATGGTCAGAGCATGCTGATCTGGGCATCCCATGGTGCTTCCATACTTCCCTGAAGTAGATGCATGTGGCTCCTTCAGCAGTAACTGTTGTATGAGTCTGAAGGAAGTGACCTCTCTTGCCCAACGTGTCTATGACCACCATGACTGCATTGTACACATGAGCTTCTGGTAATTCAACAATGAAGTCAACTGACACTGACTGCCATGGCTCAGTGGGAGTCTCAGAAGGGACAAGCTCTCCAATGGGGAGGTGACGACAAGTCTTGGTCTGCATACATAGATCACAAGTCTTGGTATACAGCCCAATGTACCGAGACATCTGGGCCACCAGTAGTTCCATGAGACAAGTTCAAGGGTCTTGAATTGTCCAGGGTGACCAGTGACCTTGGTGTCATGGTGTTGGGAGACTATGCAGCAGTGGAGGTCATGGGAAGGAGGAACATAGATCTTGCCCTGGAAATACAGCAGCCCTTCACGTTCATCCCATTCCACACTGTGAATAGAGTGAGTGTGGGACTTGTGCAAGGCTTGCACAGCATGCATGACTTGTTCCTCTAGCTCGTTTTTACGAACAGCGAAGCAGACATCTCTCATGATCTCGACTTCTTCACCAGTCAGATCTATTGCAGTAGTAACAGCAGCAATTGAGAACATCTCTGGCTTGAGTAGCACAATGTCTGAATTGTCATTGGCACCAGTACCATGATCAGGTCAGTGGGACAATGCATTGGGCTTACCCATAGTGTGGCCAGGGTGATGGTGTAACTGGAAGTCAAAACAAGAGAGGTACAGGGACCAATGAGCTTGACGTCAATTGAGCTTCTTTGCAGTTCAGAAGTACTCCAAGTTTTTATAGTCACCTTCCTCAATAGAAATGTCATCAGGGAAGTCATCGCAGCCAAAGGTCCTGAGGTTGTTCATCTCATCTTCACCAGGGTCCAATTCAATAACATGGGGAGATGGACCTTCCTGACAACATTCCAGAGCTTAGCATTGATGATGGGCAGCAGATAGGGATAGTTGACATTCTTGTTGTACCTCCTCATGACATGTAGAGCACTGCCTTGGGCATCAGCTGAGCTTGATGTTGCCACTGTTCCAATCTACCTCAGAGTTATGGGCTTGTAACCATCCATAGCCAAGAATGACGTCTTGGCTGCTGAGCTGAGTGACCATGAGCTGTATGCATTCAGAGTGATCTTTGAAATGCAGGATGTTGTCCAAGATCTCAGTTATGGCTCCAGCCTCATTAGGAGTGCCGTCAACATTGAAGACAGGGATAGGCTTTTGAAGTTTCCAGGTTGGAATAGAGTTCTTACTGATAAACTCAGCATTGGCATAACCCATACTAGTGGCTCCACTATCAATGAGCACACTGCCAGAGATTAGAGAGGCATTAGATGTGGACTCTAGCTCTATTGGGACTGTTAGGCAACAGCTTCTGTCAGAGGAGATTACTACAGGGAGAGACACGACTGAGGCAATTACTTCACACATGGACTCAGGGACAGGGATACAATCATTATCATTGGCAGAGTCTGTAGATAAACATGTGAAGTAATTATTTTTTGACCATGAGGGCATGTCCATCACTCCTGGTCCTTGGCAAAATCCTCCTGAGTGGGCTCATTCATCAGAGCAACTTGGAAATCCTGGAAAGCTGCATATGCTTCTGTGATCTCCTGCCAGTCATTGACAGACATATCCATGATGCGAACATGTTCACATTGATGGTCTGGACATGCTGCAGAGAAGTGACCAGTTTTGCCACATGTGTAGCAGGTGTGGCAGGCTAGGAACCTCTGGGAATGCCTTGGGGAAGAGGAGCTTGGGCAGGGGATGGCACATGAGGGGCAGGAACAGGGGCAGCAGCAGGGGTAGGGAACTGGATTGGGAAAAGGGAATGACCCTGAGGTTGAGCACGAGAGGGGAAGGTAGGCTTGGATAGACCAGGGGGCACACTTTTCTGAGCACCACAGAAGATCGCATCTTCCCATTCATGCTTATCAAACCTCTTGGCCAGGAAATACCAAGCCATGATGTCCCATTCCTGTGGATGAGCCTCTGCCTCTGCAACCTTCTTCTCTAAAGTAGGCCACAGTCCACGTTGGAATTTGAGGACCACTGTCTGACCAACATGTTTTGCATCCTCAAGTCAGGCCTTGATGGTAGGTTTGGTAGGGTTTGTGGAGTAGAGGATGGGCTCGACGTTAAGGCCAGCCATGGTGATAAGAGCACGGAATTCGTCGACATATTCATCAACAGAAGCTGTGCCCTGAAAGTAGGAGACACCCTCTAGGGTAAGACTAGCCTGAGTGTGTTCATCTTCTGGCATGAACTCCTTGATGAACTCAGTTTTGAATTCTCGCCAGGTATCGAAGCGGGAGGAGCCGTAGAGGTGTCCATGGTCGATGAGGCTTTGGCAGTAGGTGGCAGCATGACCTGTCTGGAAATAGGACAACACCCACATGATCTTGGCAATGTCATCTTCGAAATGAACAGTGCTAGCATAAATGATTGCACTGGTCCACCAGACTCGGCCATTAGCACGTTGACCATCAAAGATGCCAGGTGGGGACACCTTAGCATGTGAAGCTCCAGAAGAGTGATGAGAGCGAGGAGTAGAAGATGAAGCAGAGGATGGAGGTCAAGTGGGGTGGTGTGATGGGGGATTCTGGCCTTGGAGGGCGGCAAGGATTTCAGCAAGTTGCTCACTCTGACTCTGAGAAGCCTGCTCTAGATGGGCCAGATGAGTGTCGAAAGCTTCAGACATTGTGGGGGACCCAGGTAACAAGGCAGAAGGAACAGAGGGTGGAGAGAACTGAGGAGTGGAGGAGGAGTCTTGAGGAACCATAGGAGGAGGAGCAAGAGCAGTGTGAGTGCTATCAGAGTTGCTCTCACTGGTATCTGGAGCTCAGAAGGAAATGGTTGCCAAAGACGACTAGTCTACTTGATGAGGAGTTTTCCTACTGTAAGGGCGACTCCTGACCCATGAGGCACTCGCTCAACAACTGCAGGAGGAGATCCAAAGATATATAAATCAGAACTAGAAGATACAAGGCTAACATACTATGCACCTGCAGGAGGAGATCCAAAGAGAAAAACTCAAGGATACTCACCTGCAGAGAAGGGGTATATATACTTGTATGAAGGCCTGGGAAAAGATCTACAAAACTGTACAGTTGAAACAAAGTAATAGAAAGGTGGAATGATGAGAGATCAAATGATGAATGATGAAACAATGCAACAGGGATAACCAACTCAATGAAGTCCAGATAAAACAAGAACAAAAAAGTCCTAAAGGAGAAGGAAAGGAAAAAGGAAACTGTCCCCTTACAGTAGGGATGACACATGACAAAATTCAGGTACAGTTCAGCAAGTTCAGTGTCCAAATTGCAGTGTGACACCTTCTAAAACAGTGTTCATTTGTGACAGTTCACTGCCAATTTGAACCCATGATTGAGCTAAAACAATGAAGTACATGCTCTTCTGAAGGAACTGTGAGCTAAAGTGTTGCTTTCAATGAAAAACGTGTGGAAGCTTGAGATTACCATTTTTGGACTGTGTGACTGAATGTACTGAACACTTACTCGAAATTATACAGTATGATGGTCGAGGACAAAGTACAAGGTACAATATATGAGGCTATACAATAACTAAGGAATAGCCAAGATGGCCAGAGAGACTACAGTAGGTGATTAATTATCTTGCTCTTCGCATCGAGGTATAGTCAGGAGACGACGAGTAAATGATTTAGGCCAACACGGGGTGCCCTGGAACAGCGACACTCCTGAAAATGATTTTTTGAAACACTGAGTGCCTATGTACATCATGAAAGGGCTGTGGGCCAATGCTGTGTGTGGTGAATACAAGGCCACAGTATATTGCCTTCATCAGTAAATGGCAAACCAGCTTTTTGCAACTTTTACATGACTTTTTCAGATCCGCGACATACTTTCAAAACACAGGCCCAATCACTTACTGGAAAAGTTGCTGAAAAGGTCTAGGGAAAGCTGCTAAATAGGATTAAAACCACTTCCTTGGTACCTTAGATTTATATTAGTAGTGCATTAAAAGAGATATCATTACAGTCACTGTAAAATATGTACATGGAATGAAAGTGCTATGGTACTATAAGTAGATGGAGCCTTCCCTCAACCATCACTGCATACAATTCAGTTGTCACAGTGTACTGTCAACCAACGAAAGCGGATCCCATTGTCCTGAACATACACAGCAGTTTAGGTTCTGATATTGTGTCATGGAGAACAAGCTGACTTATCAAATGAATATGCCCTCTTCAAAAGATATCCTGTGCCTGAAGGAGGAAGATCTCTGCGTTGGTATTAATGACAGTATAAAAGAAATGCACCATAAACTGTCCTTCCAAGGATTACACTACCTCAGTATGCAGTGTAGCAGAATAGTGGGGACAAGTCAGACATGTTGAAGGACTAGTAAATGTAGAGCACATACCTATCCATTCCTATCTCCCCCCTGACACATCACAAGTATTCCGGTGAGCTGGGAGCTGCACTAGGACAACACATCAAATTATATCTGACCACTGGATCCTTAACCGACGTTTACGAGGGAAGAAGATTGCCGTTATCGCCCATGGAGGCGGTTTTCTCGACAAAAAAGTCGCCGTCATCCCCACTCTCTCTCGCGGAAAACGAGTGTATAGAACTTGTCCTCATTTCATTCGGCCTCGTAAATATATCTCAGTCAATGGTAAGAGACTGTCTGTACCTAGAGATCAAGAATAAGAATGAATATCTACTAGGTATCAGTAAGGTAAATGAGAGATAAGAAAGAGTACTCACATCTCAGTCAATGGCAAGAGACTGAGATGTGCAGCCGCGAAAATCACTATCTAATAATACTGCATATGTAAGCGTTTATTACTACGGCGTTCCTTTCGTACTACGGCATTTTCTTCAACAGTCTGAGTAATCGCAAAAGTCGCTCCAAACCCACTGACCAATTGCACCGCCAAAAACGTCAGGATCCTCGATTTTCTCACTCTCCTCAACGGCTCATCTCTCGATGTGAGGTCTTGTCTTTGAGGAAATAAACAATCCGAAGGGTGATGCCTTTACCCTGGAGAGCGTCGAGGCCCATGAAGCAGCTACGTGCATGGACACGATCAATCAAATCAATTCCCCGACACCCGTACAGAAACGTAGCGAGTACTCATACTCACAAAAGTCCAGCCAGCACACCTATATATCAAAACCAACACATCCAGGATTTCACAAAGTCGGAAAGAGACGCAAAGCCCCCTGTGCGAGATTGGATATACGTTGTTCGACGACTGAGACGGGTTATTCTGATACGACTTGACCCTGTGCTTGGGTTTGGGGATGTGTCGCCACGGGATTGTAATCCGTGGACTTCTCGTTAGGACCTTGACCTTGAGAAAAGATGAGATTTGGGATTGGGATGGGTTTAGGACGCTGCATGTCCTCTTCTTCATCATGTTTCTTCTCCGGACGACAAAGAACAACGATTGAAGTGGCGTGGATGGGAGCTTGAGGAATTAGGCCGTTGGAAGCTGGTACACCGATGAGACCAGAGATAAAGGTGGTTACGCCGAGAAGGAAAAAGTCCCGATGGAATCCTGGAAGTTTGCAAAGAGGGAATTCGGAGCTTTTGGCTATGAGAGACTGCAATAGATAATAGCCAAAGAAGAAAGAGAAAAGAGTCAACCTGGTTGATGGTTTGCTTGAGCTGCGCCGGACATGTATTGTTCGTCTTTCGCGTTGTGACATTTGCCACGCGTTCGCGAAAACGCTTGTGTCAGTCACGGTGGGTCTGATCCAGGGCTCACTACATTGATATATCGATATTCGCACAACTATCTCTCTCGAACCCTATTAACCCAAGAAAGGATGCAGATCTACGTCGTCCAAGTCTGTTGGTGTAAATATATTAGCCTATATCTTTCTTTACAAGTCAGGAATCTTCAAAGATGTATCAAGACCTTCTGCTTTCCATTTATCCTCTGACACCAGGTAATCGTCAACCAATTCCAGCAAAGTCTGTGGACGGTGAGAGTCAGTCAATGCCCAGAACACTAGGCGAATTCGAAATCTCGTCGTACCTGCTCAACCGTCCTCAAATCCGCCGGCTTCAGCCCAGTCACCTCTTCTACCCTCTTCCAATCCAACGGCAACTTCTTCAAAGTCGCCACAGGTGGTTCTCCCTTATTCAAACGATCCTTCAACTGAGGTCGTTTCGCAGCAAGAATCTCCAGGACGTCCTTGTTATCAACTTCATGAGGATTTCCAAACAAAATACGTTTACGACCGATAGACGAAGTAGGAGGTGCGTCAAAAAGAGCGTTAACGTGGGCTTTGGCTAGGTCGCGGACATCAGTCCAGAGGATGAGAGGAGGGTATTTGGCGTCGGGGAAGATAAAGGGGTATATGAATTTGTTGCTAAGGGATTGGTTGTCGACTTGGACGTTGAAGAATTCGCGTTCGTAGGGGCCGACAACTAAGGGAGGGAGGACTTGGGTAGTACACGTCAGCTTGAGTAGATGGGGTAGAAAGGGTTAGCGAGACGATACGTACTGACGGCTACCTCAACATCAGGGTGCTTCTCGGCCCATTCCCAAACCGCCAATTCAGAGTATTTCTTAGAGGCAGTGTAGATGGCCATTGGACTACCGTCAGCGACAGCTTGTTCTGTAGTCAAAGGGTTCCAGGCTGGATTGAACACATTGTCGAGTCAGCCACCCCAGCAAAAAGTCAAGACTACTCACCATCGTTGCGAAAGTTGTCCTCCGGGTTTCTAAGTGAGACCAATGCACCTGTGATGACGACAGATTTGACACCAGCATCTGCCGCTTGTTCAATGATGTTCAGTGTCCCTTTGATGGCAGGCTGTAGTATTTCCTATGTTAGCAAGTACATAAGGTAGGGTATCACGAATGAAAGCTGACGGCAATAATGTCTTGAAGCGGTGCCTTGTCAGGCATAGGAGATGCCACATGAATGAGTCCATCGACACTCTTGAAGATCTCCTTGTCTATCTGTCCATTGAAGATATCATCCACTTCAACGACACGAAGCTTTTCGCCATATTTTTCGCTAGATCTTTTAATGTAGGCTGCGTTTGCACCACGAGCGAGCCTGTTGAAGAGAGATGGTTCAGAAAGACACCAGTACAAATATCAGATCCGACTCACGCTACAGCATTGTATCCCTGGTCCAAAGCAGTCTTGACAACATGGGCTCCAATAAATCCTGAAGCTCCAGTAACCTGAAAAAGATGGACAAGTCATGATCAATAATCCAATTCGACAACCAAGGATGAGTGACCGTACGAGAACAGTTCGGGGTGCCATCTCTGAGAAGGCTTGAAAGAACTTTCTCTGCATTTATAGTCCCAGCCTTGTGACTTCTGACGTAGGCTCGTACGCACTCCAATTCTTTTAAAGCCGTGAACGCGTACACATCCCAATTCTTTTCAAGCCGTGACGCTTACACATAACGTCTCATTTTTGGATCATGGAAGCATACACCTAACATGTTCCAAGCCGTAAACGTATATGCTGTACGTATGGCATGCATTTTTCTGCCGTGGATGCGGAGCTATAGATACGACGTCACATCCAATAACAACCAATATTCCGTGGCTAGAAGTTAGGAAAATGGTGCTCGGGGACGGATTCGAAAACTCTTTAGATTTCCAAAGCCTCGGAAAGCGAACCGAGCCAATCGGATCACTTCCGATGAATTTCTGAAGCACGAAAACCTTTCGTTTTCAAACGAGTTTCATGTCGCTGGAAAGCCTGACCTTTTCGAACTAACTTTTGGCCATGGAATATTGGTCGATGCTGGGTGTGCGTGTCTTTTCAGGCCGTAGACACGCATGCGCGTTGTGTATCTTACAGGCTGCCATGAACCCCCTGGTGCTAGCCAAACGAGATTGACCGAAATCACAGAGACAGGCTCGGAAAGAGTCGGTGACGAGTACGTTGTCCTGCATAGACGAGGAGAGATGAGTGGTAGGAGGACACAAGTTACTTATCAGAATTAGGCCACAGTGAGACGTTAGACAAACACATGTTTCAAATCGCCATCAATAATGTTTTCTCTGTGTAGATATTTTACTCCAGACACAATATCGTATACCTGAAAGGAATGGGAATAAGGAATTGACTCCACTGTAATCGAAGGACATACTAGAGTATACATCGCTGTCTCCTCCTCCCCGGGTATCTTATTCTTCAACATAACCGAGAGATTCCCATTATTTATATAGGGAGAGACAAAGCACATATCCTCCCGTTTATTATCCTTGTAGCACATCCCAAGGAAAGGTAATACCTCCAAAGGATGGCTTCCCTGGACAATCATATAGAAACTAAAGGAAAGGGTTAACATCGCTGCCAATGATGAAGTAGATTGTCCTTGCCAGAAGTTGGCAAGTCTTGAAGAGCAAACGCAAAATGAAATGAAATAAAATAAAAGTAGAAAATAATAAACATAGAATACTCTAAAGACAGACGCAGGCTAGCACTAGAAGCACTTCGGTCCTTCACTTTCTGACATCACTAAACCAACACAGTGGTAATTCCTCTCCCAATGTCTAAGGATGCCCATGAGTTGGGGTGAAGTGTGGAGGAAGTGTCAGCTTTGGTTTGGAAGTCAAGACGCGAGACAGACGGTCGCCGGTCACCGGTCACCGGTCGGCGTTCACATCTGTCGTTACTGGGGCAAAGGGCCATCGCTTCGCGTGGCAAATTACGAGGCCCTTTCCCGTAGTCTAACTCAGGTTATGGAGAAAGGAGGGAGAATCGGTGGACAGTGAGAGGGAAGAAGGGCGTTAAGCAGACCGATTTGACACGCTAACATGACGTCGTGGTTATTGACGTCAACGGTCCTTGGATCTGGTCCAGACCGAGTCTGGACATTCCGGTTGTCGGGAAGGGGAAAGACCGGCTTTGGCAACGAAAAGGGGTGGGAGTTTGAGGTCATGGTAAAATTTTCGAGGTCGACATAAGTTAACTGGGGCAAAGGGCCATCGCTTCGCGTGGCAAATTACGAGGCCCTTTCACGTAGTCTAACTCAGGTTATGCAGAAGGGAGGGAGAATCAGTGGAAAGTGAGAGAAACCGCCAGATAGCTTTGTGCGTCCAGAAAGCGTTCGATACATTTACGAGCATATTTGATACGCCAAGAGTTGGCACGTCGTTGGGCTGAGCCTAAGGTGGACATGAGGATGATAATGACAACGGGGTTTCATGCGAACTGGCAGGGGGGTATTATACATCCCCGGCAAGGCCGCTCCCAAGTCTTCCGAGTCAGTCGTTCATATGAACATATTTCGTTCGTAAAATTACATGAGAACACCTAGCACGATGACTATGATAAGAAGTTACAGGTAATATCCTTAGATGACAGCGAGAATGTAGCCAATAAGAAATTTCCGTGCTTGTTGAAAGGGCATGTTGCTTCCCTAGTGACCTGCATATGAAGGCAGTGGCAACCCTCGAAACCTCTTGCTTTTTCCGTCATTTGCCACATGAGGTTCTTTTCATGTTTCTCAAGTCACAGTGGAGCTTCTGGAAAAGATCTTTGAAATGTTCGGAACTTCCGCTATGAAGTTACGAGGCCCTTTATTGCGATTTCCGAACCAGATCGAGAGAGCATGTGTTGTGATGTAAGCTCGATCTGCCCCTGAAACCGAAAGTTGGAGTTTCGAGGAACGAGTCCATTTTCGCCCTGCTGATCGGCGCTCGAATTGCGGCGGCATCTTCTGGAATCAAGGGACTTTGACCGTTCGAACGAGGTTGTCCAGGTGAGCATTCATCAATATCTCTCATTCTTCTAGGGCCATCACATCTAGACAACAAATCCTTACGCCTGTCCCAGTGGTAAATTGTAATCAGTGCACCTTCGAATTGGACTTTGGTTGGGCTTAGCCTTCTCAATACATATCATGAACTGAAACTCACGAATGTGTTCTTCCATACGAAGTAGTCGCATCGTTCACTGTTCACTAAATGATAAAACAAGCGATACTAATTTCGAAATCGCACCAAGGCTTAATAATACCAAGTAGCTGCACCTCAACCTCACCTGCGAATCCCAAGAACTTACCAGAATGTGACGCAGACACTGGGCTATGTCTTCTTTTTCGAGTTACTTAGTACACCCGTGAGCTTTAGTATGACGACTCATCGCAATCGAAGGAGAGGGAATGGAACGGAAGGGCAGGAGAGTCAGAGAACAGGAGAGAGTAGGAGTCTAGGTCCGAACTGCAGACGGCAGACAGGGAACAATTATGGAAGCATCTGAGGAACTTTCTTCCTCTTTTGTCTGCAGCTGATCTGAATCAAGCCAAAACTTACAGGCTTCACTGACAAAGGCTTTCCAATAAAATGTATTAAATTCATGACTTGTGTAATGATCTGGTTTATCTAAAAGATACAAAGCAATCATTGGTGCTCCTAGCTCCATCCTTACTGCTAGTAAGTTGACAATTTGTGTGATGATCTTTCTGGCCTCTTCATGACGAGGTAGAGTACCTGTCAGCATTTCAGCATTTCTTTGTAGAATAGTACAGATAACTTCAAAAATAACATGAGTATTCAGATTTCATTTTGTAATATACTCAGTCACATACAAGACAACAGCCTTGATTGCAGTGCCTGATAGCAATGAGGAGATATCAGAGTTACATCTAAGTAAATATGTGGCTTTTTGGTTATAGGTATTAATCCAAGCTTCTGACTTTTTCATCCTCAATGCACCTGTCTCAGTGTCAACCTGTGTTGATGAAAAAGTTTCCCGAGGAAATGTGGCTTTGCAGGTGCCAAATTTATTATCTAGACAACCCAAATAATCTTTTCCAGCTTTTTTCGTTCCTTGCCTGGTTAAAGTAGATTTGCACTTGTGTATATGGGTGCGACATAAAATGTCATCTACTTGCTGTTGAAAATCAGCATACCACGCTCTACAAAGATCACAATCTTCATTTCCAGTACACGAACAGTTTGCTGGAGGACTCGTTGGCAAAGAGTATAAAGGATTAATGTAATCTTCATGTTCTGATATGGCTTGAACAGTTTCTTCAACATCATCTTGTGAGCCTGTCATGAAATCTCCACAGTGTACAGATTCTAAGTACTCAACCATTTTTGTCTGGAAATCCTTCTCATTTTTGAGTATAGCATCTCTTATCTGTTGTGGAGACATGCTGTTTTCAATCCAAAGAAGCATGTGGAGATGAAGTGTCAATCTTCCTTGTTGTTCTATAGTGCCAAAATAACCAGAAGTTTTACCAAAAATCCCATTGTGATCAGTATCCCCACCTAAAATGTGTTTGATAAACATTTGGACCATGAAATCAAAAAAATTGGCACCAGCAACAGGATTGTTTATTATTTTACGTATTCTTTTGTCACTAGGGAGATTAAGATTAATGTCAAATTTTTCATCAGTGACTGCATAATACAAACACAAAGGATGAGTTTGATCAGATGGAGCAAAAGTAATATACCAAGATGGGGCTCCAAGATATGAGATTAGAGACCACAACTTAGTGCGCAAGAATTTTTTACTCAACATTGATCCTTTAACTGTGCCACCTACATGGTCCAAATCTTGAATGACCTCATAGCACTGTTTCTCCTCCTCTGTTTCAGGATGTACTATTTCACCTTTGCTCAGTTTGTCTATCAAACTGTTCAATACATTTGGATTCAAATTCAAAATGCGGTCTGTGATAGCAGAGAAGCTTTTCTTTTGTGTGAGTGCAAAGCCATTACTAGTAGTATTTTTCACTTGTTCATGACTGAAAGCTACAAAATTGAATAATGGATCAGTTTGAAATCTCTGATCGTGATAGTTCATGAAGTATTTTTTGTGACTTTTTTCAGAATATGATTTGAGTGTTCCTTGAGAGCCCGATTGTAGAGCACAGTGTCGGCATACATCAAGACGGGGGAAGATGCAGTTCAAAACGAAAATCCAAATGGAAGAACACGAAGAAAATGGAAACAGAAAGGGAAGTTAACATACCTTATGATAATAAAACCCGCCCTTCTCATTCAAATACTCGAAGAACCCATGTACTTTGACCTCGAAAAAGTCCATGTAGAAATGTCAAAGTTAGAGCGGACTTTGTTGGCCTCAGGAATGGCAAGAGGGAGAAGGCACGGTCGGACGAGGAGACATAGAGGTGCTAAGTGAGGAAGAAACCTGGCGAAAATGGTCTCACGGTCGTAAATGCTGCGATTCGCGAATAAAAAGCGAGGGCAAAGCCTAAAATCAGAAAGCGAAGGGAAGAGAAAAGAGAGAAAGCGAAAACAAGATGCTTCACGTGGTTGTTTGCCTACAGCCTTCGAACAAACAAATGACAAATGTATAAACGGGTATAATTGGAAGGAAAAACGGGAATAACCGGGGCACCAATTAGACATAGCCACACGCGGAAACCCGGTGTAAAGAACTCAGCCTCATTCTTCGGCCTCGTAACAAAATGTGTCTACTCGTCAATCAGATATACTGAAGGACATCCAAATATATCAGCGTTCTGTGCAAATATCCAGCTTACAGACACTTTATGTATTTGTACTTTTATCTAATTTACAGACAGTTCTCATTTCCTGACGCTCAACGGATAAATTGGCGTTTTTGGCGTGGAAGTTCAAGTCCTTAACAACCGTCGCACCGGCATCGACATCCTCTAAGTAAATGACTTCTTGGTTAGTGTACTCTTCCCGCTGGCTTGGCTTCCGCCCATAGTGCCATTAGCATCACTCTTGTGGTAGAGCTCAATTGAGGAGTTCATTTGGAAGTTGAGCTGCTTAGGTATCCTCCGAGAGTTCCGTATACATACCGACCTGGAATGAGTGCCTGGATTTTCAGAGTTCTTATTCTTTCTTGGATTCACTCGCTAGTCCCTTTGTTCCTTCCGAAGTTTGGATGTTGAAACGATCATCCTCTGTTTTCCGTAGTTCCCGCTAGATGATCAGCGAACTTCATGGACTGGTCCTGACTAACAACTTTTAAGCTAAGTCGATCCCAATATACCAAGTAATTCTCATGGTCGGGGAGTCGGGGAGCTGAATGAACACCTTGTTTTTTCTTTCTTCAATGATGTACTTGGAACTTGGGGCCACTGGGGCCTGTGCTACGACCTACTGGACAATAGACCCGATATACCACAACAGCTCGGAGAGGATATGAATACTCGAAGTGTGAGAGCCGTGTACTTGGATTTGTGCTTGGGCTTCAAATTGGGGACTCGGATAGAAGAAAGCTGCGAGGCGGTGAAGCTACAGTCTGTCCTGTAATTCCCGGGGTGGTTTGTACGGATCATGACTCGTCGTTACTCATCTTTTTTGATCCATATTCTAAATGATCAGGATCTTCTGTCTTCTGAAAATTCGATGTTCAACTCTCAAGCTGCAGGACCCATAAGACGGAGATGACTGCCAGTGAAATCAGAGCAAAGTTAAGTCCTTAAGAACCGTGGCACCGGCATCGACATGCTCTAAGTAACTGACTTCTTGGTTAGTGTACTCGCCTTACCGCTGGCTAAGCTTCCGCCCATGCCACTAGCGTCGCTCTTGTGGCTGAACTCAATTGAAGAGCTCATTTGGAAGTCGAGCTGGTTAGGTATCCTCCGAGAATCCCGTATAGATACCGACCTGGAGTCAGTGCCTGGACTTTCAGAGTTCTTATTTTTTTGGAGTTAGCAGCCACAGCAGGTATAAAAGGCTCTCTGAGCTCGATGGGCTATCCTCAGCTTTCAGACAAGCTAAGTCATCATCAGTGTTACTCACAATGGCCTTCACCAAATCTGCTCTCATCTATCTCCTCACCATCGCCACTGTTGGAAGCGTTGGCGTCGTTGCTCAGAACCCCAACTGTTTCATTGGAGAGGGTGAGTATCTATACGTTATCCTCCTCATCCCTCTCTCAAACCGTATTCAATGTTCATCTTTACTAACTGCCATTTTTTCTCATCATTTCTCATCATTTCTCGAAATCCTTCTAAAATCTTCCCTATCTAGCCCTCCCGTTCGACGCCAGCGCCATTCCAGCCGATTTCACCTCTTGTGGAGTAGAATGTCCTCGTACCGAGTTCACCCTCCCAATCGCGTTGCCTTCTGATTTGTTCAATGGTGCGAATGTCTGTTGCAGTACTTTTACTCTAACAACTAGTGAGTACCGTTTTCGAATACCTTCGCGGCTTCACACCTTCAACTACTGATCATCAATCGAAAAACATTCACACAAATCTAACTTGTAGGGGATGGAAAAACCGCACAAGGCACCTACGCGTACAAATCCTCCAGTCGCGCCGGTACTCAGAACTTGGCTTTGGATAGCGAACTCTTTGCGAAGTTGGGAGATGTGTCTACTGGTGGGATTTTGGTTTCATATTGCTTGTGATGCGATGCTTGTTCTTCTGCAGATGGATCATGGTAATTAAGTAGTGTACATGTACGTTACGAGGCCGAATGAAATGGATGAGTTGTTTACACTGCGTTTCTGCTTCTTTCTACATTTTGCCGCCGCTTTTTTTCGTCCGTCAGATTTCCGTTCCATCTCCGACAGCTTACAGGAGTCTAATGCGTCTATCTCGTTTTTTCCTCTCTCATAGCACCATGAAGCTCTCCCGCACCTTTGCAGAGATTTTGTTTGGGATGCTTACTGCTTAAGCTATTTTGTGTCTATCCTTGGGTATACAGCACCTGTTTACAACGAATTGGTGTTTCTCAACCTCTCTTATGTGGCTCCGTGTAAACTAGGAAGCAGTGAACAAATTAACATGAACTTGTGTAACTTAGTATGGGGATTTCTTGTACAAAGAAGTCTAATAAAATAATGCGTAAATTATGGGCTTGAAGTGCTGGTGCTATGGCCTCGTACTCACCACGTGTCAGGGCTGGCCCACAACCACTTCATTGATATTGAGACTGTCAGGGTGTCAATGTGCAATCAATGTACATACATACCTAGTTACATAGTAGCCAAGTCAGTACAAGTCGATACTTAACAATCAAGTTGGTATCGAGTATAAAAAATAAATAAAATATCGTATATCGGTGAGAGTATCATCAAGTCGCATACGTGTCCCATACCATCATTTGTAAGTGCTCACATGCACGGTGTATGTATCAGTGGGACTATTGAGTACCAGGAACCATAAATTAAAGTACATCTCATCAATTCGGTCGTCCGTCGATCGGATGTCGATCATGATCTCGGGCGCGCTACCGCACTACCAGCGCGCTGCTATGAAACATGAACACCTCAAACGGAGGGATTATTTGACCGACGCAACTTTAAGTTGTCCATAATCGATGTCTGAGTGTTTTGGGACAAACTGACAAGTGAAAAGTCCGGACTTTCCAGTTGGTTCTAACCCCCCCGTTCCTAATCCAGAGCAGGCAACTTGAGTGCGCGCGCCACAGACTAATTGATGCCTACATATGGCTTCCTTGGCGTACATACGTCTGCACGAAGATCGGACAACACATGCAAAGGAACAATACTTGAGTACTTGAAGTTGAATCTTGACAAGGTCAATGGAACTGCACAGTCTGCAACGTTGATACTAGAGGTGATTAGTTTGAACTGCCGTCACCTGGGCCGGAGGCTTAGGTGTCTGCTATCCCTCTTGCACTGTTCTCTGTGTTGGTGCTCGCAATGCACTGTGAGCATGTCTCGGGAACGTGTAGCAAGTTTTGAGAGCAAGAGATGGATGATACATATCCTCTGATCAGAAGATATGCCAAAATTGGTAAGCACCAGAAAAATGAAATCGCGTTCCGGAGATAAAAAAAAAAAGGGCGCTGCTAATCACCTCTACTTACTTAGCGCTTAGCTTCCATTCACTTACTTACATATCATTGACTCTTACAACCACAAGAAGCAAGAAGCAAGAAGTTTCATCAAGCTAAAATCGAAGAGTCCATTATCCCATTACCTCGACAATGTATCATAAGTAGGATGTTTACTTACACGTACGGTGTATGTATTTGCGGTGTATGCTATGTGCGGGCATGAATTGCAAGGGTCGGTGATTGACTCAGGGGGTGGTGCGCTGCTTAGTACGCACATTGTAACTGCGCGTTACTATGAAACGCCACTATGTTCTTGAGTTGACCGTGAACTCTGGTTGGGCTGCGGGGAACAGTGGGCAGCTCGATGGCACTCTGAATGAGCAGAGAAGAGTCTAGCTATCGGAATTGTCTAGACGTTCTCCCGCTGAGGACTTTGGAGAAAGTTGAACTTGACAATGACAAGTTGGGTGGGTACTATGGATATGAGTACCAAATACATAAGTACTTACATAGCCATTTCCATGAACACTTTCCATCCGTATTACATAGTTGTCAACACCACTCGCTGACAAGGTCAATGCAACGTACGCGTAATTGGACAGTCAATACCATCCCTCGTTAGATCCCCTCCTCGGGGCTCAACGAGGCCGTCGACGGCGTACAGGGACGGCGCGTCCCTGGGAAAGATCCGGAAACAGTCATTTGAGCCGTCTAATCATTAACCCGAACTAATGGAACCAGGCAAACGGTAACCCCGGAGGGAAAACGATTTGTCGAGACCCGTCGGGTGCAAGCGTTGGTCAACGTGGGCTGGAGGGGAGGAATGGCTCGAGCAGTGAGAAAAGTGAGGTTTCAACGTTTCTAGAAAAGAGTGGTGTGGTGGGGTAACCGAAGGAATCAGGAAGAAAGCTAAATTGGCGTATGCTGGCAGAGTGACGTAATAGAAATCACGTGTATCGGGAGTGTCGAAGATTTTTCTAGTTCCACTCATCCGCCGCGGTGTTGTTCCGTCTCTTTTCCACCTCTCTCACCACTGTCTTAGGTCGTCTCTTCCTCTTCATAAACGACTACAATGAAGCGCACTTCTTTACGAAAACCACCTGCTATGGATCTGGACTTGTCGTTCTTGTCTCAACGTATGTTCTGCTACTTACTTCCTTCGGACGCGTTCTAACTCATCCTAAAAGGCCTAGCCTCTCAAGAAGAAGAAGCCAACGAACCTACTCTTAACCTCGGAGCGGAGACGCCTGCGCTTTATTCCCCCTCGTATTCCCCCACGTATAGTTCTGGTTCTGGTTCTAGTCCCAGTCCTCCGCTGCTGTCATCTTCAGACGGCTACGACGACTATGGCTACGAAGGGCATCACAAGAACAAGTCTGTGTTACACGAGTATCTAAGGGAAGAACTACAACGCGCTTTTCTGGAGTCGCCGTCAGTGTTGGCTGGGGCAGAAGGGTCTGGGGATTTTAGCGTGCGTAGCTTTCTCTGACTTCAGTTGAGTCGTGTACTGACGTCTACATCTCTTCTCTTCCTCCCTTCTCCCTACTCATGCTACGTCACTCACCCATCAACCCCCCAATACTGCTTCACTATCATTCTTGGTCGTCATCCACATCCACGTCACCACGTCATTTTGCTTCTCCCAACATACCGTCTTGTGATATCTTTCAATTAATTTCGATATCTCCATGCTGTTATTGCCCCGCATCCATCTTTTCCCCTGCTTCTGTGATTGTTTCGACTTGCCGTCAATTTTCTCCCTCATGTGCCGATAATATGTTTCGTATCCTATGTTCCGTTCAACTTGTATTGACGGCTTTCGTTTCCGTCTCTCTGTCTCTTCCATGCTCCGTCTTTGGAATTTGACATACACACATGATCACTGCTCCCCCTTCTCCGCGCCACTGCGTGTATTGGACCCTCTTTTTGCGCCTTCTTTCCATCGTTCTTTCTTCTGTGTGACCTGTCCTTTCTTTGGCTGTTGGCGCGTATCGCCACTCTTCCTCTTCTGATGGATTCGGCTATGTTATGTTATGTGTACATGTTGCTTTATATCGGGTTCGTTTAAACTCCACCTTCCTCCCCATTTGATTTCATACTCCGTCTTGGTATTGTCCTTCCTATATGTAGTCATCACGGACTACTTCTATCACCTCTTCTTCACACCACCCTTCCACTTACCCCTCCATTTCGGACGCGTCTTTCTCTTCCTCTTCTTCAACTCGGAAAATGTCAATGTCCTCTTCCTCTTCCTCCCAACCACAACTACAACCCCAATCACAACCACAGCCTTCACTTCCACCACCCCCAGCAACGACAATCATCTCCCCCTCCCCACGTCGAGCCAACACCGCGCGTCGTCCTTCTCTCCTCCTCGACACGGATTATCTCAATAGGGAGAGGGAATCAGGGGAGAGACGTGTGTTTGGCGATGAGGTGTTGGCGATGAAGGAGGAGTTGATGAAAGAGACTGGGATGGGTATGAGTATGGATAACTCGGGTAACTCGTCGAGTCCGAGTACTGCGGAGAGTGAGAGTACTAGCGAGTTGAGGACGCCGGCCGATGGTGTGGATTTACTCTTCTCGCCGAAGGCGTCGGTATCGGTGTCGATATCGTCTTCAAAGAGGCAAGGTACGGATACGGATACGCTCAGGCTGCGTAAAGCCAACACCAGTGTTGTCGATAACGCCAACTCGATATCTTTCCCCATCTCCTCTACTGCCACCATCACCTCTCCCTCTATATCCTCATCATCTTCTACTCTTCGCCCCTTCCCTTCTTCCTCACCCTGCCTTAACCACTCTTCCTCTCCTTCCTCTCCTTCCTCCCCTTACCTTAACCACTCCCCCTACCCCTCCCGCCCCTCAACCCCCCTCCTCCCACCACACACATCCCCAGGCTACGCAGACGTCGAGCTTAATTCCAAAATCGTCAAAGGCTTGGGAAGCTTGTGTAGGATTGTTGGGTTTGTGGTTGTTTTGTACGTTTTGTTTGGGAGTGGTGCTGGGGGGATGGGTGGAAGGGGCCCGAGGTCTGCTTCTGATCGTCCAGTGAGGTTTAGGGGGTGAGGGTGTAAGGTGTAAGGTGTGGCCGTCGGGTCGAGTTTGAGCTTTCTTTGCTTTTTTTTTTCTTTATTTTTCGGGGTCTGGGGTTCTTTACATCGGTCGCTGCTTTTCTGTCTGACTCTGACTCTGTTTCTCTCTCTCTTCTTTCCCTTGTCCCTTGTCCCTTATCTCTCGTCTGTCTATTCCTTTTGCTTTCGGAGCTTTCTGTCAAATTTTCATGTTTCATGTTTCATATCCTCATCCTCCTCTTCTTCTCTCCTCACTCGGCATTCAGCACTCCTCACGTACGTTTCAACAGACGTTTGCATTTTGCATCTCATCCGTATTATTCACATTTACATTCACATCCACATTTCTATCTATCTCCTCCACTTGACGCTAACTCAACTTACATTTACGCTTACGACCCTAACGATTCATCGAACACTCGCTTGTTTTCTTTCTTTCTTTGTTTCCTTCTCAATATTTCTCGTTCACATCACTATCTATCTATCTA
This sequence comes from Tetrapyrgos nigripes, assembly GCA_013368315.1. Lineage (NCBI taxonomy): Eukaryota > Fungi > Basidiomycota > Agaricomycetes > Agaricales > Campanellaceae > Tetrapyrgos > Tetrapyrgos nigripes. The sequence goes on from JAACJM010000078.1 coordinate 288,990, forward strand.
TCCATTACAATTCAACTTACAACTTACAATTACAAGACCAAAACGAAAAACCATACGTACACATTCATTCATTATCACTTGTGTATCTTTTGTATAACTACTACTGTACTTACTGTACTTACTTACACCCATTCAATTGCAAGTTACTTTATACTTCAAGTTGCAACTATTTGCCTAGGAGTCTGTACTCTTGAGGTCTGACTAACTCTATCAGACATCGTCGATGGTTTCGCTGTCATACTAACTTATAATTACAGGAAAGATCATGATGTGCACGTCGTCGTCCACATCATGATCTTTCCTGTAAATTACTATGACAGCGACAGTTTTTGAAGGACAAAAGCGAGATCCCCGAGATATGCAGTGCGAAAGGAGGGGGAATACAAGGACCCCAGATAATAAGTGACGAAGCCGGTCTAAGGATTTGGCAGTTTGCCAAAATTTGTTTGAACCCTGGGCTCCTCCCAGGTCCAATCTTTTGTCCTTGTTTTTTATGATCCATTTTATTGTGCAGGGTGAACCTAAATGATTGAATGAACTGTTGTAAATCTCAAACTCTCTAGCTGAGTAGCAGTTGAAGCTGGATGAGAAGAGTCCAATGCTTGCTTCTGCAGAGTTAATAACATGTGGAAAGTCTCAAGTGAGTGCATGATTACTTGCAATATCCTTCCCCACCACCTCTACCTCTACCTCTCCTTTCATGTCCTCATCATCTTCCAACCTCCCCTTCCAGCTGAGTGAACTTTTGGAGGATGAGGAAGTAAATGTACTAAGTAATCTAGGATAGCTAGAAATGTGTAAAACCATCCCCACAGCGAGAAGAATTTCCCTTCTTTGCCATAAGAAAGGATGACAGTCAGAATCAATCGTCTCTTCCTATTTCTGATATCTCATCATCGAAATCCACTATAGTATCCAATATTACACTATGACTAACCCGACCGTTCCTCCTCCTCAGACCCGAGACCGTTTCAAGTTCTAGATCATGATTTTCTGAATATGGCATAGTGGGGACAAAATCAATATCAATCAGCCTTTGAGAGGAGAGAATTCCTTCATCGACTGATTTATGAAGGTTGAGAAGCATACGCGATGCCATTATTGCGGCGAAGTTGACTGCGAATGTAGATAGGGGTTCTGTGGTGTAGGCCTGAGGTATACGAGGTGAAGGGAATTAAAGAGCCAGAAAAAGCCGAATGAGTTGGGAAACAAGGTGAATCATGTGGATACCTACCCCGGAGGCCTAAGCCAAAGATGTAAATGAGTAAAGCCGCAGGCGTATGGGGAAGCCTAACTCACATAGCACGTTGTTATATGTACAAGCGTCGCAAGCAGCTTCAACCTGGTATATTTCAACATCTCGGCAGATGACATATAAAAAACCTCTACAGCGTCGACACTTACACATAGTACATGGCACCTGTTTGATGGATCACAATCGAGGAAAGAACAGATACATCCACCCAGGATTAGAATATGAGCAGAAAAGTTACTCACCATCTCTAAATAACAACGCAATCAACGGATCCGGCACCTGGGCATTGAAGCCATGATAATGTCTCATTGACCAGGATTTCCATAGTGTTAATGAAAAGATGACGGAGTCGAAGGCTAGAATTAGGATCCATGGGAGTATTCGGCCTGTGGGAGAAGGAACAAAACGAGCAATCGGATTGAGCATGGGTTTGATGTAAGTACAAGTGAGGGACGCACGGAAAACACTGAGAAGACCAAGGTCGAATTCGAAGACAAGGATGGGCGTTCAACATGAAGGTACCTGTTCCCGAGCTGAAACGTAGCCACTCACGCATCGAGAGGTACAGCGACCACACACCCTTCGGGTTGCAATTCCATCTGTCTCATACCTTCGCCTGAGCTCCTCCACTGTGGATGTAGATATAGAGTACACACATCGTATGTAGACATATGGCGATGGATAACATAGAGGCATAGAGATCAGCAAATTGTACGCCAATTACTTCTTTGATTGAAGTCCACTCACCATAGCAAATCCCGCGATTGACAAAATGGGGACAACCATAATAACCAAAATCGGACGACTCCGTTCGTAAAGTGCGTATGTACGCATACCGAGGGTGCCTATCAGCGCCAGGGTGAGCGTAAATCAGGTAAACCGTGCCATAGGAAGATTCGAGGATTAGTACTTAGAAGTAAACCCACCGTATACAATCATAGCTTTCAAAATGGCCCAAACGATCCAGCAGAGATGGTATCGCCTGCACCTAGATACAAACAAGCCAATTCAGAATCAAAGGGCAAATCTAGAATTTATCTTGATTGGAATTTACTGACGCCTGGAAAGTAAAAAGCAGAAAGATTGGTGTTCAGAGCCAGAGCCATGGCGTCAACGTATGATTAAAGAAAAAGCCGTGATGCATCGAATGAAGGGTTATGCACTCACGCTAGTACTCATCATCGAAAACTTCACTACTGTCACAGGAATATATCCGACCAACGCTAAATATCGCATAATAAGAAAGCAATAAGAGGATAGGATTTTAGGTCGTGTCCAGATGTACTCGACTTCATCGCCTGAAACAATATCAATCGGAGGCGAAAACATGACAGTCAACCACTGAGTACTAGGAAATTAGGATAGAAGTCAGGCGGAACTCACCGAAAGTGATAATATGATCCCAAAAAAGAATCGCTATAAATTTTGCGCTTGTGGGTTACCAATGCGTCCACGTTGAAAAGCTTGCAAAAACGTACTGATACCCAGGAGATACATATACCTATGGACCATTCTGCGGACCCGCAGAGTATTAGGACCAGTGTTTATTAAAAACAGGCACCATTGTGAAGCGAACGGGCAAGCGAACGGGCAAGGACCCTGAAGAAATAGAACGGAGCTACTCACATCTGTCCTTCAATACCGACGATGCCAACGCCGGGATTGCTGCCCTGATCCATAATGATATGACAATCTCCTCCTCAGGAGTCCAGGATGAGATCGGTTTGGTTTTGAAGGAAGAGGGAGGGGAGTCCTCAGTAGAGAGGCAACGGAAAGGAATTCGTCCATCTCAACCAGTGCGTCCTTTTATAAAAGCTTTTCGGCATTCGCCAAGTACGCGCTAGCCAATACCGTCCCTGCATCCCCACACCAGGATTCAAAATGATATTCATCTTCGCCTAAAAAATAGACCAAGGTGTGTGTTCATTATGCTTGACTTGACGCTCATCCTCTCCGTGACTGCGCCGTCGGACCGTAGACTCGTTGTCCAGGGAAACGTATGTATATTGTATATCTCATTTGTATGTACTTCGTAGGTACTGAGACTTAGTCTGCATTGAGGCTCGAGAGTGCTTAGTATTAGTAACATACACACCCATTTTCTGGTTTGTTTCAGGGTTACAAAAAGTCTTATTGCTTTCAAAAAAAAATGTTTCAAAGTTTCTGAGGGCCTAGGCAATGACGCAAACGGCGTCAATAGCCCGATCTGGCCCCGACCATTGAGTCGGACCATGTCGGCATCTCCCGACACATGGTCTAATTACACTGCGCTAATGTCGACTTCGCATCGCACCTGGGTCCTGTTACTGCGTGACAGCAATTGACACGTACCTTTGCGGACTTAGTCCATGAACTCCCACTTGACTCGTGAGTACCCCTGGTCCCATATGTAAGTACAGTAAGTACATACTGAGTTACTAAACGTCTCCTCAGACTATAAATGTAAGTAATTCAAATAATATTTGGAATATAGAGAGAGGGTGGTAGATGACGGAGCGATCGTAGCACTTGCTCAGTAGACGCGTTGCGAATTTCCGAATGTACCAATCTCGTGCCAGAGACCGCGATTACTACTAACTAGAGTCTACTTGAATTAAAGCTAGAATCCTCATTCTGGGAAAACGAGCGGAAGCATGGCTTCAAATATATCCCAAGCATTCACCATTGTCAGCTCTGGAACTTGAAGAGAATCATAAATCCCTTTAGCCCGCTGAGAATTCAGCTGGGACGGACTGAAGATCATCGCCCCCCATTTGCTGCATGATCTCCTGTACAACAGTACCATCCACAGGCAGTAGATAGTTATCGCCATCCCAATTCTTGTAAAGAGCAAACTTTTCGTCCCGCGACATACCCGATGGTCCCCCGCTATTCTTATTCGTTCGCATCCTCACGCCGTTTCGGAATTCCATAAATTCGTTGAGCTCCTTTTGGAGTAACATTGGCCACAGCCATTGACAAAGTATACTGAAATATTGTAATTCGTCAGATACAGGCCACCAAATCTTTTCCTTCGCACCTTATATCTCCACTACCTCCCACGAGAATTTACTTAACTCACCCTAAACCATCACTAACTATGTCTCTCCAGATACTACCCAATTTTTCCCCTCGCTTGAGGTTCACTCCAATGCCACAGTCAACTCCATTTTATTCCTTGTCATGGATTAATTACCACTGTCCCTTTTTGCCTTTTAATGTCCCTACCTGACATACAAGATCTTTCAGTGATGTTGGGGTCACTCCCCATGCAGCATGGGTTTTACCTGAGCCCAGCTAAGACCTTCATAGGCACAGTGTGGTTATGCCTGAATAGGGGCCAGGTTTTTCACCCTGACATCATACACAAACTTGGAGAAAGCGCTCACGTATTGTCCATTTACTATTGATTCTTCTCTTCCTGTCCTTCATAGTACGTATTTACGTAGGGCTCCTATCGGATCGGATTGGGTCGGATTCGGATGCCATCCGCTAGGATTGTGGTCTGAAAAAACCCAATCTGCATCCGCCGGATGATCGCCGGATGAGCGCAGCTTTGACGCACCTTCACTGTATGATGCCTGAGAGTCTCGTTCTGCGCTTTTTTTTCAAGTATTTTCGTTCAATTCTATGCTTTGAAGTAGAGTACTTATTTTAATTATGAAAATCATGGGGTACATACTACAGAGTCTCTCAGTTGCTTTCAGTGCTTCAAGAAAGAATGTTCTCACACTAAGTAGACTACCATTAAAATTGCAGGTCACTTTGTAGATTAAAAAATAAAACTAAAATGAGATGCGAGTTACTGTATAGTACCTCGGGAAAGCCCGAGACTGGTCAAAATTTGCCAACAATGAAGAATTCGCACGCTCCTAACCCATCCGCAGATCATCCTCGGATTGGTCGGATGCCATTCGTCGGTCGGTGGAGGAAGAGAAGCACCATCCGCATCCGAATCCGAAGCAGCAATCGGAGTCGGATGGCGTCGGATCATCTGATCCGATAGGAGCCCTATATTTACGTTTCTGGCTGTACTCTGTACTTAGCGTCCATCATCAAAAATTCCCACTCAGGCCCCGTCATTTTTTGGCGGGGTCGTGTCTCGGCTAAACCTCTGCATGAGCAAGTTTAAGTTGTCTGACCCGTTCCAGATGGGCGAGTGTATCACACAATTTGCACACGATTAGTAGGGCTGACCCGCGCCACTTGGGCACTTTTCGCCCTCAACACGTGATGTTCTCACAGTCCAAAAAGGCAAACCTTTGATGGGCCATGGGCCAAGCCCAGAGTTCCATCGTTCTTCCTCCAGAGGTGCTTTCTTTGTATGTTTTTGGCCTCTGGTTGAAGTCATGAGTGTTGTTTCACTACAAAAGCCTCAGAGCTGTGGTGAGGCAAAGTCAACCTGATATACAAGCTCTTAAATACCATGGAATAGCATAAAAATGATACATTTGGGCTTGCTAAGGTAATATACAGTGTAAACATGATATAAAGACCTCATAAAGACATGTTGAACACATCCAAAAGATACTAAACTACACTATCCTATCCTGTCCAACTCATTAGCACAAAATGGGCCTCTGGCCCTGGAAGAACCACAACATAACCCTGAAAGATGAGCAAGTTAGCAAAACACTGAAGGCACACTATAGAAGCAAACTGATAGTGAAAAAAAGCAGTGTTGTCATAAGTTAAGCCTTAAGAACACCCTTAAGATAAGCCTTAGCATCAGCCCCAACCCTTATTAACCCTTAACTACCCTTAATAATCAAGTTTAGTGCGAGTCGTTGACAGACAACCTGCACTAAGGAAAAATTCCTGTCTACAACCTCCTTCGACATGCCTCCTCTTCTTGGGCCCCTCTGGCAATTCTTTCACCATAGTACTGGCAAATCTAATTCTTCCCACAACCAAGCTTACTGTCTCGGGTGCATTCAGAAGCACCATCCAGAAGGAGTTGCAATACAGTTGGATGAAAATGGAAAGGAGGTTTTTAATTTGAGTGACACATAGTTTGTCACTGGTGTGTGTCTGAACTGTATGACATTGCCTGTCTCTCATGACCTTGTAGCCCTCACTGTCAACAGCACCAAGTACGCTATGATGCTGCACTGTAAGGGGACAGTTTCCTTTTCCTTTCTCTTCTCCTTTAGGACTTGTTTATTCTTGTTTTATCTGGACTCCATTGACTTGTTTACCATTGTTCCATTGTTTCATCATCCATCATTATTGTTCATCATTCTGATCTCCCATCATTCCACTTTTCTATTACTTTGTTGCTGCTGTATAGTTTTGCAGATCTTTTCCCAGGCCTTCATACCAGTATATATACCCCTTCCCTGCAGGCGAGTATCCTTGAGTTTTTCTCTTTGGATCTGCTCCTGCAGGTGTGTAGTATGTTAGTCTTGTATCATCTAGCGCTGACTTATATATACTTTGGATCTCCTCCTGCAGTTGTTAAGTGATTGCCTCACATGTCAGGAGTCGCCCTTACATGCACATTTTAAAGTGTCCCAATGTGTCGAAGCAGGCTAAAAAGGTTGTGCAAGAGCTCAAGTCTGGTGAGAAGGGAGAAGATGAGGGTACCGAAGCTGATGATGAGTCTGTGGATGGGGAGGGGACTTCCTCTCGACCCTTGAAGAGAAAGAAACTTGACAAAGTCAAGACATACACACAGCAGACCCTCAAACTTCCCAAGGGACCAGATATTCCATTCACAGATGAGCAAAAGAAGGCCATCAAGAAGCAATTTGGCTGTGCGACTGCATCTGCAAATCTCCCATTCCACTGGATACATGACCCTGAAGTGATTGCACTTCTTCTGATGTTTTGTTCACCAGAGCGTTGAGAACTTGCTGGCCAGATCCTTTATGAAGCATATGAAGAGGTTGAGGAGGAACTCATTGAGACTCTCAATAAGCAGAATGTCACCATGTCATATGTATATCAATGATTCAAGTTTGCTTTATCACATTCTTTTCAAGAGGTTGACATTTTTGTACAGGACTGATGGATGGAAGGATATCTCATGCAATTCCATTGCTGGTGTCAATGTTTCTGCATCTTTCCAGGTATGTCATATGTTATGCATTTTTATGTGAAATCTCATTGCCTGATGCATACCAGCCATATCTTATTGAGCTTCAGAAAACCAATAAGGACAAAAAGGATGCAGTATCCTTTTGTGAAGCCTACAAAGATATGGTTGACTGTACCGAAGTCAAGTACAAGTGTAATATTGTTGCGTTTACAACAGATAATGATGGTGTTGGTGGTGCTGGGCGTAAGTTACTTGTTGAAAAACAACCGTGATTGTTGGGTACTCCTTGCACTGCTCATCAGGTAAGTGCTTTGATTTCATATACTGTTGATATCACTGGGTCTTACATTTTTACAGTGCCAACTTGTTCTTGGTGATTACTTCAAAGAGAACAAGGAAGCAGCTGGTTATTCAGAGGATGCATCTGAGCTTTTAGGATGGATTCTCAATCATTCCAAAGTTCATGACATTTTTGACCAGACACAGCTGGAGAAAAGTCCTGAGCTGAGGGAGCCACTGGCTTATATCATGGTGAGTCTTACACACTGAACCACGCATTTTTGCTCTTTTGATCGCCTTTGTGATCTCAAGGATCCTCTTCAGCATGCTGCTTTTCTCAAACACAGAGATATTATTGCGGTGCAGGTTGGTGCAGAGAAAAACAACCGAAAGAAGCAGGAGATGGAGGACTCTGCAAATAAACAATGTGATCTCATTATGGACAACGTGTTCTGGAATGGCTTCAGGTCTGTTGTGGAAGATATTGAGCCAATCTGCTATGCTGTCAATATTTGCCAAGGCAATAAAGTATGTCCAGACCAAGTACTACTTGTCCTTGGTGGTCTTTTCCTGCATTTTAGTCATCATACAAAGCCTGCAGTCAGGGATGGAATGAAGAAGCGATTGGAAAAGAGGTGGAAGTCTTATGATCAGGAGTTTTTTTGTGTTTGCTATGGTCTTGAATCCATTTGAGCAGTTGGATCAGTTTGGAGAAGCGGCAAAGATTGGAATTTGGACTTTGCTAGAGTACTTCAAGAAGGTGAGTACTAGTTGAGAGCCTGTACTCAAGCTTATGCTTTCATTTTGATCACTAGTTTTATCAATGTGTCAATTCCTGTCCTCCTCACTCAGGCCTCACAGATGAACAACTTGCTGAGTTCGACTTGGCCAAGGAAAAATCAGAGGTTGATGTTGCAAAGGCATTCATGCAGTATATGTCATGGACTGGGGACTTTGGTGACTTTAAAGCCAACAAAGATACTGTTCAAAAAACTTTTGTACATTCCAGTATTTCCTGAATTCTGAATGCTTCTAGACTGCTCACATATTCTTAGGACAATGATTGATGCAAGGATAAAGAACGAGTCTAAAGACTCTTCACAAAACTAGTGAGATGTGAAGATCTCAAACTCGATCTACATGCCTCAAGGCTGATATGATAGAATATGAAGCTTTGGGGTGAACAGTGACTGGGCACCTGACGAGGACTTAGGCAAAGCTAAATTGGAAGTGGGTGGTTGACAAGACGTTTATTGCTTGTTACCTATGCATATATATACTAGAAGTACAAGTCAGAATGAGTCATAAAAGAGGCAGTGCGTATTGATAATGACTATAATAAAATGAGTCAAAAAGTAGTAAGTTTGAGTCAAGTACAGCATCTAAGCAGTGTAGTAGTACACAGGGATACACAGTAAAATGAAATAGACACGAGGAGAGGATGCACAAAGCTGAAATATCAATAGGCAAAATAATGTCATATCACATGACTGATATTCATAAAACCCAAGTGTCTTGTGCAGAGAGGAGTGGCATAGGGGAATATGGAACAAATATAGATACCATAAAACAGTATCTTATGATCCTATACAATTCTGGGAGCACTGTCTCGAGTTAGCAGAGTTTGCGATCTTGATTTTGACAGTAGTCATGAACTCTGCCGCTGATGAGTGGCTTTTCTCTAACTTGAAAATCACAAAAACTCGATTGTGCAACCATCTGAAGCTTCCTTGCCTTCAGAAAATGACCAAGGCAAGTTTCTACATATATTCTACATGCCTCCTGCAACTGAGAATCCTAAACTACACCTTTGGATTTTAGGTTCAAGCAAAGATTCAGTCTCAGCAGATTCAAGGCCAAGTTGTGGATATCTGTTCAAAGCACAAGAATCATTCCAATGAATGTGTACAAATTCTATTAGCAGTTACGAGGCCCTTAAAGGCCGAGTTAACTTATGTCAACCTCGAAAATTTTACCATGACCTCAAACTCCCACCCCTTTTTGTTGCCACTCAATCAGCTGTATGACCACTGCGTGTTGTCACCAGTTGTCACCAGTCATCACCCCACGCCAGTCTCTACTTTCCTGACAACCTGAAATGTCCAGACTCAGTCTGGACCAGGTCCAACAACCATTGACGTCATGCCAGTGTGTCAACTCATCTCACCTTCACTGCCAGCATCGTGCTTCATGGGATACTTACTTGCATCCATGGCTTTCTCTCTGGAAGTGTGGCCATACTAATTATTATCTGAGATTTGCCAGCACTCACTGCCTTACTTCCTCCACTTCTGAAGCTTGGCTTTGGCCTCGATGCCCTCATAATTCTTGCCTCTCCATTGTCATCAATTTATGTTTAGCAACCTGTAGCAACCTCAAAGTCTTTTCCACAGGTTCAAACTCCCAACTTACTCATACTGCTTTGCAAGTAGCTGCAATGTAGTCAATACAAGAGTGAAATTTTGGTATGATTTTGTTGAGGAGGGCCTCGTAACTTGCCATGCGAAGCAGTGGCACCTTTCCCCAGTGCCTTGATACAAAGATCTATTGGATGACAATGATTCTATTGATACAATTTACACTGCTTCTCGCACAGGTTGGAGATGGGAGCTTCAAAAATGGATGGATGAGGTTGATTGTGAGGAATTGGAGCAGTTTCAGAGAGAGGGGACTGAGGAAAGTGGTGAACTAGATGTGGATGAGAATTCAGATATGGATGTTAATGAATCTACCAGCTCAACAGCGCAGCCTGTCAATCGCAAATGGTTGCCAATCACCCTTGACAAACTTTTCAGAGGGACCCCAAAGCAACCGTTGAATGACTTCATTGCTCCTCGTACAGATTGCCAAGCATATAATGAAGAGGTGATGATGATGGAGCTTCTCGCAGTGGAGTATTCTGATGAACCACCAGATGATGGAGAGCTTGAAGGGTCTGGTGATGATTATGGCGCATAAATTGTACTTTTCGAAAACTCTCTGTCATTACAGCAGTTTGCAAAATTAATGAGACTCGCGTAGAATACAGCAAACAATTATAATAGCTGAACTAGTGTATACGTATGTGTCTTCATCTTCTACTTCATCTATGCTGTCTACCACAACGTCTACATTGCCTATACTTTCTTCTGGCTCACTATGTCTTCTGACCATGATGAGTTTGACTCTTCTCAGCCTGACTTCCCTGAAGACCCTTTGTCATTGCCAAATTGAATGCACAAAGAACTGGGAAGGGCAGATATGAGATATGAGAGATGCTGACAGTGTAGAAGGGAAGAGCTGGGTTGGGGGCAGCATAAACGACGTGGAAGACAAAGGACACACAGTAGACAGTACGGATCAAGCTATTTTTATTATTGTTTGCTGTATTCTACTGAGATCAATTGTCCCCCACGAGTCTCATTAATTTTGCGAACTGCTGTAAGCCTTAAATACCCTTACCTTAATAACCGTTAATAAGTATTTAAGCCCTTAAGAAAAATTTTCACCCTTATTAAGCCCTTAATTGACATCACTGAAAAAAAGAGACAAGGCATAGAGAGAGAACAGAGCAGGCCTAAGACCAGGGGGAGGGAGGGCGTTCGCGAGTGTTGGTGGTGGTGGTGGTGATGAAAGAACAATCAATGAACAAGCAAAACACACTGGACGCTTTCAGTCAGCTGACTGAAGCTCCATTGGGACATCACGTGTTGAGGGCGGAAAGTCAAAACCACCCATGCCAGCCAGTTATTAGATAAGTAAGAAATATTCTCATGAGTGGTTTCCCTGCTTCCTTGCCATATCTCAGGCCAGAAATTACAGATTTTAATTCATATTCTATCAGCTGTAACATCCACCCTTCTGCATGCCAAAAATCCTGACTGAAAACGAAGCAGAACTTGTGGAAAGACCTGAAGTCCATTTCCACGTGAACACAGCCACTTCCACATCAAGCTTTGGGCTGCAAATTTACCCGCTCAATAACTACAGTTTCCACTCATTCTATTGCCCTGAAAATTTGTATGTACAATCTTCTGTATATAAGTACATTAAAGAAACAATGAAGCAATTTGGTGTGGAAATCCTTGTGCCTTTGCCATGCCGACATTAATTACATAATAAGGTGCTGGCATGGCTCACGCTCAGAGATTACCAAAAGACTAATTATCTGGTCATATTTGTTCAGTTAGTCGGTAATATGAGGTGCAGGTGCATTGTCACAGATGAGTGCATATTTCCACAGACCAGCACAAACCAGCGCATAGCGGGTTTTCACTGGAAGTAAGTAATGAAGAGAGTGTGGGCCAGTGCTGAGGCATGGTGAGTACGAGGCCAGAGGGAATGGTGAAGTACACATTATTTTTTTATGGCAAAATGTTATACCACTATAGATAGGGTAGAAAACACATAAGAAGCAATCCAGAAAGTTAGAAATCTATTCAATACCCAATCAACACGTTTCCAAACAAATCAACTCTCCAGATGTTACAAACCAAGCTCTAACATGAAAGGCTGAACTATACATGGGCAGAGAAAGGTAATGAGTGAGCACACCAGCATAGGACAGGTCAAGACAATAAGAAGCATCTGAGCAACTGAAAGAACAAGCTTGATTTGATATCTGATAACTGACGTGAATATAGAACCAATGTACAGCTTAGATCGGTAATCATTCAAGGACATTGAGTGCTGATCATTGTACAACGTTGAGTTGTGATCATAAAGCGACGTCAAGTTGTAATCATAAAACGACGTTGAGCCATCATTGGAACAAAGAATAGAAGCATAAGAGAAAGAGAACCCAGAGATGTGACTGTTGCGAGCGAAATCTTCAAAAGTGTAACTGTCTCGAATGAGATTTTGCAATCCGACTGGAAAGAGTTCTCCCAAGGCATAGCAAACAGCAATGTTGCATTCATGACCTAGTTTAAATGTGCACAGAGTCACATAAGAGAGGTTGAGAAACACCAATTCGTTGTAGACAGGTGCTGTATACCCAAGGACTCAAACACAAAATAAGTAGCCTAAGCAGTAAGCGTCACAGACAAAATCTCTGCAATTAGACGAGCATGAGTTTACATCAGTTGCAACCGAGATACCAAGGCTGTAATCAAAGTCATTGTGGCATAGTATGCAGTGAGTTGCATTATAGAAGTTGAGGAACATCAACTGGTTGTAGAGAAACACCATGGAATCGAGTCTAGAGGCAGAATGGAAAAGGAAACCTAAGTGGGTGAAATATTACTCTGCGCAGTCTGCATGGCTGTGCCTGCAAATGCTCAGTCTGACGTTGCACTCAAAGTAATCATGACCTAGTTTACACAGAGCCAAAAAGAAAAAAGTGTGTGGAGAGCTTCATGGTGGTATGAGAGAGGAAAAAACAAGATAGGCACATTAGACCCTCTAAGCTGTCGGAAATGAAATGGAAAATAGAAGAGGGGCAGGACAAATGTGGAAAGAGACGGTCGGGAGAAATTGGGATGTAATTGACATAGCCACCTGCAGAAACACTCATTCTTTGGCCTCGTAATAAAATCACTGTATCAACAAACCAGTCTGCAGGACTTCAAGTTGGCAGTGGCCCTGGCTGGCAAAGGTATAAAAACCCCCTGAAACAAGGTCCATTTTCCCAGATACCAACCGTCCTTCACTGGTCAATCGTCTCAGCTTTTCTCTCTTCATCTTCTTTCATCTTTGAACAGGCTGGTCCCTGTTCCCTCGCAGTATCTTGGGCTGGTCCTCTGACTGCTGCAATCAACCTCGTCACTCTATTCTTCTACTCTGCTACCTACTCGACCCAGTTTCTGAATTCCCATTTCTTTCATCACTCCTCTGCCTCACAGATCACGAATCACGATGATGTTCGACAACAAGCTCAAGTCCAAGGTTTTGTACCTCTTCTTTGCTGTCGCCATTTTAAAGGTGGCAGTAAACACAGCCCCACCAAGTTCAAGCATAGGGACGAACACAACAGATTCAGACTCGTTCCCGTTCAAGCCTTTGAATGTACACACTTTAAATAACACTATTGTGAACTTGTATTGATCCTGGTCTGTTTCTCATAGTCCTGTCCCCTCCCTGGGGGCAAGGCCAGCAGTCCCGGTTTCTCCCCAAAGATGATGACAACCAGTAAACCCAAGGGAGATACAGATCATGATGACTCAGATGGAGAATTTGTAAATTTGTCATCCCAGACCAGTGTAGAATTCCTCAGATTCTGTGGTGTAGAAGAGGCATTGGCTAATGAATACGTGAGGGGTCAGTACCCTGAACATTTGGACCGTCCAGCTCATTTGGGTGTTGGGATTTATCTTTCCCAGGATTACAATAAGTATGTGTCGAGGTCAAGGGGAAGGGGAGAGGGGCAAAGAAGGATAGGATAGGATCCTGAGTCAGGGAATTTAAAACTCACCATCGTCTCAGGCGATTTGAGTTCGGTATCAATCACTGAAGCGAAGGGATGGATCAAGTCTGGCCTGAAAGCAAAGTCACAAGTGCATCGGAGTCAGTATTGAATATTCATATCCTCCACCGTCATAATAATAGGATAACTGGAATGAATGGATGAGAATGCACCACTTGGAATTCCACAACCACAGCATACTAGAACATTTCGAACAAAAGTTATGCTCGGAGTTGGCGATATGTTCTTGGGGGGGGGGGGGGGGGGGGGGGTGTCGCGGTCCAAGATGGCTTTGTAGACTCTGTTCATAGCAGGAGTAGAGTAAGTAATTATCAGGTTAGATTTGGCGATAATATGCATTGTGTTGGGCGATTGGACTGAATTGGTGAAAGAGCGGAAGTGCTAGCAAAGACGCTAGATGGTTCAAATTTAGCGAGAGGTACACACCTAATATCATCCTTCCCCTTCAGTATCTCCAATGTCTTAGCATGCCCACCAAGATTAACTGATCCTCCTATGCTGCTGACTTTACGACAGATGGAACAGGTACAGAGCTGCAGAGATTAGAGATCAAATGTGTTAGTGCTCATGGAAGTAGGATACGATGGTATAGATATCAGGCTGAGTCCAGTCTGAGGCACTGAGTACTTACCTGGTACAGAACAGCTGTACTAGACTGCAACTTGAACCTCACAGCTCCGCAGTGACAACTGCCTTGTAGCTCAACAGGCATTCTTTGATTTGATCAGACGTTAAGTGTGAAGTATGCCAATGAGGCTGACTGAAATCTGGAGACAATGGAAGTTTTGGTTCAAGAACTGGTGATGTTACAAGGCCCTTTAAGGCCGAGTTAACTTAGGTCATAGAGCGACTTTTCCACAGTGTCCAACTCCCACCAGGTCTGGGTCCCACCCCTTGTGATTGCCATTCATCTGGTCTGGAAAAGACTGAGAACTCTACAGTCATGACATCATCCTCATGAAATTAGTGTCAGTCTCCCCTGCTTATTCTCTATGCTGCTAGCACTGGAATTAAATTGAAACATCCTCAATCTATACATCTCTATGCATGATTTCCACCACAGTGAACCACTTGCAAACCACAGTCGCTGGTGACGAACGACTAGCTCTGAGTGCTCGGACTTCATCACTTTCTCTTTTTCATGTCTTGGTCTAGATCTGAGGTGGATACATAACTGTAGCAGACAGTCATTTAAGAACTTGGCAGATCAGTAAAACACAGTCAGTCAAAGATTATGTATAGTGTTATGATGAACTAGCAGGCAATTGTAGGTATTGAAGGTAGAGGAGGCAGTTTCAGGGTTGCCAATGAGTTGTACAATATAGATGAGCGTGAAAGGCAGAAGGCAGATGACCAAATATACAAAATAAGCTTGAAGTGAGATCTGTTGGGAATGATTATCACAGACAACGATGGGAGGTGGTGTACAGTAAAGGTCCCTGAAGAAGACTGAAAGACCAGTCAACGCAATGGGATGCATTCCCAGCCAGTGTCAGCACATATGGGTACGTAGAACATGGATGATAATTCATTGCATCAAAGGTTGAGAAGAGACAATAGGGATTTCGTAGGGGTAAACAGACAGATGATGAAACCCATAGAGAAGATAAAACACACAGATGTGTGGTGAAGAGCAAACTTCAGAGAAGACTGACACAAATGATAGGGCGAGTGGGTAATAGGAATATGTGAATGAGATAACGGAGGAAAAGAGGGGCAGGGATGCATGGGACATGAGATAGCAGGGAGTAGAGAGCAGTTGGAAATGCATAGTGGACAAAGAGGAATGGAGAAAGATGAAAGTAAAGAGAAAAAGCGTCAGTACGATCAGTGGTTAGCCCAAAAATGTGACGCACAGTCTCCAGATCCTTCACTGGGTCTCCTTCTGGCCGTTCTGGCTCATAACTGTCTCCCACTTGCTTTCCTTTCCCAGCTCGAGAAACACACTCTCAATCTTTTTCTGTAGGTAGTCATCTAACAGAGATTTATGGTGGTAGTGGTATGGATGGTTTTCGGAATAGTGGGGAAAATGGGGATGGTGAGAGTGGGGAGCATGCGATTCGTTGAAATCGAAGCCAGGTTTGGAGCCGCACACTGGTGATGTAGAATCAGGAATATACGGAGGGGAATAGTCTGCGTTGCCTGGGGATTTATGTAGTGGGAGGAGGGGGTGGAGGAATGGGAGGAGTGGGGAGAGTGGTTGGGGTAGGGAGAGTGGTTGGGTAGGGAGAGTGGTTGGGGTAGGGAGAGTGGTTGGGGTAGGGAGAGTGGTTGGGGTAGGGAGAGTGGTTGGGGTAGGGAGAGTGGTTGGGGTAGGGAGAGTGGTTGGGATGAGGGTAGGTAGAGGACGGGGAGAGAAAGAATGGTTGGGTAAGGAGAATAACACCATGGCGATACGTAGGAGGGTATCACAGGACCACATGTTGTGTGGTTGAGAAGAGAAGAGATGTGGATGATGACTGAGAATGATAGCGGGAGGATGATGCATCAGTACAACTCAACTCAAGCAGCCAGAGAAAGCTACGCACACTAAAATCCCCAGACCCTTCTAGTCCAGGCAACACTGATGGCGACTCCAGAAAAGCATGTTGTATGTAGTTCTTCCCTCAGGTACTCGTGTAATGTGGACTTGTTCTTATGACGGCCTTCGTAGCCATGGTCGTCATAACCGTCTGAAGGTGAGCATAACAGAGGACAGGGTACGTGAGCGAATACGACGGGGAATAAAGCACAGGTGTCTCTGCTCTGAGATTAAGAGTAGGTTCGTTGGCTTCTTCTTCTTAGGAGGCTATGCCTTGTAGATCGTTAGAATGCATCAGAAGGAAGTAGCGAAACAAATGTTGAGACAAGAATGACAGGCGTGAAGAGAACAAAACATCTTGGGCAGCAATGCATATTTGGAAAGATCTTTGGGCAAACATAAAGACGAATTTATGCTCAGTGCTGGAGCTACTCCATAGGGCTGTTCAGCCTCAAATCAGTCCCATATGGAGTAGACCTGGGAGAGCAAAAATGGCATTGAAAAATCCAAAATTTAAGTTTGCACAGAGGTCTTTGGAAATATGCAACACCACCCAAGGTGAAACACAATACACCCACCGGTTGACACACCCACATGATTAAAAGTCACGCCAAAGGTCCACTGGTCCATACCATCACATGGGTGTTCACTTGCGCAAAACCGCCCAAGTCCAGCATTGTGCAGCCTCCCGACCTTCCTCACAGCGGAGCAGTCTATCCCTAAGGCTCAAAAATTTGTATATACAAATAAATACATTGTTTAGGTAGATATAGCAAAAAAATGAGTATCTAATGGCATTAAGTAGTAAAATCCTTCAATTCTTTTGCACCTGGTAACCCATTGTATTTCCCTTGCGCCTTTTCTCTGTTTAATTTGATGAATTGGCCCATGTTGTTGGCCAAGTTCCTCGGGAATCCTCAAAACTTGCAATATCTGTCACAAAATGACTAATATCACGTCCCAATTTCCTATCATGCAACCCTTTGAGCCAAATGAAGTTTCTGTTAGGAAGCTGTGCTTCAATTAAGTCAGCTGCATGGCGAAGTTCTTGGACCTTTACTTGGGCTTCCTCAACATATTAATCAAGCTGTGAACTCAGAATATGCACTTGAATACTTACCTCATGTTTGTTTTCACTGCTATAATCAATATCAATTGGTGAAATTGGCCAGCTGGTACATGCATTAGATGGCAGTGCGGAGGGGGATGGTGATCGTGTAGCTGGTGCACTAGAGAATACTGAGCTCTGACAGTGCTTCAGCATGGATGAAAAAATCTCTCCATGCACCACCTGTCAGCTGTGAATGGTCACCAAGCCAGTCTTGATCATCACCATCAGTGAATGATCCATACTCAGCTGGTGAGAATGTTCCATGAGGCTCCCCCTTTGAAACAAGCTGAGGATGTTTATAGAATGGATATACTTGCTGCCGAATCACCTACAAGAATGTCAGTCTGAAAACTCACAGTACAAGGTAATTAAAAAAGACATATCTGCTGGAAGAAGCGCCAATCAGGTTCACCAACTGCTTGGACCAAGTGCTTGCACAAGCAATGTGAATTGTACTTTTGTTGCCCACAATTGCAAGTCTGTACTTGGAAGGAGAAGCTATAACCCTTTTCCCAATTGTTTCCAATCAGATTTGAAGGATTTCTGGAAAGGTGACAAAGCCTTTGAAGTCCCAAGGTGAGATGTTGATCTGAGCTCCTCAATACGAACAATGTAAGTGGGAACAACATCGTGAATCAAGATCCAGACAAGTTGATCAAGTCGAGGATGAAGAATGTGTCAACATTCATGGTAGTTTGAAGATGTGAAAGAAGATTTGGCTGAGTTGAATGAGCCCACAGTTTCCACATCTTTGGTGAATACCATGAGGTCCACATATAGCCCCACACCTTGTGTAATCCTCACTGGAAGCAAAATGTATACATGTCCATCACAGCATTGTAACAAATCTGGTCAGCACTCTGGTAGTCTGTTTCAAGTCGCTCAGGAAGGAGAGTGTTGACAGAAGTGACGGGTGAATAGATGGAGGAGTTGTTTACGGTGGGGAGCTGGACAGAACACATACTTTGGATCCTTCGATGGCTTTTCATCAGCATCAAACATCTAATCAGGTCCAAATTCATTAGGGGGGGTCAAAGTTTGACGATCCGGGTTCCGTTCTGCAACTCGTTCCAGAGACTCGAAACGACGCGAATCGCCGTTCCAACTTTGACCGCCAATTCAGCGCAACGTTCTACTGCTCGTTCCAGACGACGATTCTACCTACATAGCTTACATATCTGCCCAAGTTATTTTAGCGTATTTTAGGACATAAAATTTTATTTCTCACAGTTCTTGATGCCCAGCAAGTACGACAACTCATGGCAACGCCGTGCTGATCACCTAGTCAATGCTTTTCTCCAATTCCATGCTACACGCTTACGCCAAGTTCGTATACGACAACGAGTAGCCAGGAAGAGGCTGTACAAACATGCAACACCGGCATCAAACACTAGTACTGTTTCCACCAGTTCAGATTCTGACACTACCACCACATCCAGTGCAAGTACCTCTCGGAATAGCCTCATCTCCCAGTCCTCATCTGAAGCCTCTTCTACATCAAGCTCCCCTGGGTCTGACAACAGAGGCTCTGAGTCTGACTCAGACTACGTTGGCTCAGATTTCTTTCAGCAAGTTTTGGAGGATGTAGAGCTGGATATCATAGTGCGGGAAGTCTCGTTGATGGCTTCTTCTGCAGCTTTGGAAGTGGAGCTGACTGTGGGTTTTGATGTAGAGGAGATGTCGGATTCAGAGAGTGGTATGATGGGCAGTGATGCAGATGATGAAGAATCAGAAGAGGAGGATATGGATCTAGATGACTGGGACATGGATATGGCCACAGGAGGTGCTCGGAGTGATAGGAATAGGACTAGGCGAGTACGGCTATGTGTCCAGCAAGAGTTATCTGCAATGTATGCACATCGTTACACCATTCCCTGCAAAATCCATGTCAAGGCCCCTCCTCAGTTGCCATTCATCCTCACTCATTCCAAGCTTCATCAGCTGAAGGATTTCCATCAGTGCCTTCGTGTCTCACCATACACCTTTGACCGTCTTGTGGAGCGCATCCAAAATGACACTATCTTCACCAACCACTCATCTAATGGTCAAATGCCTGTTGCAGACCAACTCGCAATAGCTCTCTATCGGTTTGGACACTATGGAAATGCCGCAGGATTGGATGCAGTCAGGCGTTGGGCAGGTGTTGGTAAAGGCACTGTAGTTTTGGTGACGAAGAGGATATTAGCAGCATTGCTGCGGAGTGACATGCTTGCGGAAAATTTGTGCATGCCAACAGAGGAGGAAAGGGAGGAGGCAAAGGCTTGGGTTGAAAGGCGTTCATGTCCAGCATGGAGGAATGGCTGGTGCCTTGTTGACGGCACCTTGGTACCTTTGCTTAATCGTCCTTACTGGTACGGCGAGAGCTATTTTGATCGAAAATGTAACTATTCATTAAATTTTCAGGTATGTCACTGCTTTCGGCCACTACTTACTCTACTGACGGGTACTTTCTACTCTAGATCATTTCCCTTCCCAACCTCCGCATCATCGATGTTGGATATGGATACACCGGCAGCACCCATGATGCGACAGCCTGGGAGATGACTCACATCAAGCAGCTGATTGCTACACTCGTCAGATGTGGGGAATGGGTGTGGGCCGACTCAGCATACCCGGTACATCCTCTATTGTAGTATTAAGATATATGCTCTAAAATTACTTACACTTTACCAGATATCCGAAAAGGTGGTTGCACCATACAAACATCCTGAGAAAGATTTACCTCAGAACGAGGTCTTCAACCATCAAGTCTCCATGATTTGTATCAGGTCCGAACACGCTATCAGCTTCCTGAAGGGCCGTTTTTCATCTCTCAAAGACCTTCGCATTAGCATCACCAATGAGTCATCTCACAAACTCGCAACATACTGGGGGCTGGGGTGTGTTGTGACCCACAACTTTGCAATGACTTGTGAAGCTGAAGAACGGTATGCGGAAGGGGACTACAGTGAAGACCCGATCATGCGAGACCCTTTTCTGGCAGAGGGCATAGAGCATGATGAGTCAGAAAATCCTTTGGGTGAGGGAGTTGCGGAATGTGTCAGGGAAAGCTGGACTGAGAGGCGGCAACGCCTTTCAAAGGGTCGGCAAAAGCGGGAAGACTTGAAGGATGCTCTCTTTGATTGGAAGGATACATCAGACTGAAGTAGACAAGTCAGGTATCTTAGAGAATTTGGAGTGGATGTCTAACAATTTCTATTTGCTATACTAAGTCTAATTCTATGCTTTTTGCGAGCCATATCGTACTAGCCGCTGTTGTAATTGGTAGTAGACATAAACGTATCAAAATCCAATTCACCACTGAACGGACTTGGAGAGGAGCGAGTATGGTCAGAAAGCCATCCCGAGTTGGAAGCAGCTGGGGAACTAGAGTCTTGATAGAAGGGGTCATCACTGCTACCTGTGGACGAACCTGCCATCATAGAACCATGAGAAAACCCGTTGTTGGATAGGCTGTTTCCATTTAGAACGTCGACACTGCTGCCAACACGACTCCGCAAAATAGCCATGCAGAGCTCATGTTTATGCCTTTTATCCTCGTATCTCAACTTCACCTCTTCCACTCTCGCCTTTTCCTCTTGCAATTTCCTCTTCTCTCTCAAAATCTTCAGCTCTACCGTTCCCTTCGCTTTCTGCAAGTCTGCCTGTGCCCGGACTTTATCCAAGTCAAGCTCTGCTTTTGCAATATCTGCAAACTCTTCATGTTTGGTGTTCTTGGGAGGCTTTGTGTTGACGGCAGTGACTGGGTGGGCTGGAGCTTGTGTGGGTGCTTTGGGCTTGTGTGTTTTTTTTGGTAGAAGTAACGGTGCGGTTTTTGGCACAGGACTTGGCAGTGGACTGGAAAGGGTGCGTCTCTTCTTCCTCATCACTCTGAGCCCCTACTAACTCTGTCTCAGACCCGACGCCATCAATATCAAGCTCATCCTCCATTTCATTGTCTGCCAATTCATCAACTTCTTCTTCAAGTCCGTCATCAATTTCTAGGTCCACTTCCTCAGCCTTGGCCTCAGCATCCTTATCGACCCCCAGGATTGAAAAATCGACGTCACTCTCGCCATTACCAAGTCCCACTGGGTTGGAACTTGGCCGCTCCCCAATCAGGTCTCGCATTTCGAAAAACCAGGGTGCATTCTTCCCATGTTTGTCTGTGAGAAGTGAGTGAGAGTACTTTCTGAGCAAGAGCACTGATCACGTACCCCAGATAGTCGTAATTTTGTTGTTCTGCTTCAGGTCGATATCAGCAACCGAACGGAATCCCTTGCCAGTCTTCCCAAGTCCATCCTTTATCATGCGCGTGAGTGCAGCCATTCTTCGTTGAAGATGTAAGTCACACACAATTCTTTGCTCATAATGAAAGACTTACTTGCTGAGCCTGTTCTTGACTTTGGCAGCCAACTGAGTGCATAGATGGGATGCCGCGGTTTTTTTCTTCGGATCTTGATTTGTCGCCTCTGCAATTTTAGATTTCCATTCCTCGTCTTCACCAAATATCGCAACGAAGAGCTTGAACTGGTGGTCAATTTTATTGAGACCGCCACCCTTAGCTGTCGACTGATTGGCACCAGGACCGGGAAAAAGTCCCTCTTTGATTACTTCGTCTTCCATGAGGCGAGCGAGCAGCGTGAATGAAAGTTTGTGGTCATCAGCAACCCAGTCTATGTCGCTGCTCTGATGTGAGTATATTATTTTATTCCAACAGCAGATAATCCTTCTTCTTTAACTTCCAGGACTTTTTGGTTGCCGTACTTCTGGTGGTATCTTTTGGTGTGGCCTTAGTGCAGCGCGTGCGAGAGGAAGGAGGGTTGTCAGCCTCTTTAGAGGACATATTTTGTATGGTGGTCTGTCGTAGGATAAGATAAATCGGCACAGACTGTAAGTCTAGAAATTTGAAAAATTTTATTCCATATTTTGTAACAAATAAGAATTATATAATCTGAAGCAAAGGAGCGCAGGTGAATTGTTGCAAGGTGGAACACGTTTTGCGCACGGAGCGACTCAGGAGTCACTCCATGCGAAATGACGATTCAGGTCCGTTCCACAAAAACTGGAACAAACCCTGAATCGTCGAACTCTGACCCCCCCTATTGTCCGCATCATCATTGTTGAAGAACTCTGAGAACTCAGGATCATGATTATAGGCATCCTCCTCTTCCCAACTAATATCATCAAGTTTTGGAGAAACACCATCAGATGAATCAGGAGTAGGACTGTCATACTGGACAGGCTGAGTGAGACCATTTATCTGAATCACCAGACGTGGCTTTGGAGGTGCAGTGTTCTGCAAAGTACCTCCCAGATGGACCACAAGTCTTGGAATGGTATTCTCAGCCACAGCAAAATTCTAATCATTTGATGCATCAGGATAGTAATCTAATGAGGCTATAACACTTACCACTTGATCAGCCTCAGTTACCTGTCCAACAGGCACAAAGTTTTTGTTAATAGCATCTCCAAACTCATTCCTCACTTCTGTGACATTATAGAACTTGGGAGGTCTCTGGAGAATGCTGAGTTGTTGCTTAACTGCACGCAGACAATGCCAAAAGCAAAGCTGATGCTTTGCTTCAGGAAAAGCTTTGAGGGAAGCATTGATCTCAGACAAATCCTTGTCAGAGAGGGTAAATGAAGGGTTCAAATCATATCTGAATAAAAGGTTCAGCCCAGGGGATTAATGAAGCATTCAACACATACCTTGCCTTAAAATGCTTAAGAAAGGAACAGATATAGTCCTCCTTCACACCAGCCTCACCAGACTGTGGAGACTGTAGGAGAAGAAAACCAAGTGGACAACCAGATCCATATACTTCCCCAAGGAGTGCATAGAGTTCATACTTGGAGCCATTGGTATTCCCTAGTATGCAAGGCACAGTTGAAGTAAGTACTTAGAATAATATCAAAACAAATTATCTGACTTACAAGCTGAATCAAGTGCTATCTCATGGATAGTACCTCCAAACTTGAGAATGCAATCCCACTATAACCCTTGCCACTGGGTAAATCAACTGGGAGAATGGACCAGAGAGACTTCAAGTTTGGGTTTGTATGACTGCCAACCTTACACTCGTCAAGAATGATCTTAGCAAACTTAGCTTCTGAGGCAATGGAAGCTACCTGGCGACGTTTGAATAAGGGGTTGGGATGCTGCTTCAAAATCTCTGTCCATAACTGTGCCCATCAATACTTTGATATGAGTGCAATAAAAAAAGCATATGGGTACTCACTGAGCTTGTAGAAATACAGAAATTTGTCTCAACATACTTCTGCACCTCCTCAGGTAAGACTGAACCATCATAGAGGATATGATCCTCCTTGTGCTTCAGACGAATCCATGCACAGGGGTCACCTTCAAAGATTTTGATGGACAGCCAACCTTTGCAGGCAAAAGTATGCATCTGCCCCTTGTCTTGTTGAGAGGCAGCTGGCTTATGCTGATGCTTGTCCTGTTGAGCACAGCTGTATTGAAACCTGGCTGAAGGTGTATTCCTGTGATTGTCATGTTTATGGTATCTGAAAAAGGATTAGTACATAGTAAGCAAATAAGGAACAGAAACATACATAAAACAAAGACCTGTGGCATTCCATACCTCATCCACAATGTGATCTGCTTTTATCCTTAACTCATTGTCCTTGAACCACACAGCTGAAAGATCAACTTGGGCTGCAAAGGAATGAATACCCTGGATGAAGTTTGCAAAGGGTACAGTTGGCAGATCTTGGAACAGTGTGTCCAAGTCTTTCTCTGGGTCATTGGATGGTGGGGAATCCTCAGTTGTACCTTAGTACAACAGTCTTTCAGTAAGTAGTACATAGCATAATAAATATGTCAAGCTTACCGTTATCATTAACTTTGGCCCTTTTTTTGCTTCTGTTTTTGCGGCACCTAGTGCTACAAGTGCCCCCTGGCCTAGCAAAAGCACTAAGAGGCCTTGGTTGCCCACAGCTAGTACACACTTGCATTTGCTCTTGTGGCTGGCTAGATGACATAACGGGAAATAGTGGAAGCGGACTGTATGAAAAGAAGTCAGTGATAAAATGATGAGAAGAAGCAGCAATATTGATGCGTGCTTCACTGGCATTGTTTGTGCCAAAGTGCACAGGTAAACATAAGTAATTGCACAGTTATATTAGTTGGAGTCAATAGTATCTCAATTTTTTTTACTATGTCTACTTAAACAATGTATTTATTTGTATATACAAAGTTTTGAGCCTTAGGGATAGACCGTTCCGCTGTGAGGAAGGTCGGGAGGCCACGTGATGCTGGACTTGGGCAGTTTTGCGTGCAAACACCCACGTGATGGTCTGTGACTTTTTGATCACGTGGGCGTGTCGACCAGTGGGTGTATTGCGTTTTGTGTGAAGAGAAAGAGGCAAATAAGATGGCTGTTCTAGACTCTGCATACACGTGATTCTGACATCACCATCTCTTAACCCAGCACTCTTTCTCTTAGTGACATTGAAAACCCACATTCATCACTCCAGCCAATCCTCTCCTCCAGCCCACGTTGAAGAACGGTTGCACCAGACAATTTGCCAGGTCAATGCCAGGTCTGTTCTTGACTATAGACCATTTGCACACAGTGTTAGCTTTTAAGGCCTTAAATCATCCTTCGAGGATCTTTAAGGCTTAATGGCCTTAAACCCTTAAATTTAAGGGCTTTTTTTAAGGCTTAAGCGGTCAAAGCTATGCACAGTAGCTGGTGAGTTATGTGCAGGGAAAGAAATCTAGAGCCAATCTAGAGCTGAGATATACTCACCTTCATAGTACTTGAACAACAGCTCATGATCAACCCATGATTCCCCACCTTGCTGTCGTAGTCTCTGCCCACTCCCCAGCCATTAGCCGAGGCCTTAAGCTCAATTTAAGGCCTTAAAGGCATTTCCTACAAATTTTTAAGCCTTTATGCTTTAAGGAGAACACTGTTTGCACACCCCTTGCCACCCTCAGTCTGTCTCAATATAACTCTAGAACCATTAACTTTGAGGATTGCCATCAGTAGATTAGTATAAGTATTGCAAGGTATTGGCTGTCCAATTACATGTACGTTGCATTGACCTTGTCAGTGAGTGGTGTTGACAAATATGTAATATGGATGGAAAGTGGAAAGTGTTCATGGAAATGCAGAGTACTGTACCATTTCGAATAGATGGAAAGGCATTGTGACCTGTGACATTTTTTTCCATCTGGGACCTGGAAAATTTCCAAATTTAGGTGTGACCAAGGTCAAAAATTGGAATTTTTTGGATGAATTTTTTTTCATGGTCACAGATTTTTCCCTGGAAAATGGCCAGACATTTTGGGAAGGAAAATTGGGTCTGTGACCTGTGACCATTCCATCTATTCCTGCTACAATAGTAGTGGGTTTTGGGATAAGTGGACGTTTTTCCACACCAGAAATGATTAAGCACATGGCAGCATTCAAGCTGCTTGTCACACTCCAACAGCTGTTTTTCCCTCTGCTCAGCATTGAAACAGGTTGATATTAAGGGGCGTCTTCATGGAGTTGGTGAAATTTTTCTTGTCTTCTCCTCTCCTTCTATTGTTTCTTCTACTCGAAACTGGTACCCCTGTTCAAACTTGCCGAGGGATTGTCATTAAGTGACATGCTGCATATGAATGAGTCCTTTTGGTATGAGACACTCCTCTGTTGTGGTAAAGAGCACACACTTGGCTCAATGCCATAGGCGTAGACAGAACAGCAGTAGACAGATAATGATGAGAGACTAGTCCTAGTCCCAAGATGAAGAGGTCAAGATGGGGACTAGGGAGCTACTACTCCAAGCTTATATACAGAAAGAAAGAAAGATAAAAACTGAACAAAGTGAAGGAAGGAATCAGAGAGCTGTCCAGAACAATCAGAGTACAGCCTATTGTCCCTGTAAGAGATGTATCATGAAAAGATGAACAAAAGATGAACAAGCTGTGTGTAGTGTCCCTGTAAGAGATGTATCATTAAAGATGAACAAATGATGAAACAGGGGATAATAGCTGTGCATAAATGATCAAGGAAAGATGAACAAAAGATAGGGCAAAGGATGGACAAAACAATGATCAAAAGGCAGTGACTGATGAAGAAAAGAAACAGAAAATGAATGAAAATACCCTGAAATAATACTGTCATGACATCTGTGTTGATGCAGTCCTTCAAAAACATAAGTGTTTGTCATTGGGTGGACTTGCTGCTGCTTCTGGTTGAGGTGTGTGTTCTCAGCCAGATAAGCCTGTTGCCATCCATTAATTGCTGTCTACTTAGGTTTCTGGAAGGACAGAGCCCAATGGTAAAGGGTTGTGGACTAGATGTGTGCAGATTGATTTCTTAAGTCGCTTAGGAGTACCAGACCTGGCTAGAGGAGAAATCCAGTTGCAGGAAATATTGGAGACTTTTGGTTGTGTGACACAAATGAATGAGTCTATGATGTGGATATATTTAAATTGAAGGCATGCACATAATTGAGAGTACTTGGCAAATCCTAGTTTTGCAGTGAATTTAAAGTAAAGGCATGTACATAATCAAGAGTACTTGAGAAATTCCCTTCAGTGGATGTGTGGAGGGTGTGGACTTGGAGAGCCAGCTGCCCACTGGCATGTGGGTAGTGGGCTTTGCTGCCCCACCAGCCCTTCACTGGTTATTTGAAATGGTACAGTATACGCAGCTGCACCACCACCACAGCATTATTACATAAGAATGCATCAGCACGTTGATGGCAAAGTGAACGCTACTGAAAAAGACTCCAAACATTAGCAAATGAGCAGTTTATACACCATAATTGAGCTCGTGTAGAAAATTGGGATGTAGGACTGGTCGAAACAAGGAAGAAAATTCTCACAGGAATTGTAGTCACTAAGTAGTCACATAAGTGTGACAGGTGTGACTTTAGCTCTGACCTCACGGCTCGCAGCAGTACTGTCCCATTTCATTCAATTCGCGAGTCATGCATCATGTACCCCCCAAAATTCGCGAAAAAAAATTGGCTGTCAGGCATGTCACAGTCACAATGCCCTCGCGAATTGAACGAAATGGGACAGTATCTCAACTCCTTGATCTACTGAAAATATCAGATATCATCAGTAAAAAATACAAGTGGACTTTTCCAGACTTCTGAAGACTTTTTGTCGCTTTTGTCACTTTTTGTACCTTTTTTCAGGAGAGGACTTTTTTTGGGACTTTTACTTACAGAAGTACCTTTTCACCGGCCTTTTACAGCCTTTGACTCACCCAAGGACTTTTTCAGGACTTTTTTTTGCAGTACTTTTAGACTTTTACTCACCGAAGTACTTTTTTATCGGCCTTTTACTTCTGCAGGCTGCCACTGAGGGTAGAGTATGTACATACATATGCAATAAATGTGCTGTGTAGAACATTGCAAGGAATTACTACTAGTAGAAGGGCAGGCAAGTCAGAAATGTGTGGATCCTGGATGAATTTCTACACAAAGGGAGATTTGAAGAACAAGCAATAAGAACATATATTTGAGCAGAACAGTGGGTAGGGGGATGGGGGCATGAGAGTAGAGCATAAAAAAAGGGCAAGAGAGAGAAATGACGATGATGCAACATGTTGTCTTGGAGGTAAGTGGGAAATGAGGCATTGGCAAATATGTGTTAGTGTAAATTCCAACTAGTATAATCCTTTCTGTGTGTATGTACCTACATATGTACCCAAAATATGTGCTTTCAGGCTACTTTTACCGGGTTTTTTGAGGTATGCGAACCAAGTTTTCACTGCCTAACTGACATCTTTCATAGTGTCTTTTTCGTACTTTTTTGTGTACTTTTTGTGGACTTTTCAGAAGCCGGTTTTACTTTTATTTGACTTCCATAAGTGATTGGACTTGCCTTTTGAAAGTCATCAAGGTAGTCACCAAAGTACGGAAAAAGTCGTAAAAAGTCAAAAAAAAGTTCAAAAAAAGCTGACTTGTATTTTTACTGATGATGCCCCTGAGATTTTCCTATTACCTCATATCAGTACCTTAATTGTCCAAATTTTGTCCCCATCGACCCAAAACAACATGAGGCCTGATGTGTCATGCGATATGCACATTCACATTCTTATCTAATGCCGTGGCAGTGCAAAAGAGGTCACTGTTCAAACAGACCCAACTGTAGGTTGGGTCTGGCTAGGAGAGACTAAGTTTGTAGATAGTACACCTTCTCAAACACATTCACTCTCAGCTCAGCATCACATGAAATAATTATGCCATTAAGCAAATAAATCCAATTAAAAAACAGCTTTGCTACTAGGGCTTGGGGTTGTAACCAGAAGCCAACAAAATAACGTCAAGAAATCCAACTTGAAGCAAAACTATGTATGTGGCTACAAGTCCCAGTTGCCAGCAATCCTCAAGGTCCCTGATTTGAAGCTTGGGGCCAAACTGAGCACCCATAACCGTTGTCACAATTGCATCAAACTTTTCCATATGGATAAGGCTGGTCATAGTGGTCCTCAGAGGCACCAGTGGGTTTTGCATCCTGGAACAATGAAAGAAAAGAAAGTAGGGCAATCCAAGCTCAAAAACAAATGCAAGGACATATCAGCAGAGAAAAAGTGTAGTTCGATGTACATCAAAATTCTTTGTCATC
Organism: Tetrapyrgos nigripes; assembly: GCA_013368315.1. Taxonomy (NCBI): domain Eukaryota; kingdom Fungi; phylum Basidiomycota; class Agaricomycetes; order Agaricales; family Campanellaceae; genus Tetrapyrgos; species Tetrapyrgos nigripes. The sequence continues at coordinate 318,156 of JAACJM010000078.1, forward strand.
TCTTGATTGATGCGAATTGCGATGGGGATCCCTCGTATTATAGTTGGCATCGTTGTCTATGGTGGTGTTATTACCAATATTTGAGATCTATCACCAGTACCAAGTGAGCAAGCAGGTAACAAGAGTACTTTCACCATTGGTCAGATTGAGAGTGTACTCACCTCTAAAGGAATAGACATACTGAACTCTCCAATTGAAGTAGGTTGAGAAGCATTCCATAATTGCTCTCATCCATTGAGGGTGATTCGCAGACAGTTGGTGTAGACTGTACTGTCATGGTACCAGGTCAGGCAATGGATTTGAGAAATTGTGATTACTTACAGTGACACAGCAACAGATAAACAAAGATGTAGATGAATGTTCCTGGAGCAGCTTCAAGCTAGATGATTTGAAGGAATTGAAGGAATGATGACGAGTGTCAAACATGCTTCAATGAAGGGAATTAGAGAGCCAGAAGTAGAAAGATGTACCAAAATGACAGTTATAATCGAGACCAGACTTGTAGGTAAGCCTGAGATATTAGTATGAAACTGGCAAGCACCTAAGCAATGAACTGAGCTTACCTGTATTGACAGAGTACAGAATCTTGAAAGAAGACCCAATGACGTCAGTTCATGAAGAAAATAACGAAAAGGAAACAGAAGGAAGTCTTGTGCCTTACTCACCAATTTATTCAACAAAATCGTGGAATGCTTGAATCCTGTCTTAGCTCTGTGAAACAAGACGACCATCAGGATTGAAATGCCAGCATTGGTTACGAGACCTAGGATGTTGGTTGTGATGGATACATTCTGGTGAATGTCGGAGCAAGGGACGAGACAAGGAAAGAGGACTGAAGTAAGCATCTGAACGAGGAAGGGGAACTGAAGGTGGATGGAGGTATGTCAGAGGGTACATACATTTTGTAATGACAGTTCTGACAGTAGCGTATACTGTGATAACCTGGGTCCAGACTTGTATCATGCACAAGGGCTCAGGGATTCTGGGCTTTGGATACTTACATGACCCCAATGTAATAGTACAGTGTTACTGTTTTGATTGAGAATGATTAAGGGATGTCAAGCATGAAAATGCTTACTGATACTTCCGATACTACAGGGCGACTGCAAATTGAGATGAGATATGCAAACCTGAAAAAAGGGATGAAATAACAGATAATTACGACAAATCCTGCCAGAAAGATGTTCTTGCTGACTGATATTTAGAATCAGAATTATTTGTCAGTAAGTTCAGAATGGCAAAAAATTACGAGATGAAGGCGATGACTGGCGAAGAACGGGACACACGTCTATAGATACAATAACAGTAGAAGCTGCACACCAAGGCATAAGGTGTCAGTACATATGACACTTAGAGAAGACTATACAGACTCACTGCTGCACAAGGAATTCCACAAATCCACTGAATATCAACTGGATGTTTAGTTCACTGCAGTAGGTTTGTGCCCAGATGCACCATGGAAAGCATATGCAGGTAAGTTTGTGTGGACAGAGAGCAGAGTCTAGTCCATAGTATTAGCAGGAGACATAGACAGGGAAGAATAGGATGAGGTACGAACAGAACAATTTTGAGCATCACTGTCAGATCAGCTTGACCTGGATGGGACAATCATTACATGTTAGGTGAAGTGACAAACAAAAGATACGCACTTCCAAGGTTATACTTGTATACAGCTGCTACATAAATGGAAGGGAAAATTTGAACAAGCGTCTTAGTCAGAAACAAAAGCACAAACTCAACAGACTCACCCCATAGGAAAGCCACTTGGCATGTGTTGCATACAAGAGTGGTCGCGACCTGGTGCCAAGAAGGGTCAGTACACAGAAGTCTGTCTACTGCTAGGAGGTACGCACCAGTAGCTGTGTCAACAGGCCATCTTTTCCTCTATACCTCACAAAATAGGACCATCCTTGCGTCAACGCCACTATTTGGAATGAGAACATTAGCCCAAAGCTTTCATAGTATCAATGAATGGATCTGCAGCACCTCCATAGAGCCTAATATGTATCGAGAATGTTAATAGAGCACTGAAGAATTCAAAGAGAACCAACTTACAGGCCGCACACAACAACAGAATGGAACAGGAACCCGAAGCTGTGTGTGTAGTAAGTATGCTGGTTGGAAGCATGGATGGGGACATAGTGTTGATGGTCACTGCGACTGCCATCCTTGGTGGTACCTGACAAAGATGAGTTACAAAGTCGTAAACTGGACAGTGACAGAAATGCTAAAGGCGCAGTGGACCCGGTGATGGATCGAGCTACTTCTCTATTCCGAAATTTTAACATTTCCCTGACTCTAATTTGAGCGACATATGGAAGGGTTTGTACAGCAAATTTCAGGGTTCGCTCACTTAATTCAAATCTGTTTTGCTTACCCATTGTGCACAGACAGCAAGGAAGTCTGTGTCGTGTTTGTGTCCTTACCTTCTGCCAGTGGCGGAACATTCATCAACTCGAGTCTTCTTGGAAGGAGAAGAAAAAACTGTGCCTGCTGCATGTACATACACACATGTGTATCAGCAGTCTGGATCCTCAAGACTAGCGTCATGGTTGAGCAAGGTATGTAGTTATGTGAGATCAAAGCCAAGTAGGCCTGAGCGAGCCTGAAGCGAGTCGACTGTTTGAGGCAAGGTGCCAGATCTGATATGTGACAACTCCTGTTTCATGATGGGACAGGATGGGACTGATTTCCGTGACGATGCCAAGCAGGCCCCCTGATAATACCCATATAACTGGCGTAGGGCTGACAGGCGACACAGCCTGCTACCCTACTGCTGGCATGCAACAAGTCCAATTTGAGTCCAATACATCTCAAGATTAATATTGAGGTGAAAGAGAAAGATGAAACTAAAGTTACAAAACTACTAAGACCAGGACAAAGGAAATGGAAATGCTTTGGAATTGCCTCTGGCACCTCAAGCATCGGGCTTACACCAATTCCTATCTACTTCTACAACATGAGAGAGCTTAAGCTTCAGTGGGCAAACTCCTGGGGTCAATCAGTCTTCACAGCTTTCTCATATAAACATATAATAACGAAAAGAGAGAAAAAACGGAGAAACATCCCAACTTCCAATCTTGAGCAAAAAAACCAGCATTTAGACAGGTAGACGAAGTCATGTACATCGCAATCAGGTTCAAAGTGGTCACGAAATGTCCCTTGCGTGGCCACAAAGCTTGTACATGTCAATATAGATGAAGCATCAGGAATACCAAAAAAAAAAGCAGACAGGGCAAGACATATGCACTATCTCTAGAGTAATAGTGAGAACTCCTCTGGCTTTGAACGTGTTCCAATTTGATTCCAATGTTGTAGCATTCCCACCTACTAGTCTTACTGTAAGGCAAACAACAGCAGGAGGAAGGACAGTATGAGATCCTATGTAGCAAGAGGAGTAAGATTTGACCAATTTTGACAAGCATCAGCTAGGGGGGGCCGAAAAGCCAAATCAGCTGAGTCAGCTACTACACAGACATGTCGAAGCTAGTGAAAAACACGGGTTGCGCAGGTTGCCACGGGTAGTGATCTCCGGACCCGTGGCCCCTTCAGGTGGCTCTAGACACCCCAATATTGCACGCAATTAAATGTAATAATGTTGAAGTAGCTTAACAGTTAACTGCGTACTGATTTGAGGACCCAATTTTGCGAGGTCTGGAGTTCAAGCCCTGCTAGCAGCGTGACCCGTGGGTATTTTTGCGCACGGGTACGGGTACGGGTCGTGCCAAAAGTACCCGCGGGATACCCGTGCAGTTCACTAGTCGAAGCTGATGCCAAGTCAATGCGACTCGTACATCTTCTGCGCTTGTTGCACTATCAGATGCAATCATAATGATGATAGGATGGTAAGTGGAATCAGTTATGGAATTCCAAATTTACTGCTAGCTATGTTTAAGTACTACTTATTACTACTATGTACAGAGTCATCAGACATATTTCTTATATCTCCAAGTACTTGTCATTGGTTATGCTGAGGACTTGAAGGGGGCGTGCAGGTATGCTTGGAGCTGAAGGGTGCTACATCTGGTGGGCTTGTTGTCATTGATGTGGTTGAAAGAGGTGTGTGAACAACATGAGCATGCTTTGTTTTCGGCTCCTGTCAGCCCAACAATCCAGAAAACCCGACACTTGTCAAAATTGGTCAAATCTTAGCCCTCTTGCTATGTAGATTGACATGAAGAAAGAGGCATGTACTCTGAGTAGCAGGGTCCGTGCCTGTTGGAATCAGTTGGATAGCCAGCAGAGTGAAGCTTCTTTGTGCCAATGCTGTTCCTGATATCCAGGCGTGTTGAATTTTCTGCACTTTGCAGGCCTTCTAACATTAGCTGCCTGTCATCTATTGACATCTATTGCTCACTCAGACAAAATCACAGTGGTCAGAATTCAAGAACAGGAATTGGGAGGAGACGGGCTATTGCTGAGGCAAACAAAAAAAGAGGATACTGTATAGGTGTGTGTCTATTTCTACCATTCCCTGAGTCCCAGTTCTCTTTGTTTCTCTTTTCCTTTGTTATGCTGTTGGGCTGATCACTGCCACTTGGAATCTTATGTTTGTTATGTGTTATTTGTGTTATTTGTGATTGGTGCAGTGTAGGCCATTGAGAGTAGCCTTGGTGGCTTGGGTGAAAATGGTGCTCAAGTGGAGTCAAGCTCTGTCTCAATACATGGCACTATAGCTCAGTGGTTAGAGCAAAACAGGCCATATGTGGAGGTCTGGGGTTCAAATCCCCATAGAGCCACTTCTGTTTAACTTGTGGTCATAAGCATATTCATTAACATGAATACTGATCTTCCTTCCTCTGCAGATCAAGTACTTCACTGTCACCAGGCCAAGACATATTTGACCTCCAGAAATGATTCTGATGGCTCATAAGGCTTCAGAGATGGGCAGAGGATGGAATGGTTAGTATGTTGGTTATGAAGGTCTTCTATGATGAGAGTGAGTAGTTTTTGCCTTTTCTTCATTTGCCCTTTTTTCCAGTTCCTTTTCAATTTGTTATTTGCTCTGAGCAACGTGAGTGCTGAAGTGCTGACCTCTCTCCCTCTCTCTGTTGTAGACTGCGATTCTATCATTAAACTGTCAATGTCAGTCTGCTCTCATCCAACATTTCGGATCTCTGACATAGAAAACTCTTCTTTGTCGTTCCACCAAACATACTGTTGTAGTGGGCATGACAGGCAGGAAATTTATTCTGAGAATGTTGGGATAAATTTTCTGAAGTCTGGTTTGTCACTCAGAACTTTATCCAGCACCCTATGCTTGAGGATGTAGTTCCATGTGAAGACAGTCTGCAAGGTGAGAACTAGTTTGAGAGTTTCTAATGTATAGAGTGTTAGTTTTGATTCCTACTATTTGTACAGTATTTATTTTGGAAGGAAGAAGGGGTTGGATAGTGGGTTCAAAATGGAAGAGTGAGAATGGATGGAATAATTATTCAAGCTCAACATAACAGTGAATGAGAGAAGAGTTGGGCAGGTGTCACGTGCCTGAGACGTTTCTACTTTCAGAGAATGAAAATATATTTAGGCAGTATGCCCTTTGGACGCCAAACCCGATACTGTATCCTTTCATTGACAAGCGGCTGCCATACTATGTACTACGAACAAAAGAGGTCAAATATATCATGCAGTGTGACAATATGAGCTATAGTAATGTGACACCATGGCAAGGAAAGAAGCTGGGCACCATGCACCGAAAACCCAGTTTCACTGCAACAACGCATGATCCAGAACCCTTCTCCTCTACCAAGAGGGCAATGTTGAGGTGAATCTTTTGTTCTGATTGTACTTCAGTGGCACAAGGTCAATCCCTGGATAGTCAACCTCTTCAAGATATTTGTAGGGTAAAAGTTCTGCACAACAGCAGCATGTGAACTTTTGCAGGGCACGAACAGATAGACTGCTGTTAAAATGAATAGACATGGTGCAAAGAGAATGGTCGCTTGGCAAGTGAGGCCATTGATAGTACAATTGCTTCATTTCCTCCTGCAGCTTTATGAAGTCTGCATCAGACAAGTACCAAGGGGTCTGTGGCTTCAGTTGACTTTTGAGGTAGATGTCAGCAATACCACACAATTTCCGCTGCATGTTATGGACCAAGGTTGCCTTGAAGTGAGTGAGATCATATTTGGTGCACCTTTTGCTAAGAGTGTCCTTGCTCGCGAAGGTGGTCAACATCTTCAGTAAAAATAGCTCTTCGGGACTCTGTGTTGTTTGTAGAGCTAAGCATGGCATTGTACAGTGCAGGAGATGGGCATTAGAAATACTCGCACAAGCCATGCCTGCTCTGTTAGCACAATCTCCATCAAGAACATGATTAAGGACAGCTTCATGCAGCTGATCCTTGGAAATGCTGCTGGGGACTCTTATTCCGTGCGAGTGAGCAGCAAAGGCAAAGTCTTCTTTGTGTTTAGTCCTATCAGGGTTGATAGCAAACAGCAAAGTCCATAGACTGTGTATTTTACAGTAAACTCAAACACTATGGTCCATGTGAGCAGCTGAGATTGCATGCAAGTAGTCAATCTGAGTAGCAGTGTCCGTAGCAGAACATACACCTACCATATCCCAGATTTCAATTTTTTGTGATATATGGCAGTGGATCATATATGCCATCTCTACCAGAGAACTGAACATTCCTCCAATACACAAACAGCTGGAGTGGTCCACTCCAGTATCAAAGCACCCACCACTTAACAAGTGTTGGAGCATCAGTTTGACTGACTGGGTAATGTCCCCATCATGGAAGAAAACATGTGGTCACTACTGTTCATTGCTCCACCATGGCCTGGAATGCCTCACTGAATAGAGTCTGTGTATAAATATACTGGGGTGAAGTGCCATCGCTTCGTGTGGCAAGCTACGAGGCCCTCAGATCAGGGGAGGAAGCAGGGAGGAAGACAAGGCGCATCTTGATGCTGCCTACACTGCCTTGGTTATGCATTTGTCTGAGGAAGTCGTGAACAATGTCATGATGGTCTCGACTCTCGACCGTGATTCCAGATCTATGATCGATGAGCGCTTGCCGAGCGCCAACGAACAGGGGTGGGAGTTTGAACCTGTGGAAAATTTTTCGAGGTCGACCTAAGTTAACTCAGCCTAAAGGCCTCGTAAAACTATAAATAGTAATCGTAATCAGCGTGAAGACCATTATCATCAATTACATGTCTGAGGCAATCAAGAACTTCAGTGTATTACAAGGAGTTCTTTATGTTGAGCAGGCATGGTACGAACAGTACACTAAAAGCAGAGTGGCAACTCCATACTTACCTGTGGATAAGGGTAGCTTGATAAGAGCTTGTTAGAGGGCTTGTTGAGCGATGAAAGTAAGTATAAAACTTGTTATTAGAGGGCCATCTACGAGTCCCTTTTATACCTGAGAGGGAGAGTAAATACATGTGATACAGGGGTTACTCATGTAACTATGTATGACTACTGTGGCAATGTATTTACCTACTTATGATAGGTCAATGATGGTAATTACTTATTGTACTTACTAGTATCTATTGACTACATACTTCTATTGTTTGACATAGAAGGTTGATGGCTGCATGTAAATGCGCCAGTTCAACACTCCCCCTTGCTAAGCTGCACCATAGTGCGTGTAGGCATAGATTGGCGCTAATAAGCAGCCATGACTGAATACAACTTGAATGATGAGTTTTGAGGATGCGTATAACACCTCAAACTCTGCTGACTGAGATGACAATTTCAACTCATATAGAATTGAAGTCCAAGTTGATTTCTGAAATTTTCGAACTTTACTCGTCCAAGGTTCTTTGTAAATAAATCTGCAGGATTATCATTTCCATCAATGAAGTAGGTCCAGACCCATCCTTTACTAATGCATTCTCGAATAAAATGATATCGAATGTCAATGTGTTTCGATTGTTTTTCTGTGACAGCATTTGATGCAATAAATATAGATCCTTGATTATCTCCGCAGATTGGTATAGTGCCAACAGGATGTTCAATCTCTTTGAGAAGTGTACAGATCCAGATGACTTGACGACTACAGTCACTAAGAGCCATATACTCAGCTTCTGTCAAGGAGAGAGCAACAGTATTTTGTACCCTAGACATCCAGCTGAAAATACCTTTGGCCATTTCTAAGAAATAGCCAGTCTGAGAACGACAAGTGTTCGGATCTGACGCCCAGTCAGAGTCTGTGTATGCAATAAGACCTCCTGCCCCTGATCCATCATATACAAGAGCATAATTTTTTGTACCAACTAGATATCGGCAGATATATTTTGCTTTGTTTAAGTGTTCCAATGTAGGGTTTGCTGCAAATTGCACAAGTTTTGTAACTGCAAAGGCAATGTCAGGGCGAGTGCCTAACATTATATAAAGAAGAGAACCAATGACTTGTTGGTACTCTTGACGGAGAACAGGATTAACTGTTTTTGACATGTTGGGTTCAGGTTGGTAACCTGCAGGTAGAGGTGTCGCAGAAGCTTTCGCATTTTGCATTTGACATCGCTCTAAGACTTTGTTGAGATAGGCGCACTGATCTAAATAGATCTTGCGGCCTTTCCTGATGATGTTCATCCAAAGAAATTCTTTGGGATCACCAAGATCCTGGCATTCCCATTTCTTCATGAATTTATCTTTGAGTTGTTGTACGAGTTTTTGGTCTTTTCCACAGAATAGAGCATTATCAACATACACGACAGCAATGACAATTATGTCTTCTTCTCCTCTTGTAATCCTATAGACAAAGATTCCGGCATCAGAATGGATTTGTTTGAAACCCATTTCTTCCATGGACTTATCAAGGGTTTGCCACCACGCGAGGCCTGCTTGTTTGAGTCTATAAAGAGCACAAAGTAGCCGAACAACTTTGTGTTCTTGTCCTTTTACTTTAAAGGCTTCTGGTTGTTCCATATAGATTTCTTCATTGAGTAAGCCATATAGATAGGTGGGTCGGATGTCGACACCTAATATGACCCAATTTTTAAGTACAGCTAATGCGAAGACTAAGCGTACTGTTTTGAATTGAACAACTGATGAGAAGACTTGATCAAAATCTAGTCACTCTATTTGTGAAAAACCTTTGGTGACGAGTCTCGCCTTTTTGCGACTGTCAGATTTGACGTCAAAGATCCATCAGTTTTTAATTGTATTTTAAAGGAAATTTACAAAAATCTAATCATTGCCGTGAGTTACTTCTTGAATTTCTTTACTCTCCATCTCTCATAATCATCGCGCAGGACCCCAGGGCTGTCCACTGCACTAACTCATCACAAATATACCTTTGCGCAGGACCCCAGGGCTGTCCACTGCTCATTTCGTGACTATCCCTATCACCGTCTCCGTTGTTCCAATACTTCCTTTGTTTCTGATTCTTTTCTGCGTCTTAATTTATCAACAATTTATTTCCATAGTAGTTTCTTTGTTTCGTATGTTCCGATTATATATACTTATACCCCGAGAGACTCGTTTCCCATTAATCCTCATATCTTCATATTCCCTCACGAGTCTCTCAAGTACGTTACATATCTTTTCATCATATCTTCATCTTTCACTCACGAGTATACCAGTCTCCATTAGCGGCACACTAGTTTCGAGCTACCCACCCTCCACTCCCTTTTTAACTTTAGTTACATCATGTTTGTAGGCGCTGCCGAGCATCGATACATCGAAATATACCCAGGGGAGTCGCTGTTTCAGGGCTCCCTGTGATTCGCCTATTCACTCTCTTCTGAAATTCTCCTCAGACGACACTGCAAGATGATTAGTGACCTTTCTATCCTTAGGTCTGTCTACAAGTTGAAAAGTTCCACGTTTGTGAAGTGCCTCAAGTTCTTCACAACATGCAGCTTTCCATTCCTCTTGCTCTGTTATAGGTAAGCGAGCTATATCTTTGAATGTCTAATCACGAATATTTTGGACATTTGGTCGATTTTCCTCATATCCGGGAGTAACCATCTGCATTAGCAAGAAGTTTATAAATTTAACCCCCCTTCCTGGCATAGTTTTGCCATTTCTTCTTCTTCTTCTGGAGGTTGCAGTGCAGAGTCATCGCCCTTGGTTTGCTGCTCCTCTTCAGGTGCGCTACTGGGTATAGAACTAGGTCCGGGAACCTGTAATTCTTCTTCTAGACATTGTTGTTCTTCTTGCCAACGTCTTTTCTCTGCTTCAGCTTTTGCTTTTGCTCTCCCATCAGAAGTGACTTGTCTTTGTAAACTGAAGTCGATTTCACCTGGGCATTTACCACCCAAATGTTCTGGTGCCTTACCATGACATTGACTATGTCTTGGTTCCATTCTAGGAGGCGTTCTCCACTCTACTCTCAGAGGCCTTGGAGGTGTTTGAGGAGGCTCAGGTGGTGTTTGAGGTTCCTCAGGCTCTGAAGGCTCTCCACCCAGAGATAGGGGCAGCGGACTCTGATCTCTATTGTTGTCACGATTTTGAGCAGGTCTCCTTTGAGAAGGTTCGTGAGGAGGACAATGATTGAAGTCTTCATCATCATCGTCAGGAATAATTGGTTGTGAAAGAATGTTCTTGTTAGAGTTATTTTGTTTATCGTCATGAGACGATTGGATAGGGAGTTCTTTAGAACTGCGTGTTTGCGTCTTGCATCAAGGAAATAGAGTTTCCTCAAAAATGCCTTGAGAAGATGTGAATTCCCTATTGCTAGAACGCATAAAGAGATTGCCATGTTCTCCTGGAGCTACACCAAGATATACCATGAGTTCTGAATGTGAAGAGAGCTTATTGTTCCGGACTTCGTCTGGTACAAATACATAAGCTCCATAGCCAAAAACTCTTAAGTGATCAATGCGTGCCTTCTCCTTTTCCAATTTCTCAAATGGTATTATTCATTTGTGTCGACATAAAGGTGTGCATCAATAGATGTGTAGGGCGTGGCATACAGCATATTCCCAGTAGGAGTCTGGTAAGCAAGCATGTTTCAGCATTGCCAATGCTTTATCCATAATTGTGCGTATAAAACGCTCAGCACGACCATTCTGTTCATGTGTGTATGGTGTGCTGTGAAGGATTTTTATTCCCTTTTCAAGTAACATTTCTCGATATGTTCCTTTGATAAATTCTCCTCCCATGTCTGACATCCATTGTTCAACTGTGGTATGGTATTGATTTGCTACCATAGCAAGAAATTTGATGCATAGCGGTTAATGGTTGTTTTTTGTCTTTCAAGAACCATATCCAGGCATCAGAGGTACAATCATCAAAGAAGACGATTACATATTTGTATCTGTGGTATGAGAGAATGGGGAATTCCTTCAGATCAGCATGAATAATCTGAAAAGGACATTTAGCATGTTGTTGGTTTGGAAAAAATGATGAGAAGAAGGCAAGGCGTACCTTCTTTGTGCTGGAGAGCACTCTTTTTCGACAGGGAGGGAGTCATTGAGGGAGAAATCGTTGGTGAGGAAGCGCATGAGATGGGTATTTGATGGGTATTCTTACTTTACGCGTCCTTGGAACCCAATGCGGTGTAGTACAATTTCGTCTCCTTGAAAGACGGTTTGGAGGGCTTTGCTTGAGCTGTTGGAGAGCGGGGGGGTGGGTAGAGGTGGAGGGAGACATCGAAGTCAACGTGGATGTCAATACACTGGTGACGTGGCCTTCTTCCATTCCCCTCGCCCTCAACCTCAGTCTCCGTCCCTCTTCTCAATCAATTTCGCCTTTTTCTTCCTAATTCTCAAAGGTGATCATAGCCTGGGAGTCTGAGACCAGCACGCCTGCTACTGCCAATGCCGTATCCGTTAGTGCGAGAAGAATGCATAGGGGATGCGTCTGGATGAGAAGAAGGGGAGGAAGGCCACTCAGAGGGCATCATTCACGCAGGAAGGGATTCGCCTTTGCTGTTATTCGCGTTGGCATAGCATTGGGAGGAAGAGGTAGTAACCGCGTGTATGTAATCGTAGACATGGTGGCTGTGCAAGTTCGTCACTGACGGGAGTGGCGGTCAAAAGCACGCCTGAATACACCTTAGACCACCCAGTCTCACGTCACAAGCCCAGATCCTGGAAACGCATTCAAGTTGCCAAAAAGTCCGGTTGGGGCGTGCTAGCTCTGAGTACATTTCACTACATGCTTAAGCAAACTTCTACGCAGGAAACCTCTAGAAAGCGAGTCTTAGCGCAACGATTTGTAACGTGTGAGAAGGGCTCATTTGGGACTTACTATAGCAATAAATGAGGCACTTACTCATGCAGGTGGTAATACTGTTGTAAATAAGATTTTATTGATAGTTTGACATACTTAACAAAGTAAAGTACTACGTTGTAGAGAATTTACTTTGGTTTGTTTGATTTTACTAACCATGAAACTTCAAAAGAGTAAGTATAGAATGACTGGACAGAGCTATATACAGCAATACTACATGCTATCACAGAGAATTCTGGTTTAAAAAAAGATACAGATTTACTGAGCAACTGCGGCGAGACTCTCCATTTTTTTCAGGGCTCTTTCACACATCTCTACCCGTTCTCGCAGCTCTCCATGAGACGCAAAAAGATCCCTAGCTTCCTGAAACTTCTTTCTAGCCTCAGTAAACTCGCCCATGTCTTTGAAAAGCAAGCCAAATTCATAAAGACACCATCCCATATAATAATGATCTGTAGACTGAAGCTGAGAGTAAGATCCCAATGCATCCATGAAGGCTTGTTTTGCTAGCTCATATTGACCCATTTCTCTGTATATTATCCCTGATTTGTCCAAACAGCGACCCATCTCATGAACATCATTTATAGTGGAATAAATTGCATATGCTTCATGGATTAATGACAGAGCCTCATCCAAGTGATTCTGCTTTTCTAGTGTATCTCCCAGAACTTGCAGGCATTCTGCAGTACCTCTCTGATCTCCTATGCTCTGGTACACAATCATGGCTTCAGACAATGTTTCTCTTGCCTCATTATATTTGGATTGCTGCCTGTAAATATCCCCGAGGTTCCACAGACAGTATGCAGTACCCACTTGGCCTCCTATGCTCTGGCACAGAACTTTGGCTTCTGACAATGTTTCTGTTGCCTCACTATATTTGCCTTGCATCCTGTAAATGTTCCCCTGGCTCTGCAAGCAGTCTGCAGTACCTCCCTGACTTCCCATGCTCTGGTACAGAACTCTGGCCTCTAAAAGTGTTTCCATCGCCTCATTATATTTGCTTTGCATCATGTAAATGTTCCCCTGGCTTTGCAAGCAGTTTGCAGTACCAATCTGATTCCCTATGCTCTGAAACAGAACTCTGGCTTCGGACAGTGCCGCCGTTGCCTCATTATATTTGTGTTGCATCCGGTAGACGTCACCCAGACTCCATAAACAATCTGCAATCCTCATCTCGCTGTGTATCTGTTCGAAGCGAGATTTGGCTTCTGCCAGTATTGCTATTGCCTCATTATATTGACTTTGGATTCTGTGAATGTTACCCATCAGCCGCAGACAATTGGCTGCCCCATATTCATTGTTAATGTTTTGAAACTTGACTCTAGCTTCTGTCAAAAACTTTGCAGCATTACTGTACTGGTCAACACGGTAATATTTATCTCCCAATGTTTGAAGACAGAGTGCAGCCTTTTCTTGTCCCCCTTGTCCTTGATATTGTGAAAATGTTTTAAAGAGATTCAAAGTATGTAACTCCAAAATTTCCCCTGGGTTCAAATTGCTTGATATCATTTCTGTGATTCCAACATAAAATATCTCAATCTGGTTACAGAAGAAGTCCGAGATACTATATCTTCCTAACATGTACTCTCTGACGGGTGCTAGCATCATGAGTGCTTCACTTTTCTCAAGCACAAGTGAGCAATCAAGCAATTGGAAGACTTTGATTTCTGGCTCAGGAACATCAGGCAACATTTTGCTCAGTGTTTGGTTCCAGTTTGGTACACCATTGGGTAGATATGACAATGCTCCTAAGAGATCCTTTGCTGCCGGATCAAGTAGTCTGACAGATAATTCTATGGAAAACTCCACATTTGTCAGTTTTCCAGGCTGTGCTCCAGACTCTGAGAGTATTTTAGTCTTTAACTCATTCCATCTCCTGAGCAAATTCTCCAGACTAATCTTTTTCGCAAGGTGGGCTATGAGCCGGATTGCCAGAGGAACACAGTCCAACTGTTCATTCAGATGATCAATTTTTCCAGAATTATCCTCTGTTTTGATCTTTCTGGAGACCTGATAGAATGCTTCTCTGGCAGCTTCCATGGATAATGTTGGTATCTGAGATTCTCCAAGTATCTGCCATGCAATGTCTCCTGGCCCTTCCATCCTTCTCATGGTGACAATGAGAGTAACAGAGCTGAAATCAGCAATCTTTTCAATAAAATGCTTGACATCTGTTCTTGCATCCTTGTAATTCCAAGGAGTTTCAAAATTATCAAGGATAAAAAGAAGAGGGTTATGATTGATTTGCAGATAATCATATAAGATGTCATGCTGGCTTTTTCCTTCCTGCATCTTTAGCCCTAATACTTGAATCAGGCCTTGGATGAGACCATTTTGATCCTCCAGAATGTCACAAGGCAAGAAATGGAACCTCGGAAACTTGGCCTGAACTTTTGGCTGATTGCTGATGACAAGTGCGAGGGATGTTTTTCCAATTCCTCCAGGTCCAAGAATTGCCAAGTGGTGTTGGCCTCTTCTGCAGAGAATTTCAACTCCTTCATTGACAAGATCATCCCTTCCCGTGAAAATCTTGGGTGGTGGAGGCGTTGCAAAGTGGATATCACTGTTAGAAAGTCTCATGAACAGTGTCTTTACTGAAGAGATACAAATAGCTTACTCATATGTAGTTTTCTGTGTTGATGGACAGATTATCAGCTTTAAAAGGGCAAATCAGATTCCAAATTTGAAAGGCGCACCTTCTTCGAAGTGGTTGCAGAATCAGATGCACCTACTATTGATCCAGTTCAGCTTCAATCTCTATGGCGGATTTAAATGTTTACCTATTGCATAGTTGTTCATTACTGAATTATGGAACTGAAATCCTTTCGCATCACGAAACAAATCAACTTTTGGGATATTCTGTTGTTGGCCAGGACTGCTGGACCCTTTGGGAGTATGTATGCTTGCTCCTGTGATCTGTCCTTTCTTCCGATCATCACTTTCACCAGAATCAAGTGACACATTGAACATGGCACTATTATTTGCCTGGTCACCATCTAACTCATCCAAAATCATTGCATCTTCGTTACTTGCTTGATCTTCTCTGCTTGAAAGCTCTGCAACGAAATCAAGATGACTTGGGCTTCTTCTCTCCACAAATCTCTTCCTATCTCTGACCCTCCTATATTTGTATTGATGAGTTTCAAAGGCTGAACTTCTCTGATCTCTGAATACATAACTCCAGTAGCCTGCAAAGCTACTGAAACCTTCAGCAGGTTCGAGCCGGCCAATTGTCAAGCTGGGAATAGTGATTTCATCCCCTTCCTCAACTCCGGGATCTGGTATATTGCTGAGGTTTCTTCGAGACATTTCTGTAGGGATTTATTCAGTAAATATACGCTCAATAGAGAAAAGAAGGACACCTACATGTTTAGGAACTAGGTATAGCTGTAAAGTGTCGAAGTGTCAGTGATAGTGATATGATGGAGCGTAGCGCTCAGAAGAAACGAAAAGTATCTGATGCACACGACTGGTCGATGTAGCCTAGCGCAAGAACAAACGCGTAAACGTAAAAAGAATAAAAGGCACATACCGGAATGTAAGGAGGTAAGTGTCAAAGCGGTGTGATAGAGTGTAGCGCGCAGAAACGAAAAGTGTCTGATACACGTGACTCGTTAATGTAGCCCTGCGCAAGAACAAAACTTTACAAGTACACACAAGAACGGAAATAGATCGTACTTTCTTATGCCATGGCAATTGTATTACGCGTTTCCACGACGCCGAAACTCGAGACGTAAGTAGAGCCTTGATAGAATTGACCAGGCCTCGCAACGAGGTTTCAGTTACCTAATACCCAGGAAGACCAAGGAAAGTTCTCCTAGAGGCTCGAAGTGGCTCGAACCCTGTCTGAACTCGAAAATAGAGCACTCGTCACCACGCATATTTAGAGGCGTGTCCCTAGGCCGAGCTTTACTCGCTCAGGGAACTCAACGAGGAACCGTGACTCAGGATAGTTCATAGAAAGACATAGAATTTGTATTCACAGTAAGACCACACCCGGCATCCGAGGAACATTTCTACCGTATACGAGGAATAAGTCACAGACCACATTCCAATATAACAATGTGCCTGAGACAGCTCCGCTCATCTACTATGTCCTGAATATTCAAGCTCTCCAAGCCCAACTTATTGATCTGCACAAATTCCACGCAGTCAGCTTTTACTGCTACGAGTCGTGACCTCCGTGTATTACCATAAACTTGCCCTCGCCTATTCACCAAAGATGCTAGATAGAGAACTTGGCCTGGACTTTTGGAAGCCCTCTATAAACAGGTATCAGATATATTAGCCTCGTTGAAGTGGACATTAGGTATGTTTTGTGATTCCCTGTTTCTCACCTCCCAAGATAGTACTGCTGAAAGAAGTCAAACGAACTGATGTATATAGGAAGAAAGACAAGCAGATTCTGATACGTGAAAAGATGCGCCATGCAAATTAATTTGCAGTGTGTCAAAGATGCCGAGACAACTATGCCAGTCAATCGTGGACAATACTATTTCCCGAACTTCTTGATCATTTTCCGCAATTTCCGAACTCTTGAGGCTATTTTTGACTGGGGTAAAGTGCCATTGCTTCGCGTGGCAAGCTACGAGGCCCTCAGATTGATGGAGGAAGCAAGGAGGAAGACAAGGCGCACCCTGATGCTGCCTACGCTGCCTTGGCTATGCGTTTGTCCGAGGAAGCCGTGAACGACGTCATGATGGTCTCAGATCGATGAGCGCTTGCCGAGCGCCAATGAACAGGGGTGGGAGTTTGAACCCGTGGAAAAGTTTTCGAGGTCGACCTAAGTTAACTCAGCCTAAAGGCCTCGTAATGAGGACGCCATTGGGGGGAAAAAACGAGAGGGAGAGGAGGCAAGTGGGGTTGATGGATTGGGGATGCAACCCACTGAAGCAGTGACTAGAACTCAGCATATTGAACACAGCCTCAACAGTGAGTCCAAGATAGTTAGACAAGGCAGCTAACCACAAAGCTGCAACAACAATGTCTGCAAAGCGAAGAGCAGATGAGCCAGTGCTCGTATCTGAATAGTAGAAGTGACAATAGTAGTCTTGAGGGGTACCACCAGTTCAACCATGGCAAGAAGGTCTGACATTGGCAGGTTGAGGGAGTGCCAAAAGGCAGGTGTGACACAGTTAGTGGGGAAGCCAGCGTTAAGCCAAGCTTGGGCAGGGTGACCATTAACAGTCAACATAGATGGAGGGTGGAGTGGAGTCAACAGTGGACACAGGAGTATAAGAGTTATGTAAGTGAGGTGATTGGTAAGAATCATGTGATGTAATGCAGGAGGAAAATCAGTCCCTACAAACCCTTATACTAAAGTATTGGGAATTCTCTATTCTACATTTACTTCGTCATAGAATATTACTTTCCACTGGGTGCAAACACTTGTAATTCCTTGGATATACAGAGGAATTACATAAGACTTACACTGGTACACTCAATATGTAAGTCCACTTGACTTACTGAAGTATTACCAGAGACCAAGAAAAATAGAACAATTATATAAAACCATTGTAAGGCATGAAGTCTCACAGTGGTCCTTGGTAATACTTCAGTAAGTCAAGTGGACTTACATATTGAGTGTACCAGTGTAAGTCTTGTGTAATTCCTCTGTATATCCAAGGAATTACAAGTGTTTGCACCCAGTGTTCAGATCTCTGACATAGAAAACTCTTTTTCATCATTCCACCAGACATACTGTCATAGTGGGCATGATGGACAGGGAATTTATCCTGCGAATATTGGGATAAATTTTCCAATGTCTGGTTTGTCACTCAGAACTTTATCTGGCACCCAATGCTGTGCTAAGCCATAGCACATTGGATAGTGAGTGGCAAGCCAGGTGAGTTGTGACTTCCACCATAGGAGGTCATTTCTAATGGTGGACGAGATCTTGTGTCTGATGAACAGCTTTGCGTGGTCTCTGTGAAGGGAGGTGAGGTAAGCTCTTCCTTGGGGTGCAACAAGGGTGACGTGGTGCAGGGTGCCAACTAAAGAGTCTGCCTTCTGTTTGGTGTGGAACTCTGAGTCCAAGAACAAGGCGATTTTTTCAGATTCTGGTAGTTCAACTGTCTTGTTCTTGAGATTCCAAAGGAAGCTGATGTAGAGGAAGAAGATGGCAAATGGTATGAACTTGGATTTTTCCCATGGCCAGCCTAAGTGTTTGGCAATATCCCATACCAGAGACTTGTCGTAAGAGAAACCAGTGGTACTGTCCAGTTGTAACTTGGGGTATTGGAAGAAAATGAAATTGTCCACCCATTTTATGAGTGCATTGACACTCTTGCTTAGGAGGATGTGCACCATGGCATCTGCTATGAGTCCCCAGATCCCAGGAGATGAGGCTGTTCCAAAGGTGAGGCACTGGTCAAGGTAGACTAGACCATTGAGCATCAAGGCAACAAAACAGCATGTGTCTGAATGGATAGGAATGTTTCTGAAGGCAGCGTCAATGTCAAAGACAGCTGCTTGTGTGCCTGGAGGAGCATCTGTGACTAGGAGGTAGCATTGGGAAAAGGTACACCACTGGCATTGGAAATCGTTGATATGCCATACAAAATCACTGTATACATACTTAGATTGTGGTCCATAATATCAGTTTTGATGGTCTTTTAAAGGAATAAGAGGACTAGGGTGAGCCCTGAACTGCTAGTTAAGACCTAAAAGGACTAGAGAACAACAGTACAATAATATTAAGGGCTTATGGATGGAGAAACAACTCATTCTAAGTACTATGATAGATATGTATGAGATGGAGTTATGATAGCAGACCCACCGAATAATAAAGATAGCCTACAAAGGTTTTCGAATCCTATTATAACAACTAGTACAGCTAGTGTGATCCAAAGGGACAGTGAAGTGTGAGATAGCCCCTATTCATGGGCATAGGAATGCATAAGCAGCACAATCCTCAGCTGAAAGGTCGATTGGAGAAGACAGCACTAAGATCAGACATGTGGACAAGCACACTAGGTCTAGATCTGGGTATCGGCAAATCCCGTAGTACTAAGACAGCTTCAAAGGAGTCTTAAGTATCTGTAAAAGGTACATGTGGATAAGAGTAGGACAAAGTATATATGTACAGGATCCCAGAGAGTTCAGCTATCCATCGGTACAGAGGGGATAGTGAATGGACGTCTCTACACAGAGATATATGGGACAGAAGCAGTAAGTTGCAGTACATCTGAACAATCAGAATACAACCCAAACAGGTAACAGTATTTCCAGATAAGGATAAATCTGTCAGTAAGCGTCTAGCTAGGCATTGAAAGTGTTGAAGGATGAATAAGTATGCAAATGGGACTGCAGAAGAGCTGGACTCATATGTAGGACTAAGTAGTAGACTGTTGGCAATGCAAGATCAGAGCCAAAGGGAAAGGAAAACCGAGCGGAACAAAGAAACTACGAGAAAATCCTATGCCCCTAGTGTAAGGGCGTGTATGAGGGACCTAGCAGTCATAAGTGGAGTGTTCTGAGTGATAGATGCAATGCTCGCTAACCAGGATGGTACACGAAACACCAGATGGCTTACAAAGGGGACTGAAGAAAGTTCCTATGAATATTTAGATAATATTGAACAGTTTCTGTATACCCTAATAAGCAAGTCTTTACTTATCAGGAAATAGGTAGGACTCGCTAACAGAATTTTCGATTTGTTTTGTATTTTCTCTATGTACCTTTTAGTGGACATCAAAAAGAAATAAGTAACTGTATAGTTGTAGCTGTGAGTAGTATAAAAGGACCAGATATTATGAGTAGCTACCCAAGCCATGTACTGTAGAGTATCAGATCTCACTAGCAATAGTAGAGGACATGAAACATGGACTAAAGCTTCTAAACAAACTTAACTGCACATTGTGTTGGATATAATAGACTTTAAATTGAACATTTTGTGGTTATAACTGTGATCTTTGTGTTGACCTTTGGTCTATTGAGTGTCAAGAGTGTTTTGATTTTAAGGCAACTGTGGCCTACAAGTGTTTGATTTGGGACTCATTGATCCCCTTGGTGTTAAACTTGTGTTTATTGTGTTGCGTGCTAAGCACTAACTCCATTGAAAAACCCTGATCAAAAGTACTTATAGTACAAATAAACTGGGATTTTGAGTACTCTGACTACTTGGAACACTTGTCGCATTTACATTTATATAAGGGTTTGTGTTTGGGTGTAGTTCCTAGCACTTAATTACAAAAACCACCTATTATACTGGAGCTGGGCACCACGAGGGTGTTCCATTTCTCAGTTTAACTTACTACTATAAGCACACTCGAGCTAATGCTCACAATCAAAAGCTGTTGGAGCTCAGAGGTCTTGAAAAAGACAATCAGTTACTCTGTGCAAGCAAATACTGGAAGCCTGATACAGATCCTTCCAGTAGAAAACCCCCTAAGCAGAGCAACATTCAAGTTTCATCATCAGCGTCTAGTTCCACTAGGCCAATCAAATCAAATGTGTCCGCTGCTTACAATCCATACCCTACAAAACCTCTGGCAAGAGAAAAGGCAAGAGAATTGACCAGAAAGGCAGTTGGAAAGAAGCCAAAGGATAAACCCCAGAAACCTAGTTTAATGGGAACATTTGGACCTTTGGAAACTGCTAGCTACCTTCAAGAAACTCAATCCCCTCTCTCACCACTAGACAAAATCTATTTAGAGAATTTCTACACACCACTGACGAATATAAATACAATGGCAGAAGATATGAGAGTACAGACTAGTGTACCTGTCATGAATCGTTCCCCGCCTATTCATTTCCTTTCTATTCTTCTTCCTTTACTACCTATTTCCCACTTTAACCCCATAAACGTCAACCATTTCTCATCATCGTCCATAGTTACCATCTCTCTAGATCTATGACTCACATACTTATCTCCTCCTTTTCCTATCTCCACGGACATTCTCACTGTCAATCATTCCTTATGATCCAGTACCTTCATCTATCCATACTTAGCTCATTACTCTCTCGCCCTTGACATTTCCACATGATACCGTCTATTATTACTGATTCTTTCCCATCTGTTCATATTTTACTTATATACCTGTGATCCTTGTAACCTATTCCTTAGTTCGTTCACTTCGTCTCCGCTCCGTACTTTTACTACGCAGTGTAGAGCCTGGTCAGCCTACTTTCTCTCTATCTCTCTACCTCTCTATCTCTCTTGATCAATCTATTCTCTTGCAAACCGGTTCTCTCGTATTGTGTGACTTGGGTGGTTATTGAGTGTAATGACAACCTTGACACTTGAACGAACTCCCATACACCCACCTCACCAAATTGAGTCTTTCTTTTGACTACCTCGTCTATTGCTGTTTCTGAAAAACAAATCCTTTATTCACTCTGTCTACCCCACTCCCCCGAATTCGTATCGAACCCCCTGTAACTCCTCGTGACTACGAACGGATCCCATTTCCCCTTCCCCGCTACCTCTTACATTCCGAATACCTGGTCTCTCACGGAAGAAAAATACAAGCGAATCCTTGGAGCTTCGACCGACACTTTGTTTGCACAAGACGCTGGGTGTGGAAACTCATCTCAGGTGACGTGGTCCTCTCGACATTTTCATACATAACAGTGAAAGAAGACTACGATACAGGAGAAACTGTGGTTCAGATTAAAGGACCCCTATTCCTCAGAGAACACGTCAACTATTCTCCATCATCACCCTTCCCCGAATATGGTCTAGCATCCTCCTTTGTCCTAGGACCCAACTACCTTTCTTAAAAGGAATTGGTGTATGACTGATCGATGATCCACATCTGCAGACCCGAACCTCCAGTGTGCCAACCGACCACACGTATTCCATCCCACGTCAAACCAAGACGCCTGCTATATCCCTGAAAACGGTGATGATCCTTGGGTTCTGTGCACCTCACAACCGTGTCTAAACAGATACAATACTCAACGACTCACTGACGTAGAACTCCCGAGCTGGTTACACGTTATAACCCAGCTCCAAGAACTCCCAATTCAAAAGGCACATCGAAAACCTAAAACCAAATCACGCCAAGGAACCTCTACCAACCAACCTTCCGGATCTAACCCAGCACTGGAGATTCCTCTCAATAACCCATCAGAACCAGACAATCCCACTCCCCCACCTTCTTCGCCCACCATTCCATCCGCCGAAGGACCATCCGTAGTCCCTCGTCGCCCCCCTACACCTCCCTCTCCAGATCCATCAGACCCGAACGACTCAGTCATGGCTGATACACCTCCTATCGGGTCAAACAGAACTTCCGAACGAGGGAGAAAGCCAGACCCCTTCAATGGAGAACGTAGTGAGGCAAAACGATGGCTGGCCCTGTTCAATAATTATCTATGCATGAATAAAGGAAAGTACCCGACCGAGGAGAGTCAGGTTTCACTATTCCTGTCGTTCTTCACGGGAGAAAAAGGAGGAGATTGGGCAACGCAGAGATTGATAGAACGAGATGCAGATGAGGAAGACGAGGAATTGGCGAGTACACCAGGCCAATGGAGATGGATAACTTTGAAACAGATACGTGATAGATTCAAGAAGGATTTCAAAGCTGTCGCTTCGGAAGACGTGGTGAGAACAAAGATCAAGTTTGCTAGAATGAAGGGAACGGATATCAGCAGCTACAACAGCATCTTCGATACATATGGAGAAGAATCCGAGTTCGGAGAAGCAGCGTTGTTGGAATTCTATCAGGATGGGTTACCACCCAAACTTCGAGAAGCAGTTGGAAGAACTTATCCAAAATGGGATGACTTCGAGGAGTACAAGGAAAGAGCTGTGGAACTTCACTTGGAGTGGCTGAAGGAACGAGAAAGACAAGGACGCTGGAAGACTACTTCAACGCCAAAGAATACTCCAGGTCCATCTCAGGGAAGAACGGTAGCAAGCGTCAATGCGCTTATGGGACCAGGTGCTAACTCATCTTTCAATCTACTGCCTAAACTGACACCCGATGAAAGGGACCGACTTCGAAAAGCAGGAGCGTGCTTCGCATGTAGACAAACCGGACACATGAGCAACGAATGTCCGACATTCCCGAGGACGTCATCTCAGAACACTTCCCGAACCTTCCCTCCTCGTGCTATTCGAACAGCCAAAACCGCATCTCCGCCACCGGTAACGGTAGCTCAGGCATCCTCATCCAGAAACACGATCAAGGACATTTCCGACATGGTTAACAGGGTTAAAGGATTGGAAGGAGAAGAAAAGGAACAAGCAACCGTCTACTTAAAAGACGTCATGTCTAAATTGGATTTTTGAATCACTCCTCTGCTACGTCATCAGTAGGAGTAGAACAGTACACTGGACAGTTAAAGAACAATCGATATAGTGTGTTATACCCTTCTAGTGAGCGAGTCTTTCCTTCAGAAATAAAAATGTCAGCAATCACTCGTAACAGACAGATACCATCAATCACACTCAAAACTGAATTAATCGGCAAATTTACTGGCAGAAAAATCGACGCAAACACTCTAATAGACAGCGGTGCAGAAGGCATAATTATCAACGGCCAATTTGCACAAAAACATCAACTCACCCTTCTTCCTATCAAAAACCCGTTCCCAGTCCGAAACGTCGACGGCTCCGAAAACACCATGGGATGGGTAAGAGAATACACTATCCAAAATCTTCATATCTATTCCCGAGACGGCGTAGCGTACCACGAAGAAAAGGCCGAGTTCTACATAACGGACATCGGAGATCACGATATAATCCTCGGTACCGACTGGTTGGAAGAACATAATCCAGACATAGACTGGTCGGACTCACGGGTAGACATGACTAGATGCCCAGAAACATGCATCATGGCAAAACCTCCCGTTCTCCATTTAAAAACTAAACCCTCGAAACCCACAGTCGTCGATCCAAGAACCCATCACAAGGATTACCAAGTCAGATGGTTAGACCCAGTTGGACAATTCAAACCAGTTGCCCAACCAAAGATTGCAGGGCGACGCTGTCGAACTCCTATTCGATCCTTCCACCGAAGTTCAGAGGTAACGGCGATCTTTACTGAAGACGATTACAGAAGAGATACAATCCCAGAACGATGGGAACAGGACGTAATGGAGGAACTGTTGGGGAAAGAAGAAAGAATAGATGAAGAGACACCGGGGACACCAAACCTGAACATCCGCACGGGGTTCACAAAAGCACAAGAACTCGCAGAGGCAGCTCAGAAGGTCCAGGTTGATGTACCTCTTAAAGATAAGATTCCTTCGCAATATCATCAGTTCCTACGAGTCTTTGACAAACAAACCTCAGAACGATTACCGAAACGTGGCAAATGGGATCATGCTATCGAGTTAAAACCGGACTTTGAACCACGCCCCTGCAAAACGTACCCTTTATCCCCAAACGAACAGAAGGAACTCGATGAATTCATCAAGGAAAACTTAGAGAAAGGATATATAAGACCGTCGAAGTCTCCTATGGCAAGTCCCTTCTTCTTTGTAAAAAAGAAAGACGGAAAACTACGACCAGTACAGGACTATCATGCCCTGAACAAAGGGACCGTTAAAAACGAATACCCCCTACCACTTATATCGGAACTCATAGACAAACTAAAAGGGGTGCATATGTTCTCCAAAATCGACCTTAGATGGGGATACAACAATGTACGTATCAAGAAGGGAGATGAATGGAAAGCGGCATTTAAAACCAACCGCGGCCTCTTCGAACCAACGGTGATGTTTTTCGGTCTTATGAACTCTCCAGCTACATTCCAAGCGATGATGAACACTCTATTCAAGGACCTGATCGACTCCGGAAAAGTCGTCATCTATATGGACGATATTCTCATATTCACAGAATCAGTAGAAGAACATTGATACATGGTGAAACAAGTGTTGGCACGACTCCATGATAACGACTTATACGCTAAACCGGAAAAATACACCTTCGAGACCGATTCAGTGGAGTTCCTCGGCCTTATCGTTTCACACAACACATTGGCGATGGACCCAGTCAAGGTCGAGGGCGTGACCAAATGGCCAATCCCACGCAACGTCAAAGACGTACAGTCATTCCTCGGCTTCGGAAACTTTTACCGTCGTTTCATACGTGATTTCTCAAAAATCGCATGACCATTGTTCGATCTCACGAAAAAGGAGCACCCATGGGAATGGTCCGAGGAAGCTCAAACAGCTTTCCAAGCACTCAAAGATACGTTCACGACTTCACCAGTCCTTCTCATGCCAGATCATTCTAAACCATACCGAGTAGAAGTTGATGCGTCAGATTACGCTACGGGAGGTATCCTGCAACAACAAGGACCAGACGGTAAATGGCATCCAGTAGCCTACCTGTCAAAAGACTTATCCAAAACGGAACGGAATTACGACATTCACGATAAAGAACTACTAGCAATCATACGTGGACTTGAAGCCTGGCGACACTATCTGGAAGGTGGACCACATACCATCGAAATCTTGACCGATCACGACAACCTTAGATACTTCACCACTGCCCAGAAACTCAGTCGACGACAAGCAAGAATGGCCTTGTTTCTGACCAGATTCGACTTTACGCTCACGCACAAACCCGGGAACTTGAACCAAAGTGACCCACTCTCTCGGAGATCAGACCATAAAGAGGGGGTCGAAAACGACAACAAAGACAGGGTCTTACTTGACCCCAGATTCTTCAGAATTCGAGTGACATGGCCAGGAACGGTAACCGCAATAGGAGATGCAGAGTTGAAAAGACGGATCAAGGAATGTCCGAAAAAGGATACTGAAGTCATAAGTGCGTTACAAACCATCTTTAACAACGGACCACGCGCTTTGGCAAAAAATCTACAGGAATGGAACTACGAAGACGGAATCGTCTTGTTCAGAGGGAAGATCTACATCCCAAACGATCAACAACTCAGACGGGACATCGTTAAAATGCATCACGACAGCCTTACTGCAGGACACCCGGGACGATTCAAAACATACGAACTCGTCAGTAGAGAGTTCTGGTGGCCTGGTATGTCAGTATTCGTTTGTAACTATGTTGAAGGATGCGCTACCTGTCAGTTAACCAAGGCAAACAACCACCCGACGCATGTATCATTAATCCCGAACGAAATACCGGAACGACCCTTTGGTACCATTACAACCAACTTCATCACGGATCTGCCAGAATGTGACGGCTTCAATGCAATTCACATCACAGTCGACCGTTCAACAAAAACAGTTGTCATTTCCCCATGCAGAAAAGATATCGATAGCAACGGAACAATTGACCTATTGTTCGACAACACTTGGCGACGGTATGGCTTGTGGGATAAAATGATATCTGACCGCGGACCTCAATTCGCAAGCCAAGTAATGAGAGGGATCTACGCTAAGTTAGGTATCACTTCGGCACTCAGTACAGCTTATCATCCGCAGACAGATGGCGAGACAGAAAGGTTCAATCAAGAACTTGAACAATACCTTCGAACCTTCTGTAACTATCGTCAGGACGATTGGGTTAAATACCTACCTTACACCGAATTCTGTCACAATACCCGAATTCACTCAGCAACCGGGAAATCGCCGTTCGAACTACTCCATGGATATCTACCCCGACTCTTCCCTTCCATCAACCCAACTTCACACGTACCAAAAGTCGAAGAACGCCTCCAGAACTTAG
This sequence comes from Tetrapyrgos nigripes, assembly GCA_013368315.1. Classification (NCBI taxonomy): domain Eukaryota; kingdom Fungi; phylum Basidiomycota; class Agaricomycetes; order Agaricales; family Campanellaceae; genus Tetrapyrgos; species Tetrapyrgos nigripes. The sequence continues at coordinate 344,896 of JAACJM010000078.1, forward strand.
ATACTCTTCAAGAAGAACTAAAAGCAAGTCTGGCGACAGCGGCAGAACTGATGAAGGAACAAAACAAGGACTACATGAAGGAAGGGTGAAATTTAAAGTTGGAGACAAAGTGTTGCTAGATGGGAAGAATTTGAAGACAATGAGGCCGAAAGCTAAGTTGGCAAATCGTCGTCACGGACCATTCGAAATCACTGACGTTATCAGTGAAGTCAATTACCGACTCAAATTACCGAATGGTTGGCACATTCATCCAGTATTCCATGCTTCACTCCTATCGCCGTACAAAGAGACCGAAGCCCACGGAGTCAACTATCTGGGAGAACCAGCTGAGTTACTTCCCGAAGACAACGAATACGATGTGGAAGCAATTCTAGATTCAAAACCAACGAGAAACCGCCGGGGAGTACAATACCTTGTCAAATGGTTGGATTATGCTGACTCGGAAAATTCATGGGAACCAGCGTCAGGATTAACAAAGGTGAAGGAGATGATTGAAACCTTCCATCAACAACATCCAGATGCATATCGACCCAAGAACCTGATACGCCCTGGAACAACAGTGCGTTCACTAGGAATCGCCATGGAAGACATATGGCAAAGTACCCGTGTGCTTCAAGCAAAAGCACAACTCCGAGGAGAAACACTGTTACGGACCATTGGTATTCTATGCCCTCCTTCGCACCCCACTCAGCAATCGAACTCGAACTTTTGTCATCATTCATCAATCGCATTCCCTCGCTAACGGCGTCTACTGTCAAACCCGTCCCTGGATGTGCGTTCATATCGCACACCCAGCCAACAACTATAAAAGACCCCTTTCCACAACGGAGAACTACAGAACAACACTCATCTCTACCACTCAAACAACACTCACCCACACTCCCGCTACCGCAATGTCAACTACTTCCTCTATCGGCACCACCGTGAACGACACACAACCAACCAACAGGGGGCGCTGCACCTACGGGACGTGCTCAGGGCGTCGATGCTGACTTTCAAAACAGCACGCAGGACCTCACAACGGGTGTCAACGCTGCACATGGGGAGGAGAGGATGGACCGGGATGATGTAGATTAGGGAGAGGCCACCGGGCTCGATGTGTAGTGCAATGGACGTCCCTACGTGCGGAACACAAAGGGAACCTTGGATGGGGGGACGGCAGTATATGGGGGGCACATAGCACCATACAGTATGATACGAGCGACAATGGAGGGGGCTGGGGAACAGCAACCAACACGACAGAATGGGGGAACTTAGACTGGAACGATCCTAGGTGGGATATTACCAATTACACCACTGGATGGGACAAATACTGGCCAAGTCAGGGAGACGTGGACAGGCGACTTCGCAAACAATGGGCGGAGCACTGGAGGACTAACTTGCCGAGCTCCGGTGAAAGCTCGTCCTAAAGAGGGGGTAATGTCATGAATCGTTCCCCGCCTATTCATTTCCTTTCTATTCTTCTTCCTTTACTACCTATTTCCCACTTTAACCCCATAAACGTCAACCATTTCTCATCATCGTCCATAGTTACCATCTCTCTAGATCTATGACTCACATACTTATCTCCTCCTTTTCCTATCTCCATGGACATTCTCACTGTCAATCATTCCTTATGATCCAGTACCTTCATCTATCCATACTTAGCTCATTACTCTCTCGCCCTTGACATTTCCACATGATACTGTCTATTATTACTGATTCTTTCCCATCTGTTCATATTTTACTTATATACCTGTGATCCTTGTAACCTATTCCTTAGTTCGTTCACTTCGTCTCCGCTCCATACTTTTACTACGCAGTGTAGAGCCTGGTCAGCCTACTTTCTCTCTATCTCTCTACCTCTCTATCTCTCTTGATCAATCTATTCTCTTGCAAACCGGTTCTCTCGTATTGTGTGACTTGGGTGGTTATTGAGTGTAACGACAACCTTGACAGTACCTGGTCTAAAAGTGTCACCTAAAAGGATGAACTACCAAAACCCAAAAAGACAGCACCTTCCTTTGGCAAAGAAGAGCCAGAATTGCTCGAAAGGTACTTTGATGACAACAACATCAATCTTGATGAAGCAAAGATCCTCCTAGCAATGAAGTACATGGAGTATCAGACTCAGATGTGTCATAAAGAAGATGCAACGGGTTGTGGGTCTGATTGGGAAACTTTCAAAGGCAAGCTAAGGGATTGTTATCTGAAATCTGTAGCTGGCAAATTCGGAAGCACAGATCGACTCAAAGAGATCTGCTCTAAGTACACTGGAATCGTTGTATGACAGCGGGAGCACCTTTATGCATATGTCAGGGAATTTAAGCTCGAGATCAAGAAGCTTATGCCTAAAGATGGATTCCATATCATATTGAACAAGGAGGCAGTTTCCTACTTTGTTAGCACATGAGACAAAAGCTTGAGGACAGCGTTGGTGCTCTTTCTTCCAAGGATAGAAGAAGGTGATAAAAAGAGGATTATGGAAGATCCTTTCCCATTGGAAATATTCATCCTATTGGAGTTAGGTTATCTTAGTGAATAATCTTAGCGAGAGTCACAAAGTGGGGGTAAGAGGCATGCGAACGTATCTCGCTTAACTCTCAAGTATATATCATTAATCAGAGTAGTATAATAATATAAATAGTCTAAGTATATCCGTATGATCATTTGACCATATGTCTGCAGTACCTGATTGATGCTGTATGCATAGTAAACTTAGTAACTTGATCGTTATCATTTAATTCCAACACTCCCCTTCAAGCGGATATCCCTAGTAATCAGGAGAAACACTTGATCTTATCAGCGGAGAGAGCTTTCGTAAGTATATCCACATGTTTAACTCATATGTATTGTTGATATATCCGATCAGTAAGGAAGTTTTTACGGATATTGAAATGCTTAGTTCTCTGAGTATGTTGTTCTTCAGGAGCACGTATAATTGCCAAAGTAGATGCACTATCTGAGTTGATAAGTACTGGCTCCTGTTTGGCATTTAGAATTTCTTCTATAAAACCTTTCAAATAAATAGCTTCTTGTGAGGCATGTGCAAGTGCGCATAGTTCAGCCTCAGTAACTGATAAAGTTACCAGTGTGCCTCGCTTACTTGACCAAGAAATAAGCGATTCAGCAAATTTGAATGCATAGCCCATGATTGCTTTATTGCCATATGTGGACATACCATCAGAGTTGGCAAATCCATAAGTAGAAGTAATAGTAGGGCTCCCTAGGTTGAGCCAGTAATCACAAGTTCCTTTTAGATAAAGATAGCATTGTTTAGCTGCAGCGTAATGCTCTTCACCTGGATCATTAAGGTATCTTGCTAGTTGACCAGTACAATATGCAATGTCTGGCCTAGTGCAGTCAGCGACATATCGTAAACCACCCGACTAGTGACATATAGTGTTTAATAGCAGCGGCGTCCCATTGCGGTTCACTCCCAGGTCTAGGGCTAAGATTTTGCCTGGTAGCATAGGTGTACGGCGTGCATGTAATTGGTCAAAAATTGTATCGTTTGAGAATATTCTCAATGTAATGTTTCTGACGGAGTTTAATAGTACGATTATTCTATCTCGTTGAATTTCCATACCGAGAATCCAGTGGATTTCTCCACCGTCAGTGACTTGGACGTGTCCACTAAGTTGCAGTAACGAAAGCTTGTGCAGTAAGCTTTGTTGATAGTACATAAAGTAATGTCATCGACGTGACAAGATAGTATTAAAATGAGTTTATTCTCATGATATCGGTAGAATACCGCATTATTGTAAGTAGACTTCTTAAGTCCTAGTAACTTTATGAGAATATTGCATAATTTTCATACCATCGATGACCAGCTTGTTTCAGCCCATATAGAGTCTTTCTGAGTTTAAGTATGTAGCCTTCAGGTAAGTTAGGTAGTAAATTACCCAGAGGTGGACGAAGATATAATGTTTCTCGTCAGTAACGTTTCCGTAAAGATAGGCAGATTTAATATCAATCTGAGTAGGTTTCATAGTCTAATGAAGCTGCAAGAGCAAGTATAAAACGTGTACTGCGCATGCGTGCTACAGGGGCAAAGATATCATTTGTGTAGTAATCAATGCCTTCTTGTTGACTAAAGCCTTGTGCTACTAGTCTAGATTTCAATTTTGGTCTGTTTGCCCAAGTTCGTACTTAGTTTTGTAGACAAATCTGGAACCAATGATATTCGCATCAGCAGGAGGTTTGACATATTCCCAGGTTCCTAGACTTTCTAGAGATTCTAATCTCAGCTTTCATGGAATCAAACCATGCATCACGTTGTGGATGATTGAGTACATCCTTAAATGAAATTGGATCGCCAACGTTATCAGTGTAGTAAACATTGAATTCTGTTAAGAAAAAAGCAATGTTTTGTTCAACTTCATCGTAGAGTAAAACCTTTGGCCTTCTTGGATCCTTTTTGATCGTCTTGGGCCATCAGGTTGTTTAGTTTTCGTCTTCGTCGACATCCATTGGTTCAGGTTCGTGTTCCTGAGAAGTTGGAGTTTCATTTGTATTTTCTTCTGTGGTTTCTAATGGTTCTTGATTTTTATTTTGTAAACTCCCCTTCAACTTGCGATTTGGACGTTAAGAATTGCAAGTTGCGTTCTACATTCACTTTAGTACCAAAGTAGACATAATGGCCTTTTGAATGATCGTCAAAGCCTAACCAAACTCCATGTTTTCCTTTAGGAGTTAGTTTACTAGTTCTTGCTTCGTCATATACAATGCAAGGTGTACCAAAGCTATGTAGATTGTCTAAGTTTGCGTTAACACCGTAACGTTTAAAATGGGGAGTTTGCATTTTTAATGCAGTTTTCGGAGATCTATTAAGTATGTACATAGTATAAAGTCCTGCATGCCACCATAAATGATTAGGTAGTTTTCCAGTATGCAGATTAACACGAATACCATTCATAATATGTTGATGTATGTTTTCAGCAACTCCATTTTACTGCAGTGTTAGTGCGTTCCCCTTTTGACTTGTCCAATCGTTGAGCACCACCTTGACTAGTGCTACCAGACTTCTTGTCGGACTTCTTCAAAGGATATGTTCGAGCATTGCTCAAATGATAGTAAGTGAATTCCTTCTTTAGCCACGCAATGAGGTCGACAGCTGTGTATACGGGTTTCTCCCCTTCAGCTGCAGTAGTGGCATCCCATGTAGCTGCAGCTGCATCCACAGTTGCTTCATAAGAACTGCGAACAAAGTGATAGTGTGGAGGAATAATCCCCACTAGAGCTGAGTAAAAGACTTGATCCAAGACATCTATGTCTCTCTCTTCTTGATAGAAGCCCACAGATCCTGAGCTTCGTCGAGGAGCTTATCAAACTCCCAGACTGGTTTACGTAAGTTGAAGAGTTTCCACAGCTCGTTAGACTCTTGAACTGTGGATGAAGGGTCGATATGTTGCTTGAGCTTCTTGATAAGCTCTATCGCATCCGACTCTTCGATTAGTGGATCATGATTTTATCATCAATCTTGCCTGTAATAGCGTTAAAACAGGCTAGTTTGACAGTATTACCAGGATGTAACCTGGAACTTTTAAAGTGTTGGTGACGAATCACCCATAAAGCGCTATTAACGTGAAAGTACCACATCTTCCAATTTTCACTGCCAGTAAGAACTGTCAAGGAATCAAAAGCTTTGTTGATGTCACTGAGCAGCATCACGTAGTTGGGGTTTGTATTTTCGGGCATAGATAATGTGACCGACGAAGTAGGGGTAGATGGAGGAGATGATGATGGAGTAGGGACAGTATCCCGGACATCAGTCCTAGTATTTTCGCCAGCATCAGACATAATGGGATCAAGTGTGAATGGAAGAGGGTTTTGGATGAGAGGATCAAGTGGTTGTGCTTGTGAAGTAGATGATACGGGCAGAGTAGGAGTTTGGGTACCAGAGGGGTGTGCACTAGAGTGGCGACTGGTAGTAGGAAGTGGGATATCTGGGACTGATCCTTGAGATCGAGTTTGTCGACTAGTCATATACTAGTCCAGGCCCAGAGTACGAGTAGAGAGTAAAGCAGAGTAGAACAAGTGTTTATCGAAGTTATAGCAAGCTAGGCGGGGCCCATAACCTATTAGACTTAGGTTATCTTAGTGAATAATCTTAGCGAGAGTCACAAAGTGGGGGTAAGAGCGTGCGAATGTATCTCGCTTAACTCTCAAGTATATATCATTAATCAGAGTAGTATAATAATATAAATAGTCTAAGTATATCCGTATGATCATTTGACCGTATGTCCACAGTACCTGATTGATGCCGTATGCATAGTAACTTAGTAACTTGATCGTTATCATTTAATTCCAACACATCCAAGCTGCCAGAAGTGCATGTCAAACACACATTGCAAGTCTGACCAGCATAGGATAGAAAAAGCAGCGAGGGAAACAGAACCTGCTGCGCCCACAACTAAGAAAGTTGCAGATAATTGGTTAGCAGATTCTCGCCTAGCACCAATCAAGGTGAATCTAGCAGTGATGAATGAATGCTACGAATGTCAGCAACAACCGATGCGAATATATCTACTTTGGGTCTATACCTTTGAATCTGAGGGAGAAATGATTCTCACAGCTGAAACGAGAACTTTACAGTCTCAAGTGAGCTCTGGAAGACTTGTTCTACTATACTTACAGGTGTAGAGACCTCCACATTCCACAGACCACTGGGGGCAAATAATGACCCGGTGACATTTTGACTGGGTAAGATCCAGTTGCAACCTGGTGCATATCCAGTGCAGGATATATAAGTATGGACATATATGTTGTCATATCAGCTGTAGCTGTAATAATAATGCAAAGTATATAGAAGAGCCTTTGTCCTATGTATTGCAAAGTATACTGAGGTATATCCAGCCTAAGTACTAGGGGATAGATTGGGTGCAGCGCGGCTGTCGGGTCTTGAAATATCTTAGCCCTTGCCGTGTGTGCCGCTGGATACGCTCATGGGCTTTTCCAAGCATCTCAAACAGGTTTTTTTTTTACGCGTTACAGCACTGCCGCTTCCCACAAAACGTTTCCCATGTATTTTCTCTTTTTATTTACGCCCACCCGTCCACTACGGCTTCCCACATACAGTAGCTGCGTGACGTGCGGCTTCCTTTTTGGAATTTAGCTCCGGGTTGGCTTCTGGGTTACTTCTTGGCTCGGGATGGGTCAGGACATATGAGAGAAGACCCCTGCACTACTTTTCTAGTGAAGTGGAGACTGTGTTGAAGGAGAGTGAAGCAAAAGATTCTTACCTGGCACCCCAGCATCCTGCATCAATTTTCGCAGCCACGTATTTTCTGTTTGTTCAGCTTTGGCGTGCCATCAGTTCTCCTCTCGTTCTTTCACCCACCAGCCATTCATTCTGAACACCACTCCTCATTCTTCTTTCTAACGCTTGGACCTTTTCCATTGCTCTTGTCACCCCTCAGTAAGTCTTTGCACAGCCATGCCCAATTTGTGCACTCATATTAGTTCGTAGCATCCTTTGTCAGGCAATCATCAGGTACGTTCTCATTCTCCTCTTGTGACACCACTTATAGATTGTTCCCTTTGCCTGAAGTACCGTTTTGTGGGCATAGGTGCAGTTATATTCAATGGGTACATTTGTAGTCTTATTTCTCTGGTACGTCGCCTAGCACTCCCTTTTGACCCCCTCATCACCTCCTTCCCCCCTTTCCCATTGCTTGAGACCTTCAGCTATCGCTGTAGTTTTGTTCATCTGGTATGTCGTTTTAAATTCGTCCTCTGAGACCTTTTGACGTGTCATCCAGGTTTCTTTCAAGTCCCTCTTTCGAGACGTCACACCCCCGCCGGTTATCGATATCCTTCCTTTCATCAGGTATATTCTGTAGACTTCTTCAACTGGTATGTCATCTTCCACTTGTACTTGGAGATCGCCTTGACACGTCATTCAGCTTTTTGGATCAACTTTCTTTCCCCCACCTGCCAGTTATTGGTATCCTTGCTTACATCAAGCCTTTTGGTTCAACTCCCTTTCGAGACCTCATGCATCACGTCACCCATTCCTCGGCTAGTCCTTCAATCTTGCCCCAATACCCTGGGCCCTTGATGGAGCATGTTCCCTCATGTTCCGCGCCAAATCTGTATCACCATCCAGCTCGTTCAGTTCCCTTTCAAGACCATCACCCAATCCTCAGCTAATCCCTGCATGTCACATAATACCTCGGGCCCTTGCACCTGGTCCTTTGCATGTCAACTCTGCATCATATCATTTTCAATATCCGTCATCAGTCACTTTTGGGAAAGTATTACAACGTTCCCTAGCACGTAGTAGTACCCGTAGTGCCCATTAATACACTTGTGACTTTCCTGCAACTGATACGGCAATGAATGTATTCAAATTGTCCCAGATAGTGAGTCTGAAGATGATGGGACTTGACCGTAATAGTTACCCTGACGACATGGAAATCCTCCTTCGAGGATGAGACTACTTATTGTAGTACACTGTACATAATAATGTATCCTATATACATATCTATATTATACATCGTCCTCGTCATCTACAGCTACAATCAACTGTATAACGTCAGTGTCCATTTCTTGGGTGTCCTCATCGTCTTCGCCATCAGACTCAGCTGCATGGGCATTGGCTGCTCGTATAATAAAGCTTATGTCATGGCCTTCCTCTACATCACGCTCCTTTTCACCCAAGCCTG